>OZ023239.1:16004742-16520037 GCA_964006365.1 Trididemnum miniatum
ACGTTATTAAAGCTGAACTCAGCGGTGGTAGTATCAATGTTCATCAGCTCAATAAAAATTTCTTTGAAAAACTGTGGAGGTGAAAGATCGCCGTCATAGAGGGTGTCAGCACAAATTTGAATAGTTTCAGCCAAACGTACACTAGTGAACAAACTGGAGACGTCGAAGAAACAGAGAAAGCTATCATCTGGGTCAAAAGTGAGCTGCTGCATTTTTTGAGCGAAAGAAAAAGAATCTTTGATGCTACTTGCGTTACATGTGTCGCTACATGCGTTGGGATTCTTTTGCACCTTCCAAGCGCAAAACTAATCTAATCGAAACGTTAGTTCATCGAGCCCTCGTAATCTGTTCACCTGGTAAAGTTAAACAAGAGCTGGACCGCATTCGCTCCATTCTGAAGAACAATGGTTACCCTGAAACAATAATCAACTCCAGCATTTCCAAGAAAATCAACCGTTTTTAATTACTTCCCAAAGAAGGACCTAAGAAATGCCCTGTGTATCTGAAACTACCCTGGATTGGCAATATTTTCATAAATTCGAAAAATAGGTAAAATCTAACGTTCAAAATTGTTTTGGAGCCGTCGATCCTCGTGTCATTTTCCAAAACAGAAAGATTCTGCCTTCAATCTATAAGGATGCTGTACCCATCACTCATCAAAGTATAGTCGTATATTAATACGTGTGCCGCTGTGATTGCCGGTACGTGGGTCGCACATCCTTACGACTGCAAGACAGAATCAATCAACACATTGCAAAATCAATTCGAAATAAAGAAAATCCAATCAAAGTTCTTCCCAAACGTAACTGCAAAATTACTACTCCACTGAATCAACTAGACTGTGATTCAGCTATTGGCCTACACTTAATTCAAAATCCAGATTGTGCCTCTCATTATCATATTGACCAGTTTTCTATTTTAGCCAAAGCTAGAACAATTTTCCACTTGGGGACGCTGGAGGTAACTTTCATTAAAACGATGAAACCAGAGCCGGCGCCAGAGCAGTCGACTTAGGGGGGCCAAGCGTTTATCAGGGGGGGCCAAAGTTTGAAGTTAAGCACAATAGCCGCTGTCTTCAAAAGAGTAAGCTTGTTGATTGGGGGGGCCAAGCATGTCGATTGGGGGGCCAGGCCCTCTGGCCCCCCTTGGCGCCGGCCCTGGCTAAAACCTATTCTGTGCCGTCAAAAAGAATTTGTCTACTCGCTGCAAATTTTCCTATAGTTGGATTCTAAAATTCATCCATATTCGACCAATCACAAGCGTCCTTCAACAACCACTTACAGCCCTTTCCCTTTTTCTCCTTTTTTGTTGCAGATTTTTCGATGAAGCTGATGATAAAATAATAGACCACCTCTTCTTTCTCAATTTACTCTGGCGTTGAACCCTGAAGAGAACGAGACGAAAATGTTTGGTTCATAAACAGTATTTTTCAAGACTACCTAAATTTAAAAGATGTTTTCGGCGCTTTTTAAATCTGTTTTGAAGTTTTGACATTATGCAAAAGTATGACTTTATTTTAACTTATAAAATCTAGCAAAACAGACTCCTGAACACCTGAAACGAACGTTATAGTACACGTTTGATCATATTAAGATCCTGAAAAAGTTTTGACATCATTGACTTTAGCGGGCCCTAATTATTACTAACAGCGGAACCACTCTTTGTGTTCAGAGTGCGGAACGAAAACCTCAGCCTAGATCAGGGATGACATCCTTTTTCGGTGTGGATGCGAAATCGGCTAAAATCGTTGGTTGATTTTCAGCAAAATCTTTTTTGTGGAACTAAGTAGTTTCTGATTAGATGAATAAATTGGATATCGCAAATGGACGATAATTACGAAACAGCGAAATAAAAAATTAAAGTTGACTAAAAAACGTAAACACGTTAACTTGACTTACCAAGGAAATTGCCCTCCCGCTACAAAAATTTCTGCGGACGTCCCTGGTTGTGGTGATCAGCAAAAAAATTCCATAAAAACCATAGGGCTATGCTGGTTAGGCGAAAACTAGAAACAAAAAAAAAATGAAGGACAATAACCGTAACGATCCGAAATCAAACGTTGCCCGAGGACAGGTATGGGCAGCATACAGCCCACGAGATCATTTTATGCGGCCCGCCGGCACTTACAGAAATATGGGGGGCATTCAAAAAATACGCGGAATTTTACAATTTTTCATAATTTACTCATACAATCAATCTACTTTTCAACGCAGCCTCCACCAAGGTCGATGCACTTCCCCAGGCGGTGCTTCCATCCTTTTATCCCGTTTTTGAAGTAAGCTGGTGACCATTTTGGGACCCATGTTTTTACTGCTTGCTTTGTCTCATTAATGTCATTAAAATGAACGCCTTTCCGGCGTTCTTTGAGTTTTGGAAACAAAAAAAGTCAGAAGGGGAAAGGTCTGGGCTATAAGGTGGATGTGGCAGCAATTTCCACCGTAATTCTCTCAAAACATCTCTTCTGATCCGAGAAGAATGCGCTGGGGCATTGCCATGATGTTGGTTCGTAACTCCAAAATCCTCACGATTCATGGGTTAAAAAACTACTTTAAATAAATCAGCTCTGGACAACTTTGTTTACAAGCGCAAAATGAGAGAAAGCAATTATTCGATTACAAAGAACATGCTTTTTTTGGCTAGCATTCAAAAATTCGTATTTTTCTAGCTGGCATTTTTGTCACGGAAAAATTCCGCGTATTTTTTGAATGCCCCTCGTATAAACACCTACCGTGAATCAAGTCGAGGACCTTTTTTGAACTCTTCACTGATATTTTCAGTCGAAAATAGGTCATCGGAAGATGTGAAGACACATTTTTTCTTCCCACTAGTGCGGCCCTATTATTGGCAGTTGTTAAAAGATATTGAATACGATTCATCCAATAATCCGGCCCGCCAAGGACTTCTTTTTCCCACACTTTGAAAAAATATATCGACGCGTTCGCGAGTTATGCTCCAGTTTCTAAATTGCGTAAGTCAGCACAATTATTAAATCATAATAACACATTGTATACCATAAAACCATTTGTTTCTTCTAATGTTATTATGCTTGTGACGCAATACTAGATAGCCTACATACAATCACATGTTTTTTGCGTTTTTCTCAAAGCACAAAAAAATGATCCTTTTATATTGGCCAAACCCGAAGAAACCTCATCAAACGTTTACAAGAGCATCAAACCAGTGACACCTCGGAAGTATGTAACCATATCCAATCCAACACCGACCATAAAGTAGACTTTAACAACCCACAAATCCTTACCCACTCCCCAGATAAATACAAACGTTTCATCCTTGAGTTCTTATTCATTCAACAACTCAAACCGGATCTTAACTTAGACTCCACATCCTTTCCACTCCACCTATTTAACACGTGACCTACTAGCACTTCTCCAGGTTCTGTCTCAGTTTCCCTCTTTTTTGCATCATGGCTTAAGACCAGGGCCGGATTTACCAATAGGCTAGGCCGGCTGAAGCCAAGGGCCTCGGAGAAATAAGGGGCCTCGTCACGAACAACAAAGATCTTTTTATCAAGACCTTTATAGGCCTACGTGCAGAGACAAGAGCGTATTTAAGGGGGCATTGTGCCATGCCCCACCCCCTCTTTTTGACTCTGCCTTTTAGTAAAAAAGAACAAAATTAATGTTGCCAAGTGACTAAAATATGCCAGACTCTTTTGATGGTTTCTGTAGCTTATGGCCAGGGGCGTAGGATGAGGGGTATGCGTCCTTCCCACCAGCCATTTTCAAAAATGTTTTTGATGTATACAATTTTTCCATAATTTCGAATCTCTTCCACAGTAATAAACCTTACGCCTTCAGCACGTACATCGAAAACGTGCAAACAAAATGCATCATATTTGGCGAAGCACTCAGAAATAGGGTCAAAAAATTTAAACAGAATTTGCGTAAAGATTATACAAAAAGCACTAAAATAGCCATTACAGCATGCAAATTTTCAAAATTTTTCAGGGGGAGCATGCCCTCGGACCCCCTAGAGCCTTTTCTGCGTCTCAATCAGCTTTCAATTAGTTCTGCCGAAAAAAATACGCTGGAAAAAAGTGTGAAAATTATGGCCCCTCTCCCCCTTTTCAAAATTTCTCGTTACGCCACTGCGTAGAGATGAGTCTGATCGTTGCGCACAATAGAGCCTCATTGATCAAATAGCCTTGGGCCTCTCATTGTCTAAATACGGCCCTGCTTAAGACCCAGAATAACGTAAGTTTTTAGTGTTGACAATGGCACCAGATGTGAGCTGAAACGTCCGCTTAAGTATTTTTAGCTGTATCTTGGCTGTATTGTTTGTAATAAAATTACAAAAAAATGACTTACGCAGTTTTTGCACTAACATGACGATATTGAATATTAAGTAAAAGTACCTTTCATGCTCGGATCATCGGATGAATAGGGGGAGAGGGGCGAGGAGGCCCGCCGCTATTGAAAGATTTACGAGTTAGCCGCTATTGAAAGTTTTAAGAGTTAGCCGATCAGATGGCCGAGTGGAATAGAGCGTCTGCTTCTGGATCGGTAGACTTGGGGTTCGATTCCGAGTCGGGTCAAACCAATGACTTTAAAATTGGTATTCACAGCTTCCCTGCTTGACGCTCAGCATTTAAGGGACAGTGTGAAGAATGCCGGCAAGTTTACTTGTTGTGCCGTTGGGAAAAGCACTTAACAAAATTTCCCCATCTTAGTGTGGTAGACAGATGACCGGCAACTCCTAAGCGAGCTCGTACAGCGCTTCGTCGCTTTCTCGTAATAGGAGGATAAATATGCCAATAATAATAATAAAATAATAATACTAAGTTAGTATTAAACCTTGAAAAAGTCGGAATTGAATGATTTTGAACCGCCCTATAGCCTGCTGGCAAGTACAACCGGTTTTACACTGGCGGGGTTAAGAGCAACTTGGCATTTGTCTTTCGCTTGTACAACATTGTGTAACGAGCTCAATAGTCTCTGCCAATGGGTCTGAACTCTGAACCCAAAGTTTTACCCAAAACAATGTTTGTTTTTAAACATCTAGTCATTTACTGAACCTCATCATGAACCTTAAAACCCGGCACAACTAAGAACTCAGCACAACTAAGTAGCTCTGCATTTTGAAAACAAAATGCACTTTCGGCTATTTTTATTTATTGACACATAGTATCAATGGGATGTTACTAGACGTACTAAAAGATGTGACACGCCTCAATGATTCGTGATCTAACACAATTAAATTTCTGCCAAAATTCAAACGTCTTGCGTAAAGAAAATCGAAAATAATCTCTGATTAAATACAGGACTCTGCACCGCACTGTGTAATGTGTATAATGCTACTGAGAATGGCTACTAATATTACCACAGATCAATGTTTTTTTTCTTTATTATCGCAAAATTTAGCTCAGTTGTTCAGACATTGCCATCAGTGCGGGAGATCGAGGGTTCAAATTTCGGCCTGGTCAAATTGAACAGTGTCGCCAACGACTCGCCTTCTCCGCAATGTGTCTTTGGAAGTGTTTTGCCAGGCCCTAAGCCACGGAAATGGGCCCCGCCACTCGTTACACGCTTCGGCCTGATACCGCTAGTATAATGAGTATTTGATTGCAAAATATTAAATTCAATGACCACAATACAATATTAAATTCAATAAATAGTAATACTCAATAAAATATTAAATTAAATGAACACAACCACAAAGAGACTAAAATATACAGTTGGTTTACTTTCGCTTTATTCGATGGAAGATAACTAAAGGTGCGTTTACTGACAGAAGACTTCGATCATAACGTAAATAAATGTCGTAGGGTTTTGCGTGGTGGGTGAACAGAAAAGCAAACAAGAGGCCAAAAAAATGACGCGTGCTGCACGCCTGCACGTCGAGTTGCCACCAGCCACGTATCGGTAAACGTACCTAAATATTTTTCGATTCTATTGGTCACCCAAATTGAGAAGTGCTTATGGTGAAAGTGAAAGTATTTGGTAAACTACGATTACACAATCATCGGGTGGTTGTCTTGAAGACAACATCACGCAAGCTCAATGATTTTCATTTCATTGCGCGGCCATAATTTCAATTTTGATTGGCAACATGTGCGACAAAAACCTTGGGAAGATGTATTGATTTTGAAGATTTTATCTACAGACTACTCTGACGAGACTAATAAGGTAGAAACAGTGGCTATCAGGAGATTGAGTGACCTTATAAATTCTAAATGAGTTCAACGTAGAATACACTAGAATCCTATTTAGCAAATAAGGGCAATGATGCTATTATTAATAGCCTCTACAGTCTACAGCAACATATAGTAATAATAGGTAGTAATATTAATCATCCAATGTTGTGCAAAAATCGAAATGCCGAAGAAGTAAAATCTGACGCAATAATGTTTAAAGTTATTACTACAATAAGTGCATTTAATTGCACAGATATCACTTTTTCGATTTCACTCTTAGTAATTTCATATTATTGCAAGTCAGATGTGAAGATTTTAACGATCAAGTTAACGAACAAAACGGGCCGGTTAATTTCGTTGTTAAGACATTACTAGCGGTGCGGAAGATCTGGGGTTCGAATCCCTGGTCGGTCAAATCGGACACAGTGCCGCCAATGGCTCGCCACCACTGCGATGTTTTTTGGAACCGTGTTGCCCAGGCGCTAAGCCGCGGAGATGGGCCCCGCCACATGTAACACGCTTCGGCGTAATAGCGCGAGCATAAACGAAGATTTGATTTTGATTTGTTTTTTTAACCAATAAGTGCTGAAACGTAAACGTGCAATACCTGAAGTCAATCGATTCCGTTAAATTTGAAGCACTTTTGACTTTAACGAATTAGTAATAAAAGCTAACTATGTCAATGACAGGTTAACAATTTTGCATCGACTTAAAACTTTATCGAAATGAAGAGATAATGCGAAAGCAGCAAACAATTCTAGCGCAAAATACAGTGGAAACAATAAAGCAAAACAATTTACGGCCAAAATCATTCACTGAGAATGCAATAAAGGTGCGATTAAATAATAGCAAATAACAGTCTAAAACAAGAATCATAACAACACTTTGGCAAGAAAAGACAAGATTTGCGAGAAAAAAAAACTGCGGTTTTGACATTAAACACACTTACAATAATGCTCTATTACAGCTTTTTTTCAACTTCTTCATAAGTTGGATAATTTATAAGACGAAACAGTTCTTCAACTTTATACGAAGGATAAAGACCTTCTTTATTAGTTCTCAAAACGGTTCCCTTTGAATAACCGTCCCAGTGGTTGCCAGCGATTCGTATTGTGTCTCCCACCTCCAAAGTTAGTTCTTTACCTACGCCTTGATGTGGGTATATTACTTTCTGTTCATGATCATATTGTCCTCCTAACCAGTACACGTCATCAAGAGAGTGAATACGATCAGAAGCGTCCGGATGACGACCTTGCATCAGCTCGTAGACGACTCTGCCAATCTAAACATAAAAATCAAAACAAAATCCAGAAGCGTGTAAGGATTGGCGGGGCCCATCACCGCGGCTTGGCACATGAGCTACACAGCTCCGAAGAAACGTCGCAGCAGTGGGGAGCCGTTGGCGACACTGTGCCAAATTGACTGGCCCGGGAATCGAACCCCAGACCTCCTGCATTGATAGCGTGAGCGTTCAGCGACTGAACAAACGGCCGGTCCAATCTAAACATCGCATACAAAATTCAAGCAAAATTTTTACAAACATTTCTTAGACACCGGTCAATAGCAACACATTTTAATACTGACATTTATCCAATTTTAAACATCAAAACAATGTTTTCGCTTTAGAAAGAAGAGATCATTCACATGTGAGCAGATTGCTTTCACTTAAATACATTGGTTAAATTTGATTTACACTGCGCTAAAGCAGGGCCGCGAACTTGAACTTGAAAAACTAAAATCCCTGAACTTGAACTCAAAAAAACTTGATTGAGTTTTAAAATTATCCTATAAACTTGACAAAAATTCTTTAACTTAGCCTGAACCCAATAAACACTGCTTGAACTTAGCACAAGCTCGTCAAAAATAGTGAACTCGAACTCCCAAAATAAATAATGAAAAACTTGAATTCGAACTCGGATTGCAAATGGTCACTGAACTCCAACTTGATTAAAAACGCTTGCGAGCTTGCAGTTCTGCACTAAAGCATATATCGTGAGTCAGCGCTCTCAACAGTTCCTCGGAATTCTAGGGTTTCACAAAATTTTCCAGGATTTCCTGACCCTGCATAACATTCCCGGAGTCACTTGAACAAACTGATTTCTCATGTAGGCATTGAATCGATTCCACATTCTTCAAATGGGCAAGAAGCATTTTATCACTAGATGCAATAACACAGCCCGAGGTCTTAATCAACCCAATGACCCTGTGATCATGAGCATTGTAAATACGATCATTATGTTTGACCATCAACTTGCCCACGCCATTATAACAGATGCAATCTCACTCACGGCTACAGTTACATAGCCATTAATTAAACAAGATAAAACTTACAACCAAATGAGATTACAACAAGTTTATGGAAAAATAAACGTTGCATAAACTCGAAAAAGTAAATAAAGTGACATTAAAGCAAAGTAGATTGTTTTCAGGGCCGTATCTAAAAAAATATTTCGGGGGGGGGGTTGATATGAATATTCACAACCGGTAGGCCTATAGCAAAATTTTTAAAGTAAATTTTTACGAAGTTGTGCGCGCTATGCTAACGGTTTCTGGCATAAACATTACATCGCTTATTAAATTTTTTTCTTTGTCACTGCCTACCACTGTTTAGTGGGGCACCAAGGATATGGCAAAGTGGTGCAAAACCGGGGGTCTGGGGGCGGAGCCCCAGTTTCCAACAGATTTTTACGGTTTTCACATAAAAACACTCATTTACGCACACTTTTTATGGAAAAAGGACGTACCGCACCTGCTGTTAGTGCAGTCTCTAATAGACAATAGAAATACGTTTTAGTAGGCCTACCTAAAAGCCTTGGTATGTCTAAAAGCAAAAGCTTGGCTAAGATAAATGAAAGGAGGATGCAATTTTATTAGCTTTGGCGCATTTGATTGAATGACGTGTAGGTGTGTTCTATAACAGTGGTCGGAAAACACCGGGCCGCGAGGGTTTAGGTATCGGACCGCATACTTTTCCAGATTAAACGCTTTAAAACATTTTTGTTACTTTAGAGTTTATTACAGCAAATTGATGTCAGAATCAAAATAAACTACTCCTGCTGAAAGTTATAACCCAAATTATTGCAGTTTTAAAGTTTTACCATAGATATTTTTAGTCTGATAATAATGAGTAAAAAACAAACACATTTGCTGAGATTTTTTAAAAATAGATCAGCACCATCTCAAAAGGTGACGTCGATGACGAGGGACCTACAACATCAAAAAACGTTAAGGGACTCATTGCGGGTATCGCTGAGTCCCATCATTCCAAGATGGTAGATTCTGCTAGTTGCTGCAAAACAAGCTCATGGTTCTCATTGAATCATTATTGTAATATGAGCTGAAATAAAGTTTAATAGCTGAATATTTATGTTCATTTTTATGGCCGGTCCGTGAAAAATTTTCCGACTTACATCGGCCCGCCATGTGAAAAAGTTTTCCGACCCATGTTCTATAATCTACAACAACGACAGGGCCAGCGGGGGGCATGGCACCGTGGCTCTTCTTGAATGCGCCTAATTTGAACATGACGTTATTGTAAAATTTGCAGTAAACTGGTAGTGCACATACGGCGACAGTTTTAGCACAAGCAGGTGCGGATCCAGGAGGGGGGATGTGGGGGATGCATCCTCCACCAGCCATTTTCAACAATGCTTTGGATGAATAAAATTTTTCATAATTTCGAACCTCTTCATAACAATATGCCTTAGTCGCCTTAATCACGCACAATCGAAACTGTGCGAACGAAATACATCATATTTGGTGAAGCACTCAAAGATAGAAGCCAAAAATATGAACAAACTTTGCCTAAAAATTGTTCAAAAAGCACTAAAATAGCCATTACAGTATGCGAATTTTCAAAATTTTTCCGGGGGAGCATGCCCCCGGATACCCCTAGAGTACTTTTGTTATTTAAGTTGCTTATAATTAACTCTGCCGGAAAAACTGCGCTTGAAAAAAGTGACGAAATTTGGTGTGCCCTCCCTAAAAAAAATTCTCAATGCGCCCCTGACATGAAACGTTTTCAAAGAGCATATTTATGCCCGTTTCAGGGTCTAAACGTTTTAGCATCTTTGTATTTAGTTAACATTCAACCTAATTCAAAGTTACACTCCCCCACCCAAACTTTCTGGATCCGCTCCTGAGCACAAGCCAGGCGCTTGCTCCTTCTACGCCACTGACGGGCGACCACTAATAATAGCAATCAATTTAACGAACAACAGTTCATCGTTAAATCAGTCTCCATGCTTTATCGTAACTTATTTATATGATTAGAACACAAAGGCTTCAGCTTTTTATGGGTTCGTGTCTTATGTACTCCAATACGGTTATAGCTGGATTAATTATGCGGCAAATGTACGAAATGTTGCGGCACGCTGTGCCTGGAGCGCTAAACACTTTTGTCACGAAAAAACGCATTATTGCAACGATGACTCGAGGGATAAAATGTTACATTCTACTACAGTACTCGCATACAACATTTTTGATAATTACTGGACTTGTAGTGTCTTAGTTAAAATTTACAAAAATATATTGGGGGCAGGAGCGTATTTAGAAGGGCATTGTACCATGCTCCCCCCCCTCCCTTTTGACTCTGCCTTTTACTAAAAAGAACAAAACTAATGGTGTCAAGTGACTGAAATATGCCAGACTCTTTTGATGGTAGATTACGGCCAGGGGTGGATCCAGGGGGGTAGGATGAGGAACATGCATCCTCCCACCAGTCATTTTCAAAAACGTTTTTGATGTATACAAGTTTTCCACCATTTTGAACCTCTTCGATAGCAATAAGCCTAAGTCGCCTTAAGCACGCATATTCGAAAATTTGCAAACAAAATGCACCATATTTGGCGAAGCACTCAAAATTAGGGTCAAAAATTTTCAACAAAATTCGGTTGAAAATTATTCAAAAAGCACAAAAATAATCATTACAGCAAGTAAATTTTCAAAATTTTTCGGGAAAGCATGCCCCCGAATCCTTCAAGAGCTTTTTTTGTTTCTCAATCAGCTTCAAATTAGTTCTGCCGAAAAAAAAAATCCGCTTAAAAAAACATGGAAATAATGCCCCGCCCCTTTAAAATTTCTTGCTACGCCACTAATTGGGGAGTTTGTTTCCCCATATCTCCCCCTAAATACGGCCTTGATTAACAATATGGCAAGATGCACCGAATGCTACGGCACCTTGCGCCAGGAGCGCTGACCTTTACGATTTATCAGAAAACGCATACCGGTACCACAACAATTATGACCTGCGGATCAAAATGTTACATCTTACTACTGCGTACTATGCTATGTTTTGACAATTGCAAGGCTTGGACTGTCTTAGTTCAAACTTAAAAAATATTTCAAGGGGGTTTGAACCCCCCTCATCCCCCCCCTAAATACCGCCTTGATTGTTTTGATTTGGCAAATTACAGTATGACTACTCAAATCTTCATACCATTCATGTGAGTAAAGCGTAATTATGGTAGCTATTTTAAACGAAGCGGAACGATATATTTAGCATCGTCCACGCGTGAAATTGCTACTCCAATGCCTTCGTCTTCGTACCTGAGATGAAATTGTGCAAACAAGAAAATCGCTCTTTGACAAAGTATAAATATCAACCAATAAACCACGAAGGCCCTCCTTGGAATAGCGACGACCCACTGCAGCCGAATCCGAAATTTTTGTATCTCCATAAAAGACATAATTGGCATATCTGTGAAGTATACACAACAGCATTTACATGTGAAAGAAAGAACTTCAATTAGAAAATCCCATGATGTTTGCTCATGCTTTGAGCATAACGAATATATTTAAGCAGTCAAAATAAAATAATAGCAGTGAAAATCTTTCAAAAAGTTGTCAGTGCTTTTGTAATGAGAATGGTCAACTAAAATATGACGAGTCGCTTTCTCACCTGACTTCAACAATTTAAACAATCTAACAAAAATGACACACCACTCACTTTTTTCTAGCTTCAGGTAAAACTGTCGAATCATCAGATGCCAAATAAACTCTTCTAACTGCTTTTCTGGGAGGTTTTTCTTTTGATAATCTAACATCAAGCTTATCGTACCAAGTAATTACGTGCTTCATGTATTCCTCGATACTGTGATATGAAGCCTCCGTTCCTACTTTGTCAGTTCTTCTCACGTGGATCCTAGAAACAATGCAGAAACAAATTGTAACAGGTGCTAAAGACAAATGCGAAAGAGCAACTAACAGCAGATAGTGAACACTGCTTCGACCTTTCAGGTCTCATCAGTGCAGAGACCAGAAAGGTCAAAACAGTGTTCACTGTCTGCAGTTACATACCTACAGAGTTTGTGTCCAGATCGAGCCTCCTACCCCAAAGATTCCTACAAACCCTAAGATTTTATGAAGTTGTATAAAACGCTAATCTTATATGAAGGACTGAGGAGGCGAGGTTGAGAGTTTTATAGAAACGTAAAGTAACAAGTCGGAATCAAAAGCCATGTTAAGACTTACAGAGTAAGTGAAACGCTGGAGGTTATGAGTGGTGAACAACAACTGTGGGGGTAAGCTCAGGATTATCTAAGCCCAGAAATAAAAGACTCCGTACTGCAAAATAACCGCAAAAACAACTAGCAATAAAGTCGTATCAGATAATTTTTCCAACTTCCCCACCGTAGACCATGAGCTTATGGGGTATGCTAGCAACCTTATTTTCTTAAACCAAAAAAAAAAAAATTCAGGTCGTGATCATAAAAAAAAAGATAAACCAAAAAAAAAACAGAAAAAAAACATTCAAGTATAAAATTGTTTACCAACATGCAACAACTAAACACCAACTACCCGACATAAGGCGTTTGTAGACCACTATCTGCAATTGTGGCCTCTGTTGTTTTTTGTAGCCACGGCTGCGGCCGCATTAAATATTGCATAAAAAGTCCTGTCCACCAAACAGGGGGGAAACCATGAAGACGGACCAAGCGCTCGGCTATATCTTTCGGAAATCCTTGGGCTCTAAATGGCGATGAAGCTCCAACAGAATTAGCAAGAGGTATCACAATATTTTGAACATCTTCAACTCCATTTACGCCTAAGCAATACGTATTTTGATTAGTGCTGAATTAACCTTTGAGCTGGTTGTGTCTAGTAGCATATTTATCTTCCTATCAAAATCAGAACGAGAAAGCGATCAAAGCGCTAAAACGAGTTCGCTTAGAAGTTGCCCCCGGGAGAATCCTGTCAAGTGCCTTTTGTAACGGCACAAAAAATAGACTTGTCGGCTTGTTTTCCATAGCGTCCCTTTATTGCCGAAAGTCAAGAACGGAAACTGTGAATACCAACTTCAAAGTGATCGGTTTGACTCCACACGGAATCAAACCAAAGACTACCGCAGCACAAGAGGCAGACTGCCTTACCACTCGGCCATCTGAGATGTTGAAGTGCCACCACAAAGATTTTCCAAAACATTTGGTTTTGCTCGGTGTCGCAAACAATCACTATGGTTTTTAAAAAACTTAAGATTCAAATAAAATTTTCAAACTACTAGCAGAAAATGACAACGATGTTATACAATTCAACAAATAAAAAGAACATTTGAATATTGTTCTTGATTCAACTATGCTAGCAAAAATCTTTGAAAAAAATTCTGTTGCTACAGCTTTAATGGGACTAAATTTCCATTGATCTAGTAAGAAGAGGCAAAAGACTCTATCGTCGCTCAAAACCTCAATGTTTTTGCTCAGTTATTAATTTAGTAATGATGATGTCAACCTTAGCAATTAGTCGCATCTTTTCCATTTTTTTGTTTGCACACTTGTCTACTTTCATGACTGATGGTTTGCAGTTATACCCCTGCAAAGCATGAATAATATAAATTAAATCACTGCCGGAAATACAGGGTGACCCCCCAAAAATGCCACCCATGAAAACATTAACAAATTTTTATAGGTGGCATTTTTTTCGGGTCACCCTATGTATATATAGCAAGTTTGGAGAGCGTGAGAATTTAAGTTCACCTCCAGCTTGTTTAGAAATTTCTGTAGTAATGATTGTTGCACAGTAGTGTTGATAAAGAAATTTGACTGAAATCACTAATATTTCAATTTCTAAATCATTCATTTTATTGCTTCTGTATCTATCTGTACCTCTCCAATTTTCACGGGTTCCTTGAGCTTGTGTGCATGTTTCACTGACAGGAAGAAAGACAGCATCCCAACCATCGGAGTTATATCTCCAACTTCTTGATTCCAATATCAAAGTTCGTTTCATGCCATAAGCAAACATGGCACAATACAGCATATGATGAAGCTGACATCCGAGCCCACAAGACACGTTTATGCTGCAAATCAACTTTTTAGCGCTGGCGCAGTCAGGTGGATTCTAAAACAATAACAAAGTTTCTGTATTTATTTGCATTGCTGTCGATCCCTCATCGTACAAAAGCACGGAGAGTAGGGGGTAGTTAAAAAACTTTTTTGGAATTTCAAAAAAGTTTTTTCCTAATTTCTGGCAAATGGGGCAAAAATGACACTGAAAATGGCTTTGGGGTGTTGCCCCCCCGGATGGCCCAGCAACCGGCCCAAATACCGCCATAAATTATAAATTACCATAACGTCCTAACCGCTCATGCTAGAAGGTCGAGATAAAGGTTGAAATTTGTCGAATTATACACTTTGATTTAAATCTGAAGCTTCTGACGACCTATTTTTAACTCTAAAAAAGTTTAATTTTTAAGAGGTGTAATTTTTGGCCAAAGTTTCATCTACAATTTTCCAAAAACCATGATATCGCAAGTATCATGGAGAAATTATCTGGCAATAAACTTTAATTTTGGCTGAAATGAAACTGTTACACAAGCACACAGAAAAGTGAAAGCAATCAAACCAAACCATATACAGTAATTATTATTTAAGTTACGGTTGGTCTCTTTATTGGTACAACCACTAATTGTTGCTAAGCATTGAACTCTTCATGAACATGCGCGATTTCGGTTTTTGACGAAATAGCGCATCTCTTTTCTCATATCCTACCGAATAGCCATTACTTTGGGGCTTGGATGATCTAGTTCTAATGGACTTATTATCCATGAATTTTTTTGTGTTTTGTTGCACATTTATCCTCCTATCACGAGAAAACGATCAATACGCGGTACGAGCTCGCTCAGGAGTTTCCAGCCATCTTTGTCTACCACATCAAGATGGGGAAATCCCGCTAAGTACCTTTTTCAACGGCATAACAAGCAATTAAACTTGCCGGCTTGTTCTCCACACTGTACCTTAATGCTGAACGTCAAGCAGGGAAGCTGTGAATGCCAATTTCAAAGTCATTGGTTTGATCCTACTCGGAATCAAACCCAAGTCTACAGCTCCCGAGGCGGACGCTCTTACCTCTCGGCCATCTGAGCTGTTATGAAAAACTCAGAAAAACAGTTCAGAAAACAGAAAACAATCTCAGAAAACAGTTCTTTGATCGCGGGTGGTTGCTAGATATTGGAGTATTTTAAGTTGACCATTTTATAGAAAGGTTTAGCGAAAGTGTCAATTGCTTTTGAAACTTTGGATCGTCTGACATTCACGCAGAGGTCATTCATGTTAACTTCGCCGCATTTGTCAAGCCTTTGGGACTTCCAGAGATCAAGTCGAAATCTAGGTTTGCAGCGGTTTTCCTTATGGCTTGCATTATGCTGGCCTGCAGTCAGCTGATTTCTGACGAATGTCTCCAAGCATCGCTAATATAGTATTTTCGGTATGAGCAAAAAACGCATTTATCGAACATCTTGCAACGCTACATGTATGACTTTCCCATTTGACAATTGAGTTATTTTTTAAACTACGTTAAAAAAGTTCTAGCAGCCATGAGTCAATTTATTGCTCCTTTTTATGTCGAATAAGGTAAGAAAATCTTTACATAGCGTATTCAGCAAGAACCATCAATGCAGATGGAGGTCATCCAAGCAGACATAAATCCTCAATACTCTGCATCCGAAGGTCAACCATCTCAAGTTAACAACTGGTTTAACTTCGAGGTATCGAAGGTTACGCTAAGCTGACCTTGTCATTACTGCTGTGCATATCCTGGTATTGGCTAATAATGCTGATCCTGACTCTAACCATCGACCGCTTTTTGCCAAACTTCTGGAAAGCATGGGATAGAAATGCTCTTAAACTGTGAGATTTGTTAGTCTGAAGCAACTCCATTTTATTGTTTTCGCTACAGGAGACGCAAATGCTGCCGAACTATTTGTTGTGTCCACCACGATGAATGAAAATATGGCAAAGGGGAAAACCAGGCGATTAGAACTTGATCATCCGAGCCACAAACAGGCCGTGGAAAAACATGCTAAGGTTGTGACTGAAACCTCAGGTAATTGATAGGATATGAGAAAAGAGATGCGCTATTTCGTCAAAAACCGAAATCGCGCATGATCATGAAGAAGTTCAATGCTTAGCAACAATTTGTGGTTTACCAATAAACACTGACCAAGCATAACTTGAATGATAATTACCGCTTATTGTTTGATTTGGCTGCTTTCACTTTTCTGTATGCTTGTGCACCAGTTTCATTTCAGCCAAAAGCAATATCATGGTTTTTGGAAAATTGTAGTTAAAACTTTGGCCAAAAATTACACCCCTTGAAAATTTAACGTTTCAGTGTTAAGAACAAGTCGTCAAAAGCTTCAGATTTAAATCAAAGTGTATAATTCGACAAATTTCAAGCTTTAACTCGACCTTCTAGCATGAGCGGTTAGGACGTTATGGTAATTTATAATTTATGGCGGTATTTGGGCCGGTTGCTGGGCCATCCGGGGGGGCAACACCCCAAAGCCATTTTCAGTGTCATTTTTGCCCCATTTGCCAGAAATTAGGAAAAAACTTTTTTGAAATTCCAAAAAAGTTTTTTTCACTACACATCAACGGAAAGAAGCCCTAACGAGCTCTCTAAAATTTTCACGCCATCTGCTTACGGCTTCACGAAGCGCTTTTACGAATTACTGCAAGTGAACTTCCCAGCTTGTGCTGAAGTTGATGCATTCAAATACAGAAGGAAGTTTTATATGCTGCACTAATAGTAATATTTCAATCTTTGGTTTGACCAGATTTCATCCTGAACTTCAAGTCTTACGGCGCCACGTGTATACTCTCTATTTACTCGGTCATCACATTGTTTGTTAATTTCATCAAATTTGATGGTTAGTATATTGCTTTTTTATGTTTTCTAAAAGTAGGTTCCGATCAGTGGTTTTCTATTTTTTTTCCAATAGACGCTTTTTACACAATCGAATGTGTAATCACTCCTTAAAAGTTGTCAGGTATCATATAGGTGTGAAAATACGTAAGCTTATCGTACAACAACGCCTAGTTATGCAATTGGCTATAGCCACAGTGTGATGAAACTGTTGTAGTTATAACGCTTAGTTGTATTCTATTTGATTAAGATTGACAATTGTTAATGTTTTCTAACCGAAATGCCTTTAGGATGTGTTTCATTTTTGCTTGGCTAGTTTATTCGTAATCTCAGAAATGTAATGAGTGAGTTGAAGCGATATGGGATTTAAACGATATGGGATGATATGCTACGAACGATATGGGATTTAAATAGCTAAAAAAAATTGTAAAATTCACAGCTGTATTGACAAATTATTGTCTAGATCTGGGTTTTTCAACCTTTTTTTGCTCATGGCCCACTAAAATGATAAAATATGATGGTGGCCCAACAATTTTTAGTGAAAAGCACAAAGTCAAGACAATGACATGGTCGGGGAATGTTGATATTGCTTTCTAGTGAAGCTCTGTGACCCACTGAAAACAGTGCCGTGGCCCACTGCTGGGCCATGGCCCATGGGTTGAAAATCTCTGGTCTAGATAGAATCAGACATGTAAACTGCATTCTACAGTATCTTTTATCGCATTTAAATCGACTTTTGCAGCAATACCATTTGTCAGCATGTTTGAATTTTAAAAAGGCAGTGTCTTAACTACCAGGCATTGTAAGCCTTTCCCTTCAAAACTACTTCTTTTAGGTCAGGCTTAAACAAAATCTAATTCTAACTTGGTGGTTAATATTTAATCGTTTCCGCTTTGAATTGTGGTGCAACTATTATTATTTACGCTTTAACTTACTTCTGATGCCTATCCACACCTAAGAGGGAACAGCAGGAGGCATTCCCCACCCTCCCAAAATATTTTCAGCCCGAAATGCCGGTCATCGACCAGTGCTTTTTTCGGTTCTAACCAGCAATGACTGTTTTTGAAGATCGCCCTGTGCGATCTTATTTTTCCCACAAATTGTCGCGTAAGGCCTTTTTTTAAAACCCATCATACCCCTCTACCCCAGGGTAAGCCCTTTGTGCTGATGTTTTGTAATGATAAGTAACAACCTAAAAATGAGTGCACTGACTGTTTGAAACGGAAACGTCTCTTTTACCTATTACTTTGGTTTGGATACGTCAAGGTACAGAGTGTCATCGTAGCATAACAACCTCGCTGGCCTGGAAAAAATCTGAATTTGAAACTCTAGAAACTCTAAAGTAATTACTTACTGGCGATGATTGCCCAAGCAGTTAAATTAACGCCGAGTCGTGTCATTGCACGTTTAAAAATAAACATGTAAGGCCTATTTGCAAGATTGTGCTACACGCTAACGAAACAGATTAGCAAACACTGACGTTGAAACTCCTGAGCTGCATTAAAAATTTATCGAAAGAGAGTAAACGTTTTTGGCGTGAAACGAATCAGCAACTTGCGTTTGACTTTTGGCAGTGTAACAAACTCGTGTTTGCCTAACTGTTCGTGGTTTTTCGGCCATAAGAATTTCTGATAATAATAAAAGCGTGCAGCCAAATCTACGTAATGAATTACTAGAACTAAACCGTACTGCTGTCAAGCAAGCCAGGTGAAGCTTTTCAGTGCGCAGCGTAAATGTCAATTAGCTTACTTGTAAGTAGTGTATCCTAGACAGTATTAATTCGTGAAGATCTTTCTCTTCTTTTCTACGCCAATCTTCATTGAGAAGTTGCAAATCTTCAACGTCGTTTAAAGCTGCACTAAAAACAAGAACAAAGTAAATAAAAAATGAACGGTAATCCTGAACATTTATTCATCTCGGAACAATTTTACGTAAACATATTTTGTCACAAATTTACGATTACCTTTTTAATTTCGAAATCACAACGCCATTGCAAGATTCCGAGCAGTATTCATAACATTAGCATGTCTAAGAGGGGAGGCTAAGAGCGCTTAAGTCCTCCCCAAAATTTTTAGGTATGCATATTAATGCATCAGTACTTTCGTACTTCGAGACCAGTGATTTTCAACCTTTCCGCTGGAACGAACACCAATGAAAAATTCCAGAGGCGTGAGGAACCTCTGTGCATTAATTTAACTTACTAAATTACTTGAGCCCAGCTCTAAATCGTAAACTTGCGGAACCCTGGTCAAAAACCACTGTTCTAGACCCACAAACTACAGGATATGCATTTGCTTCGATTTTTAGCCTCACCTGTCCCCCTAAAAAAATTCTCGATTCGCCCCTGTCCCTGGACAATATGTGTCACTTCAAACTGCACCAAAACTTTAACAACTTGAATGTTTATGGAATATTACAGGATGTCTTTGTTGACAAATTATGCCATTGTGCAATCTTGATCATTTAACTTCGTTATGACAGATTGTTTGAAAATCAGTGATGAACAAGAATAATTTCGGAAGAAATGGCCATCGAGGGGAGATGGCCATGAGCCGCTATTTTCTTAGTTTTACATGCTACGCAAGATTGACTTCGTCAGTTTCAAAAGAGCACATGGTGAAACAACATGTCTGAAATTCAGCGATGGCGGAAGCATTTCTAAAGTAGGGGGGGCCAAAACCAATGGTCAGATTTTTTTCCGCCTACAACCAGGGCCGACAGTGGCATAGCGAGAAATTTTTAAAAGGGGGGGGGCATAATTCCCACATTTTTTAAAATCGTATTTTTTTCGTTAGAACTAATTTGAAGCTGATTATGAAACAAGAAAAGCTCTAGGGGGTCCGGGGGCATGCTCCCCCGGAAAAATTTAAATTTACATGGTGTTAATGGCTATTTTAGTCCCTTTTGAATAACTTTCGGGCAAACTGTGTTTAAAATTTTTGACCCTAATTCTGAGTGCTTCGCCGAATATAATGCACTTTGTTTGCTCATTTTTAATTATGCGTGCTTAAGATGTAAGGTTTATTGCTATCAAAGAGGTTCGAAATTATAGAAAATTTATGCGCATCAAAAACATATTTGAAAATGGCTGGTGGGAGGATGCATACCCCTAATCCTAACCCTCTGAATCCGCCCCTGGCCATAAGCTGTAGAAACCATCACAAGAATCTAGCATATTTCAGTCACTTGGCACTACTAGTAACTGATTTTTCTACTAAAAGGCAGAGTCAAGGGGGGGGGGGGCATGAAACAATGGCCCCTCCCCTTAAATACGCTTCTGTGGACCGGACTTAAACAATGAGAGGCTCTAGGCTATTTGATCACACTGATTGGAAGGGCCAAAAAAAGGTCTTCACGTCCTCAGATGTTCTGTTTTTACCGAAAATATCAGTATAGTAAAGAGCAAAAAAAGGTACACACGTCCTCAGATGTCCTGTTTTCCACTGAAAGTATCGGTGAAGAGAAAAATAAGTATTCATGGTTCGTGATGGGGCTCTCTATTTTCTCGAGGCCCTAGGTTTCAGCCTGCTTAGTCTTTCTACAAACCAAATTTAGCCTGTCCACATGTGACATATGTCCAATTTATGTGAGCTTCAGACCCACGGTTCTTGCTTCTAGTTTTTGTTCCCCCTACCCCACAAACAAAATTTTAAAGAAGACATCTCTAGATCAGTGTTTTTTAACCGGCGTGCCGCGGCACACTAGTGTACCGCGAGATCGTGTCAAGTGTTCCGCGGGAAATTGTTAACTTTTGTATGGTTAACTAATTTTTTTAGAGGTTAATTCTGTATGTAAGAATGATATATCGTAGTACATGCACTAATTGATTATTTTATTTAAAATAGTTAGCGTAGTAAAAGCATTAAATAGATTTTTGAAGAAAAATCTAGAAGCCGATCTTAAATCTAGTCAAAGCAATATTAATGCAGATGAAATTCCTCGTACGAGTGGTTTAGAGCCGGCTCCAGAGCAGTTCACTTAGGGGACCAAGCGTTCATCGAGGGGGGGCGAAGTTTGAAATTAAGCACAAAAGCTTCTGTTTTCAAAAGAGTAAGCTTGTTGATTAGGGGGGTTAGGCCGACCTTGGAATGGTCAAAAAAAGCGAAAACAGTAATTTCGCGAAAGTATGACAAAAATTATATTTCTTTTGAATTCACTTTCACTGGGGATGTCACCAGCCCTGTTCCATTGTTCGTGGTGTGTAATGAAAGGCTATCCAATAGTGCTATGGTGTAATGAAAGGCTATCCAAGCTAGCTGAAACGTCATCTGGAATCAAAGCACCCATTTCATAAAAACAAGAAGGCCGACTACTTACCCACAGAAAAACAGGTTAATTTTCTGAACAAAACTGTAAAAGTGAATGAGAAAGCTCTGAAAGCTAGCTATCAAGTAGCTGAACTTGTAGCCAAGTCTAAAAAAACTACACATTGTTGCGGAGTCGTTAATATTACCAGCTTGCAAAGCCATTGTTAAAGAAACGATCGGTCCTGACGCAGTTCGAGAAGTAGTAAAGTTCCTCTATGAGATAATTGCAATTAGCAGACGTATTGATGGCATGTTAGAAAAAATCGAAATAATAGTTTTAGATAAAATACGAATTAGCAAGCAGTTTTGTTTGCAATTAGACGAGTGCACCGATATTGGTAAAAACACTCAACTAATTGGCCAACGTGCGTTTTGTGGATGAAGATGCTATAAGTTATCGTTTTTTGTTACTCCATAAAAGTGGTGTGCCGTGAAATTTTTATAGTGCAAAAAGTGTGCCACAGCTCAAAAAAGGTTGAAAAACACTGCTCTAGATGAAAGCTCTTTCCTGGTTTGTAATTTCGATGGTAGGCCTATTAAGTTTTAGATACATTCATGCAGAGTCAATATTGTAGAAGTAAACGCGTGAATTAGGGCCCCCTGAAAAAAGTGGAGAGGCAGGGTCCCACCCAGGACCCCCCCGCTTCCGCCACCTATGCTGAAATTGCTGTCGAAATATGCTAAATTTTGTGAGATATAGCCAAAACAATTTGTAAGGTAGGGTGAAAATTTTCAGCAGCATATAGATAGCGAGCGGTAGTATTTTTTGTGAGCGTGTTTTCACTCAAAAGTCTTCGGATTAGAGAATTTACAGTTCCAAGAATGCAATTACAAATCAAATACCTTCTGAAAGCTAGTTATCGCATAATCACGTGGGTGGCCATCTCTCCTTAAGTTGCGGGACAGATGGACAACCACTTATAAAGGTTGGATGGCCATACCTAGAGCATATGTTGCTGTGTGCAAACTTTACATTATGACATTATGGCAAGAAGTAAACAAGTTTAATGTTACAGTAAAGCGTTAGCAAGCCTATAGGACTAGCATGACTAACGAATACAAGCGTTTCAAGATGACCGAAATTTCTGCTCAATTCAGGTTCCATTTGTACCTGCGTAAGAATAAAACAGCGTTGTGATAGACTGAGCGTTATATAGATGTCCATTTTCGTTTGTTTTACGATAAATCTTTCTCATTTTGTTATGCGACCATATTGGCCATCTCACCTACACTTTTCAGGTGAGATGGCCTATGACGTCATTATTAAAATGTGAAATATTTATTTTGTGTGAGACAAATTTAAACTGATGAGACAAAGGAATGCAGCTGTGGTCCTTAACCATATCAATCCACCCTTTTAAGTACGTTTTAAGCAAGTAGGAAGCAAACCACGAAGATTCATAAAAAGCATGGCTATCTCACCCGGACTTACCCTATTGGAAATAATCGTGTTTTCTTTTCGTAGACTTACAGAGTGTAGCCTATTTGAACTAAAACCTAAGTTTTCACTTTTCAAGTAGGCAAAATTATTCGAAAAGAGCACTTTTTTATGTTAAACTATTGGCTAAAGTAGAAATGATTTTGTTGAACGCTGCATGGTATTCAAGGGAACAAAGTAAACGGCTGCAAGACAACTAGGAAAAAATAAACAAGGTTTAGCCTGTGTGTTTCTAACTAGAATGGAACTGAATTGCATAAATTTGCTATTGCTATGACGTATTCAAAATGAACCAGAAAAAAATCCAGAATTAATCGTTTGTGCTGTAGAAGCAGTACCAAGACTTACTGAAGCTGAAACGCAAAGTTTGATTTAAATGTTGCCGCTTTGGTGGCGAGAGCATTCGGATTGTTTGCTACATCATCGAGCTGTGATTCAAAAGCATACCACATTTCCACCAGATTGTTCTTTGCCTTCCTCACCAAGACTTCGTGTTCTTTTGTAACTTTAGAGAAGAAAAATGACAGGCTTAGTATATTGCACATTAAGTTACTAAATTCACCTCTTTTTGAAGCTTTTATGAATCGTGGTCAGGCAGATCATTGCTTAAAGATGGGTCCAGAAGAAAATAATTGCACGAAGTGAAGCAGAGCGGAGATGAAACAGGCTGAAGAAAGTGGCGTGGAGCAGAGGAGTTGAAGGGTTCAAGAAGCGAAATAGAGTTGTCGCAGTTGCGGAAGTTTGCGAGTGGTGAGAAGTTGAGGCACGTGGAACCGAGCTAAAGAAGTTACAAGTCGAAGCAAGGGAGCAAAGTAGAGCTAAGCAGGATGACATTATAAAGAACAAACTAAGCTAAGGTCCTTTCCACCTTGGCTTTGCGTAAACCCACCTTAACGTTTGATATTAGAACCTCTAAAGCTCGTGGTAAAGACACTTGTTCATTTTCTCGGCATTTGTTGTTGAAATCGAAAGACTTCAAAATTACAATACGAATCATCAACATCGTTAGCAGTTTTTCAACTAATTTTTTTGTCAGATAAAAGGATTAAATAAATTACCAAATTAAATTTGTGACAGAACACAAACCTTGTAACGTACTTTGGCATTGCATTGGCCCATCTCCTGCTTTTGCGGTGCTGTTTTCATATTGCAACTTGCTGCGAAAACATAGTCGCGTTGAGTAAATATCATAGACTAGATTTACGTACATCAATTTCGTAGAATGCGTGGTAGATTCTTGCGTTATTTTCGTTTTGTAATGATGTGTTGGCTTTACGAGTGCTTGCTTGTGAAGTACACAGTGCAGACTGTTTCTTAAAAGAAACAGTTTCTTTAAAGAAAGAGTTGATCATATGTTGGTATGAAATCACTTCTACATATTGATAAGCCTATAAATGTTATTGGTTATCTTTCAAATCACAAAGAATCTGGTCCGTCTTTAACACAGACTGGCAACTTTAATACAAAAAAATTCGCTTACCTACTAAATCGAACGCTGTTCTGTTTAACGTGGCGAAACAAATCGCCACAGACGTCTAGATTTTTTTTTTTTTTTCATCATTTTATTGGTGAGGTATTGTTTTGATTAAAGTATTAGAATTTGCAGCAAAGCTCAGCGGTCCTGCGTGAGGGCCAGAAACCCTTTCTGACCACTGCGATTCGCCGCTGAAGACGATTGCTCATCTCCTTCAGGTAGGTGTTAGCTTGAAAAGTGAAATCTTTGGCGTCTCCCTAAACGCTAAGTCTTTATAACCAAGGCATATTACGAACTCTGGCCTCAATGCACTGTCAAGTTTTTTGATCAACAATTTTGTGTTTTGCGAGTGAGAAAGCTCCAGCTACTTACTTAATGTTTTGCTCTAAGTCGGCAAAAATAATCCGCCAATATCTACGTTTCTTATAATTTATTTATTTTCATTGTTATCTTTTTATCACGAATAAACGATACGAGATCGCTTAGGAGTTGCAGGCCGTTTCGAAAATGACGAACTCTAGTCACATGCCTTTCCGTCACATACTTCGTAAGCGACATGGCTTAGCGGTACCGCGCGCAGGTGACAAATGCTACGTCTCGGGTTCGATTTGCGGCTGGGGCCGATCGTATCTGACGTAGTCACTAAGTGGCTGCTGACTCGAAGATCGCAAGCTCACTTCGCAATCTCCCTCAATTACTATAGAATTTTCCGTTTAATATAATTTGAAAATAACCTCAGGTATTCATTAGGCTATTTATTTCCGGTTAAAACCACAATAAATTTCATAATAACGCACATTTCCAGCAATCATTTATCATAATGACAGAATGGGAAGGCCTAGCCAGCTGAACTCACAATACACAATTTCAAAGAGTTTTACTCCATGTACCTTATTCGATTACAAATCTAGCTTTGAAATCATCAGCGATTAGCGCTGCTTTGCCCACGTTGGATCTGCCAAGTGTTATACGAAATAAGCCAAAGGAATCTTGAAAATAGATGGCTGCGGTTAACATTACGCAGAATTTAATCTACCACAATATGCAATGTCGATAATAAGTGTTACTACGCAACACTACAACTCGTAGTAGCACTGTGAACAAGTCTTTGACGTTCCACGCTCTAATTTTGAGTGAACGCACGGTAACTACTGCACTGAAAAGACCACTTTTCCTCTGCTTTCAACTTTGCTTAACACCGAGTAAAAATATTCACTCACGATCAAGGAAATCACCTGAACAAAAAAAAAAATCGCAAAAAAAACTTTTTAATATTTACTCCAACTTTTCCCTTAATATCAAAAAACTGCTGCAGACATTTTGTTAAACGTATTGTGGTAGATCAAATCGTTTATATCACTCTTATAATATCTTTTTACATGTTCATATGCGTAAACTTACATCGGTTTTACTTATTTTACTGCAAGACTTATAGTTGTCACTGCTGATGTTTTTACATAATACAAATAGGTCTGGCAATGGACAACTAATATTAAGGTACTGACAGCTGGGATAGCCTAGTGATAGAGCTTCTGCCTGTGGAGCAGTAAATTGGAGTTGATTCTAAGTCGGGTTAAACCAATGACTTTAAAATTGGTATCCATAGCTTCCCTGCTTGACGTTCAGCTTTAAAAGACCACGTAGAGAACATACCGACAAATTTACTAGTAGTGCCGTTTGGAAAGGCACTCAGCGGGATTTTCCTTCTTTAAGTGGTAGGCAGATGGCCGTCAACTCCTGAGCTCGCTAGCTTTGATCGCTTTCTCAATAAGAGAGAATAAAAATGAACTAAATCATAATAAAATTTAATTATGATGTTTATCTTTTCTCCGCAATGGTTTGTCAGACAGAGAGTTGTTAAGTTAATAATTTTATTACATTTTGAAACCAGTTTTCGCGTTTCATTTTGTTCTTATCGTTAAAACAGTTTTCAAAATTTAGAAAACACAATCGCAAATAGGCTACATATCAAGTTTGGCACGTAGGCCTACTTGACATTTAACACCAATGAGATACAGAGATCGCTTACGACCCCAGTGTGCTACGCTTAGAGTACTTGGTACCTGTTGCACTTTGTTTTTAAGAGAAGATTTTCTCTTTCTAATTGTTGTATTCTCAATAATGCTTTGCGAACGGTAGGATGGTCTTCAACAGATGAACCCCTGAAAACAAACAGTGAAGTATTACTAGTAATCGTCAATCTCAGGAGATCAGGTTTAAGCCGATACATGACGTACTCTCAACATCAATCATTCCGATTGCGTCAAATACAGGGTGTCCATAAAGTCCGTGTGCACAAATAAAGTTAAAATTTTCTAAAGTGCACACGGACTTTATGGACACGTACATCCCAGAGCTTATGTCGATTATGACCATAAGTTAAAGCGGCATTTACCACATCAGAATTGCAAACGGGATCAGCAGTAAGGCCCAACACACGCCCGAAAATACGTGTCTAAACATAACCCTAACCCTAAACTAATAAATATTGTGTTCCTAAAGATTAGAACTTTTTATTAAAAATTAGGCAAAAATCAAACACAAAAATAAAAGTACAAAAGATTGGGAATGGACCAGAACAGGAATAAATACGAATGGAATCAATTTAGAACGATATACTATAAACTATACTGGAACTACAGCCTGCAGTTCTTGCCCACGATGCCAGTGGCTCAGCGCAGGACTACAGATTAATTCAAGCTGATCATCGGTCGATCGACTCAAGCCGTAATAAGCCGAATAGTTTTAATTAAACTTGATTCGTCGCATGGTAACAGGTGCGACTTGACATGACTGACTCTTGCGCAAGTTAGAGTTAAACGAGAAAAGTACATGTCGCAGTCCTAAGGCTGATTACTACCTTAAAGCTCCTTATCGTTTTCCAAGGAGAGCACTGCCAGCTCGGAAAAATAACCAAATCAAATGCCGGTAATATTTCATGCATTTATGCAAAAGAAAGCAGTTATTACAAAATGTTTGACTTTGGTATTGTTGCATTTTGAGAATTTAAATGTCAAAGAAAATACTTACAAAAAATTTTCCCGCTGAAAAATCAACATTATGGTCGTCAGCCAGACAAATAAAACTCCTCCGGCAAAAATTTGTTTTGACTTTCTCATGATAAGATTGTACGAGCAAAGCTAGCTAAAGCTTTCACACATTAGAATTTCCTCTCGTGCATGGCAGTAAAATATTGTTTAAACACTGAAAAGTTGCATCTGAAAAAAACGAACAGTAGCAGCATTGTTAGTGGGGAAATCATTAGAAGAAATTTTAATGGACAATAGAACTTAGATTTCGAAGAAGGTACTTTAGCCTACGCTATTCAAGAATAATAATGCATAATGTGGTTGTTGCGTCGGAGAGAAAATCACTTTGCAGTCTGATCTACGCCAATCGCAATTCCAAATTACTTTTTTTTTGAAACTACGTAAT
The DNA here is from genome assembly GCA_964006365.1 of Trididemnum miniatum. Lineage (NCBI taxonomy): Eukaryota > Metazoa > Chordata > Ascidiacea > Aplousobranchia > Didemnidae > Trididemnum > Trididemnum miniatum. The sequence continues at coordinate 16,032,690 of OZ023239.1, forward strand.
TGCAGCTTAAGTTTTGTTAATTCATAAAATGCTCACGAACTTCGTAGATAGAACTAGCTTTCGTACATAGCCTAGTTTTCATTAATAGAAAAAACCTAAGTCTCTAAACAGGGGGTCAAAAAATCAGCAATGAAATTCTACAACCTTGCCCAACCAACCAGGTATAACCACAGGGTGGGTGCCAAGTTTTTCTTGGGTGGGTGCCAAGTTTTGAGACTTTTTTAGACGCGTTTTTTTTTTCTGGCGTATGGCAACAGGAAAGTTAATTTAAAGCCAAATGAAGAAGAAAATCGACTCTACGGGAGTAAGTCCTTGAACAATTTTTAAAAATTTGCGTGCCGTAATTGCAGGCTTAGTGCTTTTTAAACAACGTTTAAAGCAATTTTTTGTTTAAATTTTTGCTTCTAATTTCGAGACCTTTACCAAATACGGAGCATTTCTCCTGACCACATTTTCGAATTATGTGTGCTTGTCATAGACTTGTTAATATTAAAGTGGTTCGATTTTGGAAAAGTTTATTTGCAAGTTGTAACAGATAAACATATTTCAAACAAGAACTTACGGCACAAAGTGAGTTAGGAGCGGATAAAAAAAAAAAAAAAAAAAACTGAACTAAACTTTTAGCACCAACCTCCGGCGGTTTAAGTTATGAAAATTAACCAGAACGATCAACAAGAAACTAGTGTCTACTTTTCACCTCACCTTACCGCGCAGTGATCGCTGGTACTTGAAGGGCAGAGCACTTTTATAGCAGATAAAACGCATTTTTGTAAAAAAATTAAGGTTTAGCCTACATTGTGCTCGACCCAGCGCCCCCCCTGCAGTACACGCCACTGGGTTAAAGACTGCTGGATTAACTCAAGCTTTCCTGCAGCACAAACACAGTAGTCAGGACGACACTTACAAGTATAAACGTGCTGGCATGTTTTTTTTTTCATCAACATATTTTACGTCGCGAAGTGAATAAATAGCAACCCATTCTTAAAAGAAGCAAGTGCATTGCCGAAGAATTGGCATTGTCCTTATGTTGCGTGTGTAGTAGGCCTATTTGCTGCTTTAAGCTGGATTCCTGGAGGTATAAATGTTAAATAGCCATCAAAAAGTGAAAACTCCCTGAATATCACATCAAACCATTTTTTTGCCAAGTAAATAGGGAAAGATCTTCGAATTCGCATTAGACTGCTACTAAAGGCTATGTCTATATACAATAAGCCCACTGTATACATGTTTGACTTATCTACGAAAAACTAGGCCAACAAACATAATTCGTTGATGCTTGGTAACAAAAATGCAACTTAATATTTTTTTTTTGCCTTCGAAGTAGAAAGATTGAACAGAGAGAGCTTTACAAAATTAAAAAGGCAAACGAATAACTCATCTCATGATGAGTCATCATTCAAGTGTAGTAGGGTATAGTTATAAACTTGGAAAAAAAGGCTCAAACACTCTAAGGGGGACTGAAAAAAAAAACGTCTTTTAACGCCCTTGATTATTCTTATTAGAACCCATGTTTACTTGCGGAAAGCATAATCATTATGAAAAAATTGATCATTCGACAAATTGTTTCCCCTACCCCCACTTTTCTGGCGATATAATCAATGCTTAGGTTAAAGTATTTTCTATGGTGAATCAATTGTTTGATATTTTTTTAAATCTGTGCTTTGAAAAAAGAGGGATTGGTCCCCCTAATCCCCCCCTGGCTGCGCCGGTGTGCCCATTATATTCAGCATTTTCAAAGAGCATATGTATGTCCTTTTCCGGGTCTGGGTTAAACGTTAAACGTCTTTACATTTAGTCATGTAAAGAAATATACAAGCAGTTTGGTGCAGCAGCGTTTTGGTGATGGAAACCGGGCCGGTCCTCTAGACATTTTCTTTCAGTTTTGTGTTTGGGAGAATCTCAACAGATCATTCCACAAAAGGTCAGCCCTTACCATACTTCGCTGCTGCAAAAAAAAAACAATATTTCAAAAATTCCTGGATCCGCCTTTGATGCCGTCCCCCCCTAGTAAATTTTCGTTCCACGCTTCACTAATAAACAAAAACGTACAGTCCAAAGAAAATAATTCCGAAGAAATTGGAAGTTGGAGGGAAACTAGAGTTACGGTAGATCCCGTGAAGGATTTTTCTCTACAAAAACAGGATCCGTTAGAAGGATGCAATTTTTTAAAAAATTAATCAATAATCCATAAAATGCTCAAGGTTTTAGTGAATAGAACTAGCTTTCGTAAATAGCCGAATTTTCATTCATAGAAAAAGCGAAGTCTCTAAGCAGGGGGTCAAAAAATCAGCAGGTGAAATCCTGTAGCCTGGCCCGACCAACTAGGTCTACCTGTCCTTTATTTTTTAAATTTTGCCATTTTACTCTTGTTTTGATGGAGAGTAAAGTTTAGCAGAGATAGAGGTTGAAAATTCAGTAGAAGGGTAACAACTTTGGTTCGGGAGTTAGGTGGGTGGGAAGAGGTTGCTATGCTGTACTGATGCGACCCAAATGGTCGAAATGCGTCTGCAGCTGCAAATCGGTGGGTTGGCTTGTGGGGCCTTTGGTTAGACCTGGTTAGTTGGGCGAGGTAGCAGAATTTTATCAGCTGATTTTTTGATCCCCTGCTTAAGGACTTAAGTTTTTTCTATTAATGAAAATTCGGCTATTTACGAAAGCTGGTGCTATATCCACGAAATCCGTGAGCATTTTATGGATTATTGATTAATTTAAGAACTGTATCCCTCTGATGGATCCTGTTTTTGTTGAGTAGAATCCCTGACGGTATCTACCGCAACTCTAATTTCCCTCCGACTTCCAATTTCTTCGGAATTATTTTCTTTGGAAGGTAAGTTTTTTATTAGTAAAGTATATGCATCACGGAAGATGACCTAGTTGGGCAACGAACCGGCGAAACCAGTTTTGCAGCCCAATGCACCAACCACTGGGCCAACTCCACGTGCGCAATTCCAAATTACTATTTTTTTTGCTAACATCATGCCATATGAGCCTTAACCAGAATCTGAAACTTATATCTTGATCATACTTCTGAAGAATCTCAGCACACTCGGGAAAACTTACATTTGGCGGGTCGAAGCGAGTGCAGGCGAGGGGGTAGCAAAGCTCCCTTTTTCTGTTTCAGCGACATAGCGTAGGGGTACCACGCGCAGGGGACAGATCCTACGTAATGTGTTCGATTTGCGGCTGGAGCCGATCGCAAGTTTACATCGCAGTCTCCCTCCATCACTGTTGAATTATCAGTTCAATATAATTTGAAAATGACCTCAGTTATTAATTTAGTTATTTATTACAGACGCGACGACCAGCTGGTTTTGCGCCAAGGTGACATTTCGAACGAAAATATGCGTTCTTTTACGGTAGTTTGGAATAACCAACAGGAATAACACTTCTAAGCAAACCAACCTTACAACTGATGTTATGACAAATGAATTGTATTTTTGTTTACATCTTTTGCTGCTTATTTTCACAACCTCGTCATTCAACCAGACCGTCAGACGAGAAATTGGTTGAAACACAGACTCTATAAAACTTGTACCCGGTAAAGGTAATTGCATTCCAAGCAATGCTGAAATCTTTTCAATATTTTGTTACTGTCTCACCTTAACTTTACTTTTTTAAAAACTGCAGAAAGCTGCTCGTAATCACACGACTGCAACTGAACCTTATTTTCTACTTAACTGTTACTGTCAAACAAGAAGTCTGAGATCTATCGATAGTTTTCAGTTTCGTATCGGTGAGCTGTGACCCGAAAATTTACAAAACAAATACCGGTGGTGACGACTTTATTTAGACGCTATGCTACTACAAAAGCTGATTCAGCATTTGATAAAAAACATCATTATAATTGTTGAAGTCTCTTCACTTATCAAATAATATTGCGTATCAATTGCCGCAAAGCCTACAAGGCAAATTTCTAATATATCAAAAAAGCATAAATATACCGTGGCGTGAAGTAGTTACTGCATCATTAAGTTACAGCCAGCTATAAATTTATACCTAATAGCCTAAGGTTACATTTTCCAGGGGCGTACCCAGGGGGGGAGGCGCTGGGGCCGCGCCCCCCCCCCTTCCCGCAGTCAAGTGCACAAAGTAAAGGTGACATTCGTACAAAGGACAATCTGAGGGTGTGATGACCTTTTTTTTGCTCTTCACTATATCCAGCCCTGCTGGCTTTAAATTGCGGGCCTCCTTCTTTCAAATTCCTTGTCACGCCCCTGCATTAACAAAAACTGAGCATACACAAGCAGAAGTAAAAATGCCCAATCAAATGAGCTGATGGTACAACATTGCAAATCTACCTGAGTATTTTAAGTTTATTCGTGCTTGAAAACAGCAATCAGACTATAACCGGTGATGCAAAAACTTCCCGCTTTTTCACGCAGCCAGTAAGTTTCGGTCGAATTGTGCCAAAGAATTTGAAAAATATTTGTTGCTATCAAGCTTTGCAGTTTGCACTCTGCATCGCTTAGCCTAAAAACGAAATTATAGTGGAACATTGTAGGATCTAATCTAATACAGTATATAACAATAGTTGGTTGTTAAAAGAAACAAACTAACGTTTCGATTAACCTGCGACTCAGCGATGGTGGAACCATTTTTAAAGCGGAGGGACCCAAACGCAAGGACCAGTTTTTCTTCGCCTACAGCGCAAAAGTTATTTAGCATCCCATCAAGCTATTGCAAATGTGTCACTTACGGATACGGAAAGAATGTGTTTCGCTTTGACGGAATGCGCACTGCGCAAATCAAAATCATTCCAAACGTAATTGATTAATTATCACAGCTGCAATTTAACGACCGTACAATTAATTGATTATTTTTAAGCGAAGTCTTCAAGTTGCTAACTCAAGGTTTAGGTAATTTTGCAACTTACGTATGATTGTGAAAGTAGGCCTACCACAGGCACTTTCGCTGTTAAAGCTTAACTTAAATCACTAGCATGGTCAGTTTCGTCACTATATCTTCCCGTTGCTTTATTATTGGCTGCTTAGATGGAGTTTCTGAACTTGACTGATATTCTAACAACCGTTAGCTAAAAAAAATGTTTTTCAAAAAACAATGTCGGCAGCGTGGCCGAAAACAATTAAGCAATGAAATAAAAAACAATGTCGGCAGCGTGACCGAGTGGTTCGGAGTGTCGTTTTTACGACGGCGACGATCGCAAGGTTGATGATTCAACTTCCACCCAAGCCTCGTTATTGTGTCCTCGGATAATATGCTTCACGACAATTATCTCTGCTTGATGGAATCTAAAAAGCAGCAAATTAAAGAAGGCAGCAGCAAAATTCAAGCGGAAAACTCGGAAACAAAAACAGCTCCCCTTAAGCGAGTCTGGATTCGTCCTATGGATAGCGCCGCCTCCGCTTTCTCGTGACAGGAGGATAAAAATAAAAAAATCAATCATCAATCAATCTTTTCCATGTCTGAATTGGTATCGTAAACGAGCTGGGCTCAGATGCAACATATAAAATAAATGAACATAAATGATTGTTAATTTGAAAAAATGAGGATTTGTGCTTCTTCGTTTGTCACGTCACAGAGTCTGCGACTTTCCTTTGCATTGCAGGTGATCTTAGTTCCATTGCATGGGTTCCCAACCGGTAGAGAATTACCCACCAGAGATAAATTTAGGGTTTTTAGGTGGCGAGTTAAACACCCCCTAAAAAATAACACCCAAACGGTTAAACAAATGTCTTGGAATTTCACTCCCAACGGTGAAGACTTTTTTTGCAAAACACCAGTTTTTGCAGCCGAATGTTGATTTACTTTGAAACAGAGTAGACTGATATTTTCATTGGTATACGAGACATCTGAAAACGTGTAGACCCTCCAATTAGTGCGGCTCTAATCTTGGCAGTCAAAAAAGTGGCTCACCTTTGGTTTTAGAGGGTAATTGAGGGTGAGTCACATCAAAAGTGGGTATTGACAAAAAAAAGGTTGAGAACCGCTGTTCTATTGTATACTTGTTACCAATTGTAATATCCAAGACCGGTCGTAGTCGTTGCAAGACTGAGCAAAACGGTTTGTTCGAGACCCAGCGTGGGTAGGGACAAGGATGATAACTGACAAACATATTGGAGCAGAAAATGAATTCAAAGCAGAGAAGTGAATTTGGGCCTCGTAGTTTTGGCATCATTAAGTTGCAAATGCATTTATTCAGCGGTTTTGTAGAAAAAATGTAAGCGTAAATTAAGGTAATTACTCCCAGGGCCCTCCCTCCCAAAAAACTAGAGGGACCTGCCACCCCGGTTACGCCACCCATGCTACGACTGCAAATAACTGCCTATTCTTTTCAAAATGCGTAATAAGCGTGTTTGGCGAATGCGGGAGATTTCTATCATCCTGTCACAAGCTCGTTTTAGAGTTACCAGCCACCTGCCTATCTATAGCATTTTCCAACGGCATAACAACTCAACTCTCCGGCTTGTTCTCCAAGCTATCCCTTTAATATTGAACGTCAGACAGTGAATACCAATTTTAAATAATAATAATAATAAATAATTTGTAAACCCCCTAAGGAGAGATAACATATCAACACCTAACTAGGGGGCACTTAAAAGCAAAAATCAACAGAAGACAAAAATTCCACAAGTGAGTCAAGAAGAGCAAACAACTTTACACAGTAAGGTGTAAAATACAGATATTCAGAAAACACAGAGACATATACGAACAATCAGATATCTGGTGCATCAGAAAATGCTAATTCAAAATAATATAATATCAAAATAATAAAGTCGCAACTCGTTACACTTATGACCAGCGATGGTGGAAGCATTTCTAAAGTAGGGGGCCCAAAAGCAATGACCAGATTTCCTTCGCCTACAACCCATATTCAGCCTATCTACATGTGACATGTCCAATTTATGTGGGCTTCAGAGCCACGGTTCTTACTTCTAAAAGGTATAGTTTCTGCATCACAATTAAATTTTTGACGTCATAATCACTTTAAAATTTGATTGCGATGCAGAACCGTGGATCTAAAGCCCACATAAATTGGACATGTGAACAGGGTAATTGTGTAGCCAAAGCTTATTGTTTTAGCAACCCCAACAGCTACGGTAAATACCATAACCGTTCGTAAAACCTCTATTTGAGCGCCACTGTAGGGGAAGGATTGAAAAACAGAGCGCTATCCTCTAATTGATCACCACCTGTAATGTCACTACAGGGGAAGATGTTAAAAATGACGAGTACGGCTACATAGAGACGTGTTACCTGATTTTCCGCTTTGAATTTTTGATTACTTTTCAGTAATTGTGTTACGGGTAGATGTTTTTTTTTTTCCATTAAGAATAAATATTAACTCCGTTATAAGTTTTTTTCAATTCATTAGTTAAAAATTGTCTTCTCAAAATTCTGATAGACTAGTCAAAAAATATAGCACCATCCTCTAACTCAATGGTTCATAACCTGGGCGCGGTTAGCTTTTAGAAGGGCGGATATACCCAGGGGGCGCTATGGGGGATGTTACATTTGGAAGGTGTAAAAATATTTTGTGTCATGATGAACATATACACGTGCTCAGTGCATCTGTAGGCCTATAGGTCTAGACCAGGGCTGGACTAGGAAAGTAGGGACTTCTGCGGACGTGATGAACTCTTTTTTTTTGCTCTGCTCTAATTTTCAGTAAAAATAGGACATCTACGGACGTGATGAGAATGACCTTTCTTTATATCTTTTTTGCTCTTCACTGATTTTTAATGGAAAACAATACATCTGGGCGGCAGACTAAGGAAACCTCTGAAAAGGGGCGCTGGAGAAAAAGGTTAAGAACCATCGCTCCAACTGAACACCACCTCTAATAGAACACCACAATAAGAGAAGAAAAGGGTTGAAATAGAGAGCGCGGTGGACGTGTGGCGCTCAAATAGAGGTTTCACGGTATGTCATGTACAAATACAGTCACGGAAACAACGAGAGCAGTAAGCTTTTTTGGAGCATACAAAAAGATAAAGTTAGGATGATCAATAACTCAATTCTAATTAATGTTATTTCCTACACCGATAAGGTGATGCGTAGAGAAATAGTAGAACTTCATAAATCGCATCGCCACACGTAAAACTAAAACCGAAACGTTTTAATTGCTTTCTCTGACTACAAAAAGCAATTTGTTGGCAGAGGAATTGCTAGGGTTAGCACTGCACAGCAAAACAAAGTGAATTAAAAAATTTAAACACATTCAAAAAAATTTAAAAACTAGGCTATAGATATTTTGCACAGTCCGCCGCTTTTATTGTATGACAGCTGCTTATTTTATCGATTTTGAAGGTTAGTTGTTAACGTCAAAATTAACTCTGAAAAAAAGCAAAGTTTCACCTCCCCGAAAATTAGCCCCGCCCCTCGCATTATAAAAATTACACTGCATATACAGTAGGCTACAGCTCTTTTGAGTGACTGTCGGCTAAATCACGCCAGTGCATATAGTACGGTATACAATACCGGTACATTGGTGGAGGGGCCTAGTTTTGAATTTAGTCGCTATTGTTTACTATAAACGACATTTGCGACTACTACTGTACATCGCCTCGTCTCAAAACGCACCGTAAAATGTTTTTCCATACTGAAAGCTTAGAACAGTGATCATCAATCTTTTCTGAGCCGTGGCCCCTAGACTGTACCTTTAAAAATCGTGGCCCCTATAGTATTTTAGTTTAAAAGTCCCAGTCTGTTATGATTCATTAATGACTCCTACCATCGTGGCTCCCAAGAGAACACTCTGCGCTCTGTGATCCCTTTGGGGGGCCAAGGGCCACAATTGAGAACCCCTGGCTTAGATTCTATCAATCGCTGGTTTACCTTTTATATGTGAAGTTGCTCAATTTGACATTTGCCAGCCGCAAGAATTTTTTTGCTATAACAAGATTACACTTTTTTTGTCCCCCCAACTCCACAAACAAAATTTTACAAAAAACATCTCTGAATTTACGGTTTTTCTTGGGTTTCAATTTTGATGGTAGGCCTGTTAAGTTCCCAATACATTCATGCAGAGGTATTATTGCAGAAATAAACGCGTAAATTAGGGCCCCCCCAGGGCCCTTCCTGAAAAAAAGTGAGGGGGCCAGGACCCACCCAGCCTCCCCGCTTCCGCCACCTATGCTTATGACTTCGAAAACGATACTGTAAATCTATTCAACGTTCAAGTCAAAACCGGCAAAATTTGTCTTCTGCACACGAAATTCATCCGATGCCACCATATATTTCAAATTAAAATTTCGTTCGTCACAGGCATTACCCGCTTTCCACACGATTTACTGTATTCACAATAGGCCTATCGCTGGTGTCTCATCATACTGTAGCTGCAACAGTTTTTTCGCCTACGACTCGTATAAACGCGTGAAACGAATGTAGTAAGGATAAGCGAATGGCTATTTATGAATTAGCTCTCCGAAAGTCGTGCTACCGCTCAAATACTACGATAACGATCTATTTGGTAATGTAGATTTGTAGCACATTGTAAGGTAAAGGCTTCTACTCAAGTCTATCTCCGAAAATGATCTTCCTCAGCAGCTCCCCGAAAAGAGTTGCACCTTTAATTACGGTAATTTAAATATATTTCACGTTGTAATTGATTTAATTATCATCAGTCACGACGCTTTTCTTGAAAAACAAATGTATATACTGTACTACTAAGCTACTTCCCAACTCCTCTGCGACCAGTAAGCTTATAGGTCCACAGTCTGTGACGGAAGACTAAATACAAGAAGCTGGGTTGAGAATACAACAGATCAGTGGGATTCCTAGTTTAAATAATGAGCTATTTTAACAAAGCGATTGAAATTGCGATTATTTTTTCATGTCCTCTATCTTCACGCGTTCTCATTGAACGGAAATCGCTGTCATAGCACTCCTTCATACAAGAATCACTATTGTCACTCAGTTAATATCCGTTTTTTCTTGTATTTTGCTAAAGTAGCCAGTAAGCCAGACAGTTAGTAGCTGCGGTATAGCAAGTCCCGTGCATGGTTTAATACGACTTTACGAATAGCAAAAACTCCCACATAGCCCAAACCCAAAGAAAATATTCGTGAACACACCAATTTCATACGTCGTATAACCACAACTCTCTCCATATTGATATTATAACTTGAACCAGCACACACAACTAGCACAGTGACGACTTTGATTCTACACAGATTAAAAAAGTTTTGACAGTAAACTAAAATAATGACTAGCTTGTTCATCTCGTTCCAAACATTAATTGCTGCCGTTAAACGTCCTTTATGATTACTGTTGTGATTTTTTTTACAGATAATATTTATACAGTGCTTCTGCGGCGCCGGAAAAACGAACTCAAGCTGACTTATGCATAATATGCATTACGCATTGCTTGGATGACTCGCGCATTACTTAAAATTTTAAGTAAGCTGACCATAACTAACTCTCGGTCAGTTACAGCTTGCTTGTATTTGCTTTGTTTGCGGCCAACAATTTAGTCTTGACTTTACGTTATACAAATCGCTGAATTACTTCAATTGCATTTCGTAATGTGTCAAGACTTGTTCAATTTTAAATTTAAACTGCGTACTTAATCCTTTCTACCAGTAGCACTAGAGGCAAATCACATGGGGATATATTATCACGCGTTTCGCGATACGTCAGTCTACTTCCTTGGCAAGCTGTGCAATTGAGCATAGGCCAACAGCTTACTTACTGATCATAATTTCCTGCCAAGCAACAATAATATTAGGCGGTTTGAAACTGATGGCTTATTACGCAAACGACTTGTTTCTAGTTATATCTTGCGGCAAAGCCGGCCTTGGGTGATTTGAGGCCCTAGGCAAAGTGAATTTGGAGGCCCTAAATGAAATAGAAAAATACAAAAATAAATACGAAAAAAAAATTCGCAATTTGTATTTGTATCAACAACTACTTCTATTCATATCTAAATCAACAAATTAACTGAGATTTACACAAACATATTCGTATAAATAAATTAATATTCAGCAGAACTAATTTTTCCGTTGTTAAGACTACCGGTACTGGTTATTGGTAGGCTAGTCTAATATTGCTAGCCCAACCTTTTTGGAAAATTAGGCCAATCAATGTGGCTAACTACTTATTTTGCTATTGCTTCTGAGCGCTGATGCGAACTTCTTCTCGAGGTAAATGTTGAACTACTTCTGTTAGAAAGCAACTTCGAAAATTTTGAAACAGACATTGTTGTACTTCAAACTTGAATTTCAATTTTTTTTTTATTAGGTACCGTACTGGTATTAAGAAAGAAAAGCTTGCCAGAAGCGTTGGTGAAAGCAGTAATGAGCTTGTATGAGAGTTCAAGGACGAAAGTCAGAGTTGGATCGGGTTTTTCGGAGGAATTTGGGGTAAGGGTTGGTGTGCAGTCAAGGGTCTGTGCTATCACCATTGATATTTGCTATTGTGGTTGATGCAGTGTCAGAACATGCAAGAGAGGGACTATTGAATGAAATTTTGTACGCGGATGATCTTGTGCTGATGAGCGAAAATTTGGAGGATCTAAGGGAGAGGTTCCAAAGATGGAAAGATGCATTAGAAAGCAAGGGATTGAGAATAAATATTTGAAAGACTAAGATGATGGTGAGTGGTGCAGAAGGGGAGGTTGTGCGTAGCAGGGTGGATCCGTGTGGAATATGTGGGAAAAGAGTTATGTCTAACGCGGTGTGGTGCACGCTCTGTAAGAAGTGGATTCATGCGAGATGCACCAAAATGAAAAAAGTATCTTGCAGTTTTGCACATCAGTTTGTATGTAGAAGATGTGAAGATATTGGAGACGGAAAGGAAGAACCAGTAGAAGTATTGTGTGATGAAGTGGAGACTGTGAAGGGTTTTTTGTTATCTTGGAGATAGGCTGAATGCTAGTGGTGGGTGTGAAACTGCAGTGACTGCAAGAGTAAGGATCGGTTGGATGAAATTTAGAGAATGCGGAGAGTTGTTACTTGGGAGAAGGTTTTCTTTGAAAATGAAAGGGATGGTGTATCATAGTTGCGTAAGATCAGCAATGTTACATGGAAGTGAGACATGGTGTTTGAGGGAAAATGAGATGGTAATTTTAAGAAGAACTGAAAGAGCTATGGTGAGATCAATGTGTGGAGTAAAACTAGTGGATAGAAAGAATACTGAGGAGCTGATAAAAATGCTGGGTCTGAAGAAACTTTAGATAAAATGGCTAAAGCGAATGGAGTAAGATGGTATGGACATGTGATTAGGAGGGATGATGAGAGCATTTTGAAGAAGGCAATGATGTTTGAAGTGAATGGACCACGAAAGCGAGGACGGCCGAAGCAAACATGGAAGAAACAAGTCGAAGAGAATATAAAGAAAATTAGGTTGAGGGTGGAGGAAGCTACAGATCGCGCGAGATGGAGAGAGGGAGTGGGAGCGATTGCTGAAGGAATGAGATGCATCCGGCCACCTTCGGACACGAGGAAAAACCGGATTAAAACTGGTTGATGATAGGCCAACTGTTAAAATAGAACTTTTTAAATCCTTTCCTTGCATATGTTTGTATGCCCACATTTTTGCCTGACTTATATTCAGCAAATCATTTTAATACCGGCACTTTAAAAACATCTTTAATACGTTAGTGCTTATCTTAGCCATTAAAATTCACTTTATTTGAAGATAAGTCGACTTAATTTACTCTAGTAGCTTACTAGCTTCAACGTATTTTACAACTCAGCAGCTGGATCAGTCTTCTGCCTGTATTCTGTATATTATGCTGCAATAATCGACCACAATCAGACTGTTGGTAATCGTCACAAAAATGTGACATATAAACTCGTATACTAGATCATGTTTCGCTTTTTAAATCTATTTATTTTTTTCTTACGATTCGGGTGCGAGGCCCCCACCTATCGGAGGCCCTAGGCGGTTGCCTAGTTTGCCTATGCCTAAGGCCGGCCCTACTTGCGGCATTTATAATCTCGTTAGTTCTGTAAAAGTCGGTTCCAAATGATTAACTGGAAAAACTCAAAAGTGTACTTGAGAAGCTCTGAAGCGGAACCTGTCGTCAACGCAAATGCATAGCCCTGCAACTTGATCCTGGCAACGTACTTGCGAAAATGACTCAGTAACTTACAGTAAAAAAAAACACGAAATCGCGGCAAGCTTTGTAAAATAGTCAAGCTTAGAACTTGGAAGCAAACAAACACAAAAAGCGACTATAAAAAGAGTAACACTGCATTTTTATTCTTAATACCTACTTTAGTGATCGTAAAATTTAATGTGACTTGTCTACACAGACCTATAACCAATAAAAACGCAGGCTGTCTTCGTATACAGTTGTAGAATTTTGATCTTTACTCGGCAATATTGCCGGCTAGCTAACAATAAAACTTGAGCCGCAAAGAACTGTGCATACACGTAACATCATACCTTCTTATTAATTGCAGCCGTTGTGTAGATGACATAACACATACCACAGGTTTTTTTTGAAGTCGAGCTGAGCTAACGTGCTACGTAGACAAATCAAGCCAATAAGATGACGACAACTTGTCCGCAAAATATTGAAAAAATTAGAATGAGAACAAGCTGAGTAACAGCGACATCTTACGTCCTATTGTTCAGTAATAGCATGCACGGTAGGGTGGATCGAAAATGACGAATCCCCCTTTTATCGTAATTTAACAAGAGCCGGGGTCAGGAAAGTTGCAAAATGGTGTAAAAACACTATTATTCAAAATTTTATGCATTTTCATTAATACCTTCAGGTTCCGCGGGAAGCTAAAATTATTCAAAAATGACGAAAATTTACGAAAAAGTCGACTTTTTGAAACTTATTTATTTCTAAGTTTTTGTTCGAATTAAATCATGGCCGGGTGTTAGGTCAATAAAATAGATGTCAAACTTTGCATAGAACTCAAAGTATTGTTTGAAAATAGTTATCTTGAGGTGCCGCTATTGCGTAAAAAGAAAGTAATTTCAGTGAGATACAAAAAAAAAATTCGGCTTGCTATTGACAACCAGCGACAATCTTATTATGAATAAACAGTTCGCTGAAAACTGTGTCTACTTTTACGACCATACTCCCAACAACTCCCATTCACAGTTTTACGAGAAATAATAAATTGTCTGGCAGTTTTCCAATTTATCAGAAAACTTAAACTTCAACATTGTGACGTCATCGCATAACAGGAAAGGGTCTCAAACTTTAGTCGAAGTTTCATACTTTAACCAAGATTGTGTTGTTTGAGAACCAAGTGTGTATTTTTGCAGATAGCTAAGTAAAAATTAACTTTGGTGTGCCCAAAGCCACTAAAAATTTGGACCTAGATTATGGATGAAAATAAAACGAAACGTGTTGTTAATACCAGAAGACAGTCAAAATGTCCGATATTTGGGGATCCATGTGACTTCAGCGAAAATCGGTAACCAAGTGATAATGCAGTAATGAAATGCTACCTATTAGTGAGGAAATGAAAAGCAGTAATGGGAAAGATTATCCCGTGTCTGTCATTGCGTCAGAGGTGGCTGAAAAAGTTCAAGCAATTTACAAAAGAGCTTCTATACCAGGTGTTACAGAACAGAGGATGTATCTAAAATAAAAGAATACAATCAAACATTTCGAGGCATTATGAAAAGTTATCAATCCTTGAAAACTTCAGCTGCCTCTCAAACTGGAAACGTTTAAAGGCCCGTCTACACTATGCTTATTTTAAGCGTTTAAGCACGAAAGTTCTTTGTTTATTTATGAAGTTTTCGCTGGGAAAATTTTGTAAGCAACCAATTATGCAAGCAGTTGCTTACTAAATCTTTTTTTTCGCTTCGGTAGCGATTCCGCAATTATGCAATTCGCGCTTAGCTTAGTGTTGCCAGATTGGGCTAAAAGTCGCAAATTGGGCTACTTTTAAAGCGTTTTTGCGCCCAAATTTTGAAACTTGCGCCTTGCAATTTTTTGGGCTACTTTGTGTAAGCAGCTTGCTATTTTGCTTTGTTGTGAGCTAATTTTGATTCCCGAGTTAATTGCTTTTTTGAATAACTTTTCTTCGTAGACGGAAGCTTTTTTTCTTTGGTTTTCCGAAAACAAGATAAAAGATAGTTTTTTGCTTAACAATACTATCAGATTATATCGTTGGTTGTTATTGTTACTTTTCAGGATGCTCAATAGTGTGACGTCATGTAAAGATTATATTTTAAATGTGACAACTTATTATTAGTGCAGTTAAAGTTAAAACTTTTGGGAATTAAGCTGTAACAACTGTTGCCAAATGAAAGAATGTCATAACGTTACTTAGATAGCAACTCACTGGTACCAGTACTATATAATAATCCTCTAACACTAAAACTAAAACATGAATATGTGTAGAAAAAATACCATTTCCTGAATCCATGACGTTACCACTAATCCCAAAGTGAACACTACGTTATTGCGATTATGCTGCATATACTGGTACTTCACCACTGAGGAATTTGACAGATACTGGTACATTACTGCTTTGTATTCTTTCGACCAATATGCACATGTGGTGATATATTTCAAATTTGCTCTGATTGTGAATGTCTTCGCTTCCTTGCAGTTAATCAGTCAGCCCATAGCTAAAGATTGTTGCTATTAACTTCTCTTTTTGTTTCAAATTTTGTAAGTGGAGCGCGTACGTGTGCAGGTGCTTAATGGTTTCGTTAAAAAATTATTTTGGCTACTTTTTATGGCAATTTGCTACTTTTCAGTGGATTTGGGCTATAAATCACTAAAAAAATCTGGCAACCCAGCCACATATTCAGCTGATTTGGGTTTGAAGTAATTTGCGTCGAGCGCCTTGTACTTACTGGGGCACATTTTGACTTCTGAAGGTGGGCCTGTGTTTTTCTGGCAGATTACAGTAGATTGTCATTTGTAATTTCAATTTTCGTTTTTCTCTCACGCAACTTGGTTGTAATGTAGATTGTAGAGTACAGGTAAACTTAAGTATTTGTGATTAGAACTGATTAGTGATTACTGCCATATTAATTTTTTAGCAAATTTATCAACTAGTGAGCGCAAGAGGCTTCACGTAGTTTAACCAAAATATTTTCTATTTGATAAATAAAATAATTAACGTATAAACAATCTTAAGTCATTCGTTACCGTAATAACTTTTTCACTATAATAGCCAGCTCATTATTTGAAACGCTTTCTATGACGGTCATCAAATTTGTTACAACTTGAAACCCTGCACTTTTTTCGCTTTGAAGCACTGCTTGGGCCTGAACTACTTCTAAAAATTTTTTGATAACTGTTGTAACTGTATGGTGTGTCGTATAGTATTTTTTTTATAGAGAACAAGTTTTTAGAAATCTTGATTATAACACAATCATGTTATTATCTAAAAATTTTTTTGATCTCTCCTTTTGCTCAAACGCATCGTTTCCTCGTAAAAATTATTTTAATGTTTTAGACGTGGCTAAAGCGGTCGTCATGCCTTTGAGTGAAGGCCACCTTGCTAAAACTGAATTAACATTTTTGAAACAGTTATTAGCAGTGGTATGGGCTGGCGCCGTTAACTTGACGGTGCCAATTGACGCTTTTAACTTTCGTTGACACTAGCCGATGCGCCGTCAATTTTCAAAAAGTCGACGCTGGACCTTCGTAAAATTTTAGTGGTTTCAATGTCAAGCTTCAATTTATGGATGACAATCATAGACTCACACAGGGGGGCCACCGCGCCATACCCCCTCCCCCTTGGGTTTGGCGCTTAAGAAATTTGTAATAAGCTGTTAAAGTCTAACTTAATTTGAGATTTCTCAAAATAATAATGGCTGCATCCTCCTTTCATTTGTCTTTGTCAAACTTCTGCTCTCAGACATCGAGCATTGACTACTTTTGTTTTTGTATTTCGTATTGTCTATAAAGTGACTGCACTCGCTTGCAGGTACCGGTATGTCTTTTTCGATACGAAGGTGTGCTAAAACGAGTGTTTTTTTGTGTGAAAGTCGTTTAAATTCTTTGGGCGGCTGGGGGCTACGCCCCAGGTCCCCAGTTGTACCCCAATCTCTTTATCAAAACCTGGGTGCGCTTCTGAATACAATGGCAATCTTTCGTTTCCTGCAACACGAGGGAGGTGTTCTTCAAGCTAAAAACGCTGCTAATTGCAATCCAAGTAAATTTTCCATTGTATTAAGATATTGAGGTGGTTTTGCGGCCCAGTTTAATATTTTAGTTTGTAATTCGGCCCATTAAATTGAAATGTTGGACATCCCTGGTCTGCATTCTTCTGAGTTTTGAATGTTTAGTGATTATGGGCTGGTAACTACAGTACATAAACTAATGTTTTGGAATTGAAAATATGCTTGTAACAAACGTTGTAAAGCATTGGCCTACCGTAGGTGACTGAAACCGGAGCAATTTAGCTTTACACGATTCAAATGCTGTGGATTG
Source organism: Trididemnum miniatum (assembly GCA_964006365.1). Taxonomy (NCBI): domain Eukaryota; kingdom Metazoa; phylum Chordata; class Ascidiacea; order Aplousobranchia; family Didemnidae; genus Trididemnum; species Trididemnum miniatum. Next base: position 16,050,019 of record OZ023239.1, read on the forward strand.
TTGGCATTTAACACAACTGAATTTTTAACGCTGAACAGGGCCCCCCTAGTTCGAATTTTACCAAGGCACCCCTGGTTACAAATTCCGTTACTTTTACAGAAAAGTAAAGTAACTAGTTACTGCCCACCACTGGCTTTACATCACACCTACTAAGCAAATTATAAAGTAAATAAACAACTGTTGATTGACACTTTGAAGAAAAGTGTAAAGAAGCTCTCTCCCATCATTCTACTTGAGTTTTCGTCGAACCTCAAGTCAAGTCTATTTTACCAGAGAGTTTACGAAAAACACACCTGAGACAAACAGCGAAAGACTACTCGGTCATCAAGTCAGCGGCACCTAGATAGTTAGCAATCACTTAAACAGTAACGGTAAAACACTTGGACTTGGACTCAAGGATCTCCCGCTGAGAAGCTAATCATCAGAGATTGAATTTTCTACCAAAAGCGTTATTGCTCTCAATTTTAATTTAAAAACTTTAAAGTGAGAATGTGAGAAACAAAATCTTGAATTGTCAAAATTTTGTTTTCCACAATGTAACTTTAAGGTTTTCTCATCATGCGTTGTCCACTTTTATTTCTCCGCCGCGCGAGCTTACCAATGCCTATCGTTGTTTGGACCATTTTTCTTCAACAGCTTGCGTTTTAGTAAAAACAATCGCAAAGTTGAATTTTTTAAAATATCGAGTCCTCGAGCCGAGGACAGCGCAAAATCCAAGGCCTAGGAGAGCCGAGGCCAAGGCTAAGGACAACACGGTCAAGGCCAATGTCAAGGACTTCACAAACTTGTCTTTGAGGCCAAGGACATCCTCGAGGACAACATCACTGCTTGTTAGGTACAAAAAAACAAAAACAAACGTAGCAAAGCTGAGCATTTTTACTAATCCAAGGAAGCAACACAGATGTTGGTGGAAGTTGAACCAACAGTCTTGCTCTACGTCAAGGCTGTCCAACCTGCGGCCCGCGAGGTGGTTTCAAGTGGCCCACGATGATAAGTTTGTAAATAGACTTTTGAAATGTTTAGGATTATTTTATAGGCTCAAGTAAATTTGCCGTCAAAACACACCAAAATTATCCATGTTGTCTCTGTTATGGGCCTACCACCCAAACACTTGCATAACTAATGCTTGGAAAAGGTGCCAAATTTTTTATATTTGGTTTACAAGCGTGCAAGGTGGCAAGTTGCACGCAGTGTTGTCACCATGTGCAACTAACAGAGCTACTTATCAATCATCATCACCTCGTGTATCGTATAAGATTTATGAATGTCAAAAAAGCTTAATTTGTTACCTCAAAAAAGGGATTCTTACGTCAAACAAGCTTGATTGTTTTTGTTCGAGTTATCGGATTGTTTATTTAGTTTACTGCCACCCGCTAGTATTAGTGGATAGAGGAGGTATAAGTTATATTGCGGTACTATAAGAATAGTAGCAGAATTTAATTAGTGGTTTAGCAAAAATGAGCAAACCTGTAAGCCCAAAACGTGAATACTACGACGAAAACGAAGTTTTTAATGAGCAATGGACAGTGCAATTTTTGTTTATTGAAAGTATTGGGAAGCCCCTATGCCTGGTCGGTCAAGTCAATATCTGTTGTGAAGGAATATAACCTCAAACGCCATTATAAAAGCATAAGTATGACAATATCAGAGGGCAAAAAATTGTTTAATCTCAGAGGGCAAGAAATTATTGTTTAAATTCTCACGCAAATTACATTTTAATTGGTATTTAAGTGTGGTAAAAACGTTTGCGGCTCGCAATAAATTTCCTCACGCGAAAGTGGTCCGCAACACCAAAAAGGTTGGGCAGGCTTGCTCTATGTGGTACAGTTGGTAATAGCTTAGATCAGGGCTGGGCAAACTACGGCCCGCGAGACCATTTTATGCGGCCCGCCGGCACTTACAGACAAGACCGCCGAGAGCCAACGAGGGCCCCAGAGCAGGACACCATCGTGGGCCCCTTGTCCAGGGACGTTGAGAGCCAAGTCGGTCCCCGAAACTAAAATTAAATGTGGGCCCCACTTTTCCATGTGTCTTCAAGAAAAGAAAAAGGTCACCACGTCCGCAGGTGTCGTATTTTCAACTCAAAATCCAGCGAAGAGCAAAAAAAGGTCATCACGACCGCAGATGTCCTATGTTTCACTCAAAATCTAGTGAAGAACCAAAAAAGATCTTCGTCCTTTTTTGTTTGTCGGAAAAACACTGTACATTGCAACGAAAGAAAGTTTTTCGATCATTATAATGCGGCTGAGCCCCTCAAGACATAACCGTCCCTGGCCCTGCTTACAGAAGAATAAACTCCTACCATGAATCAAGCGAAAGACCTTTTTTCATTGATTTTCAGTGGAAAATAGGACGTCTGAGGACGTGTACAGTAGTAGACTTTTTTTTGCTCTTCCAATTAGTGGGGCCCTCGGCTTCAAAATTTTCTCAAATGTGGCCCTTCGTGTGAAAAGTTTGCCCATCCCTGGCGTAGATTATGGTCCAATTGGTCATGGGTTACCAACCGGTGGAGAATTATCCACTAATGGGAATTTAGGGCTTTCAGGTGGGGAATTAAACACCCCCAGAAAAATAACACCGTCCTGTTCCGGAATTTCACTCCCAACCGTGAAGACTTTCTTTTTTGCGAAACACCGGTTTTTGCAGCCGAATTTTGATTTAGTTTAAAACAGAGGTGACTGATATTTTCACTGGTATACAGGACATCTGAAAACGTGTAGACCTCTTTCTTGCTCCTCCAATCAATGCGGCCCTAATCTTGGCAGTTAGAAAAGTTGCCCGCCCCCGTTTAGGTGGGCCATGAGCAAAAAAGGTTGAAAAGCCCTGGTTTAAAATCTAAGCCTAAATTTTCATCTGTCATTCGCTGCGTTCGGAAGCACTTCGCTACCGCTACTGCTGTAAAAGCGAACGTCCGGGCATTGGTGGCGGAAGTAGGAGGGCCCTGGCTTCCCACTTTTTTCAAGGGGGGAGAGGGCAATTTACGCGTTTATTTCTACTATAATACCTCTGCATGAACGTATTTGAAACTCCGAAATTGAAACCCAGGAAGAAGCTCAAATCCAGAGATGTTTTCTTTACAATTTTGTTTGTGGGGTGGGGAGAACAGAAACTAAAAGCAAGAACCGTGGGTCTAAAGCCCACATAAATTGAACATGTCACATGTGGACAGGCTAAATATGGGTTGTAGGCGAAGGAAATCTGGTCATTGGCTTTACCCCCCCACTTTAGAAATGCTACCGCCATCGCTGCGTCCGGGATTAGTAAGGCAAAAACTTTTGTGCGTAAGAACACAGCGAGTAAAATTTCTGCTGCTGGTTTCATCAACTACATGGCAAATGTTACCGCGCATGGAGGGGGTTATAGACAGGATTGGAAATATCGATATTCTCTACTATTTCGTCATCGAATGCAAAAGTTTTTTACTTTTTTTTCTCGTTATCGATTGGGGCTTTTCCTTACTTTTTTTGCGTGGTAAATCGATATTAATTAATCGATACTTTCTTTTTCTGAATAAGTTTTTTCAAAAGTTTATATTTTTTGTTATTTTTAGTGCCTTATCTGGTTTTTGTGGCGTTTGCAGGTAAATATTTTACATTACCTCCGCGTAAGAACAGTTAGCCTACGAAAAATTCCGTATGCACTGTCATTTTTGATTCTATTTCAATTTTTCAATTCTATTCAAGTCAATTTATTCCACCAAGTGGCAACACATAAACGAATTAATGTAGCTGTAGGTGTACAAGTGGAACCACTTGGTGAGGAGACAGCAAAAAGACCATATGGTCACCTAGTCTGCTGCCACCTCACCAGCACGGCTTCAGCCTTACATAATGTGCACAACACCGTAAAACAAGAAAACAAAACCACAAAAAAAACAACTAAAAACAACAATTTGTTGCATAATAAGCTCAGCAAATAAGAAAAAAATTATTTGTTTAACCTAATATCAGAATATGCAGTAAGTGGATATTTCAGCACATTAATGTTCACTCAGTGTAATTTAATAATGTAGGCCTAATCAATTGATTGGTTTGTATTGTTCCAGCAAATAATTAACATACAGTTTTTTAAACTTAACTGTTGATAAAGATTTAATGCTCTGTGGTACTTCACGCCATATCTACTCCAAAATTCTAAAGAATTCTATTCCAAAATATAACACGAGAAAACGTTTGATCACTTGCTACCGCTTTGTGGAAGGCAGGCCAGGGCCAGGCAGTCCAATGCAGCTACGAGGCTAATAAAAATGACAGCAGGCTTCCTGTAAGCTACGTTGGTCTATGGATGACACCTGTGGCAAGATGTCTATGAACTGTGAAGTAGAATGCTGGACTGGATAGTTAGTCGCTGAAAAAGGCTTCAAAAAGCAACCTAATATTTTATCAGTTTAGTGGTTGTGAACTTGAGATATGCCTTTATCAGTTTATAGCTTAACTGACCCGCTAACAGTGATCTTTTTTATAAAGAAAAGGGAAAAGTAGGCCTTCTTGTGTTAAACTGACCATCATAATATGCTAGGTCTTTCATACCGACATTCTCCGCTTTGCCTAACTCGAAGCCCCCCCATTTGCATCAAAATATGTTGACGCTGTCGCTGTTAACTGAGTCAGAGAAAAGTATCGATTTGACATTGTCGATATTCTCTTCTTTTTATTTTTGTTATCGAATGTATAATGAAATGAAATGTGTGGTTTTATGGCGCTTTATAGCTACTAAGGTCCTTTAGCGCCAGGACTAAATTTTGTCAAGAATTCACTGACGTATTTTTATTCTCTGTTTATTTCATCCTCCTCGCTACACTTAATTGCTGAGCGTTTAGCAAGTGTAACAGCTTGGTTTGATCCGACTGAGAATAGAACCCAGTCTACCAGCTTCCAAGGCGAACGCTCTTAACCACTAGGCCATGGCGAATGTAGGAATTCTCTACTTTTTCATTATCGATTTCCAACCCTGGTTGTAGATCCTTCATGACGGGCTCAATTCATGGCTGGAACCAATCGCATCTGACATATTTTTCAAAACGACTGGCGACAGAAAGAGCAAAACATTATATCGCAATCGCAGTCTCCCTAAATGCACCGATGAACTTTTGGCTGCAAGTTCTTGAAAATGATCTCAGCTATCAGGTCAAAAAAATTACTGCTGAAATTCTTGATTTAATTGCAAATACCAAAACACCATTCAGTATTTCATCACAATTACAACGCAGACTTAAACAACAAGCTGGAAAATGGTAATGCACAGTTGAAAAGTTTTTGAAGTACGATAATGAAAAGAACGTAACAAATTCTAACGCATATACTGTAGTCGTTAATGTATTTGGCCATCACGTAAGTACAATAGGTATTTACCCATACACTTTCAAAACTAACTAAAAGCAGAACTTTACAAGGTTGAAATACACTATTCTAAAAAGCAAATCAGAAAAAGTGCGAAAAACAACTTAATTAGTTTGAGTAATTCTTGTAACAAACGATACAGTACAGAGATGAAGTACAGAGATCTTACAGTACAGTACAGAGATGAAGACGTACCAAGAGTACAGAGATGAAGACAAAATAATAAGAAACTCAAATCGCAAGATCATAATGTTTTCCATCCTCTTTTCACAAATTCAATATCTCTGCTCTCTTTAAACAAACATCTCTCAATTAAAAACCTTAACATCACCTACTCGTGTCAATGACAAATCGTTCCGTTGGGCGTTTTTCAAAGGAACAAAACGGAGGTCCCAACACATTTCCAGATTGTGCCAAGGCCTTACATAATATATCAAATGTTTTTACTGTTCGATGCCTGGGTTAGTCCTTAGCAATATTTCATCCTTGCCAAAGCAATATTTCGTCCTTACCAAAGCAATAAGTCAGGTTACGAAGAACATTTTCACCCCAAGGCGAAGTTTATAGTCACTTGACCCTCTGCGATGCTGTGCTGTCATTTCGGTTGAAGCAGAAAATTCCAATCGAGTTTTTTCAAAATCCACGAGTCTCACACGAAAGTAAATAAAAATCTTTACGAATTGAAAAACACAGAACAAAACTGAAGAATCGTAAAATTCGGTTACCATTACGTCTTAATCATGACAAATTAAAACAAGTTTGAAGCTTGGTTACATCATTTACAACGCACAATGAAAGAAGTAAAACAGTTTAAGTATCGTATAAGATATCTCAACATGACTACCGTCAAGTTGAAATTAATACATCAACTGTAAAATGCGTTTATAAATACACATACACAGCAAAACGAAATCATCTCTTAAATAAAATTTTATACAGATTTTGAAACGAGCGAACGAACCTTACTTAATTGTACTTAAGAGCAATAAGCTTACTCAATGTACCAGCGGAAACTTAGCATGTTAAAAAAGGTAATGCCCTAGTTGCAAATCACAATTCAGTGATTTTTGTTAAAACCAACATGCTATAGCGTCAGTCCTATTTTCAAAAAACAATCCCACTGAGTAGCCAGCGGCAGAAACTGAAAACTCTTATTGCAATTTGAACTGAAAAGGTACTTTGTGTCAGCCGCTAAAGGAAGGAAGATTACTCTCTACTGCTTCCCAGTAGCATTAGAAACATTTTTTAAAGGTGGGCTTATCGGAATTAAAAATGAAGTGGAGCTAAAGTAAGTAAAGCAAAGTTAAAGGAAATGGAGTGGAGCATAGCGGAGTTACAGCGCTAAAAATCTTGCTACACGAGTCATTCAAAAGCGGAGCTGACGTATTTGCATCAGTTTGCGTCAAAGGGAGAGCACAGAAGCTGACGCAAGTGGAGCATAGCCGAAGAATTTACAAACTGGAGCGAGCGGAATCCAGCTAGTTGACAACACAAAAGCAAACAAAGCTTAGCACGTTCCACTTTGGTAGCTATGAATATTATGAAGAAAAAAAAAAAAGTTATCGTATGAATTGCTATCGAAGCAGAGAGTTTTAATATTGTTGCAGTTAGCAAAGACTGACAATGCAATGTAGAATAACACTAAGCAGAAACACAACAGCGAGAAAAATCGACTACACTGGGACCTCATCAAAAATTACATCTACGTTCAAACACAATACATGAACAATGTTAAATATCTTAGCAAAAGCACAAAAACAAAATTTTCATCGGTTCAAGTTCCCCAAGCGCTAGTGCAGCAATTTTTGCATGGCTCAATTTTTACATATTGCAATGCTTTTTACATCACAAGAAGCTATAAAAACTTAAAAACAAAATCACACTATTGAAGAAATTGTTAGTTTTAGTACCTGGTCATGTCAGAGATGGTACATGAATAATATACACGCTGAAAAAGTTGAAGATTGCCCGAACGGAACGCTGTGAAGTGCAATAAAAACGCTGTACAATAAGGAACACAATGCAAGCAAGGAACCACACACACTTAAAGACGCTGCCAGATTTACAAAAGTAACCATAGATCTCATGACTTGATAATTTCACTCAAACGCAACCTGATTCAAGGAAATACAGTAACAACTTAACATAATGCTAAAACTGAATGACAACTTTGAAAACCAATTTCAAAATAATATTCTCGTAAAACATTTCCAAACTTTCCAAGTATTACATTAGAGCAAGTAAGCTGGAATTTTAACATCGAAGCAGCAATGTGCCGGGTGCTATAAACAAGTTAAATCGAATTAAAACTATCTTTTCTTCTTCATTTCTTGAAACGTCGGATACTTTACCAGATTAAATACTTCCTCTACTTTCCATGATGGATAGAGGCCAACAGATTTAGTCCTTTCATTTGTACCTTTGGAATATCCGTCCCAATGGTTACCCGCTATACCAACTATATCACCAACTTCGAAACTAATTTCTTTGCCTACTCCTTGATGTGGATAGAGTGCTTTTTGTACGTGCCCAGTTTGCCCACCGTAGTAATAAATATCATCAAGAGAGTGGAAACGGTCCGCTGCATCAGGCAGAATAGCTTGCATTAGTTCATATGCAACCCTGCAAACCTGAATAACATCATTACGATGAGGTTAAATAGGAATAGTATTTGTACTAACCAGGCAGGCACCTGCTTAAAACTTCTGTTTCACAGTTGACGTAGTGGTGACGTCATCGCTACAGCGGAGGTGAGAGGTCCGATTTTCAGGTCGGTTAGATTGAACATATTAGCGCCAACGGCTTGCCACCAATGCAATACTTATTTCGAACTGTGTCGCCCAGGCGCTCAGCTGCGGAGGTGAGCCCTGCCGCTCGTTGCACGCTTCGGCGTAATACTGCGAGTAGAATGAAGAGTTGATTTTTAATCAACAATATTCTGTTAATGTGAGGCGTCAAATCTATGAAAAGCTCAGATTAATAAAAATAATGGAAAAAGGTAAAGAAGACTGGTTCAAAAATCGGATCAAAATCAGGGGTGCCTACAACAAAGCAATCGATAGAAGGAATAAAAAGTTGTCCGAGTTTTCGTGGATAATCAACCGTCAAAGAAACACAACCGATGAGTTGAACAGGTACGGAAGTCGTCAGTAGTTCAACTGCACCAAGACTGATAAAAATTTGGTCGGAAAATTCACATAAAAAAAAAAACCGTCATTTTGAGTTACGACTATTCCCATAATAATAAACCCTGACACACTAACTAGTGCACGAGCAAAAGCAAAAAATTTTACCAGTAAAGTACATCATTAAGTACACAATATGCACAGGTTCATTTACGATAGGTTTGCTTTAAATACTGAACATTTTGTCAGCGCTACAACTTTGTTTTCATTTGAACCGCAGCGTAAAAGCAAAATGTTCCTTTCAGCTGCTCTTGCTTATACAGTGTCGCTGGAAAGCATTGCAGATACAACTTTTACCAAGTCTGTTCATAGCTGTTATTATAAAAAAAGCTAACAATGTTGTTGTTAATGGTGAGAACATGGCGTCATTAAGCGGATGAACTACAGTGGAATATTTAACCCAAATTCACATTATGTTACGAAAGTTAGATGTACAATGACTTTTCTTTCTCAGGAAAACGTTAGGGGCCCAAAATAAACCTACAGAAGCCAAATGGACCAGTAAGAACGCAAATAAAACAATGGGCAACTTAACTTTATAATTTTCCCCGATTCTAGCGACCCGATTTGCGCAATTAAAGTCCCTAATTAAAAACATGGTACTGTATTATTATCTACGTTAATGAGGACACCATCAATTATGTCATATCCATACATATAAGTTTTCCAAATTGAAGAACGCATTTTTATCTTTGAAAGCTGTCAGAAATTATAGTGACTATGCACATCTAGTGTTTTTGTCTAGAAATTTACTAAGATATTTATTTACCTGAGAAGAAAACGTGCAGCACAAGAAATCGCATTTAGATAACATAAAAATATCCACGAGTACGCCACGCAAGCTAGCTTTCGAGTAACGGCTTCCAAGACGAGCTGATTGGGCTATTTTTGTATCTCCATAGAACGTATAATCAGGATACCTGCAAATAGCAATGCCAATGTAAATAGGGTTATTGATACGCGCTAGACCAAGCCATAGAATGAAAGCGGTGAGCAAAATCACAAGTGAAAAACCTAGAAGCCGAATACCTCATGAAACATACTACCAAGTCTCTCCTACATCTCTCACTCATATATAACTTGAATGCCGGAATAGATTATATCACATTTCAACTTCTACTTCTACGGTGAGATATTCACCTTTAATTAGCTAGCCGCAAGTTTATAAATTGGTTAAATGCTACGTTGCCCTTTTTAGTAACCTAATGATAACGTAATGAGATTGTTTATCACAACATAAAGCAAAAGTAGCAAGATGGCCGATTACGCACAACGCCATTTTGGAAGACTCGGGGTTCGATTCCTAGTCGTTTACACTTCAAAGGTTCCTACTTGACGTTCTGCATTGAAGGAACAATGAGAACAAGCTAACAATTTATTGGTAGCGTTTTCGGCAGAGGTACCAATGGACTTTCTACATCAGGGGTGCCCAACCCGTCGATCGCGATCTACCGGTGATTTTACGCATGTATAAGGGTTTTATGAGATAGAAATTGAATAATTATGCATACCGGTATACACATTCTTGTATTTTCAATCTAGCGTTTTTCCCTTTTTTCAAAATTAATTTGATTTAAGTTAAAATCAAATTAATTTTGAAAAAACTTTACCGTATGTACCCCACATCAGCAATATTATTGTTTTCGTATAATTATGACGAAAATTCATAAGAACAGTAGCTATTTAGTTAACTTTGTTATTTACAGTAGCTACTAATGTTATTTAATGTATCTAGCTAACTTTGTTATTTAACATTAAAAATGAATGTACTTTCACGCAATAAATGTTGCTAAAATATGTTTTAAATTCACAGTAGATCTTCAGATACTCAAAAATGCAAAAGTAAATCTTACGTCCGAAAAGGTTGGGCACCGGTGTTCTACTACTTTGAGTGGTTACACCGAGCTACTAGCAGCGTTTCTGCTGTTTTTTGCAATATGAAAATAAAAATGCTAAAAAATTTATAAAAAGCAATAATGCAGATTTCCGTTGATGTCTTACCGAAAGTTTTTGCTTATTTAACCGCTCACTTTTTTCTGGCTTCAGGCAAAACGGACGAATCATCGGAGGCTAAATATATTCTTCTTATCGCTTTTTTGGGAGGTTTTTCTTTCGATAATCTCAAATCCAGTTTATCATACCAAGCAATCGCATGCTTCATATATTCCTCGATACTGTGATATGCTGCTTCAGTACCGACCTTGTCCGTTCGTCTCACGTGGATGCTTAAAACATGAAGGTATACGAGATGCGGGCGCAGATCTTGACATTTTTTTGCCAATTATTTCTGATTTTTTCCATTGCAATCTCATTATCCACCTTTTTACCTATGCGTAAAACCAACTGGGAAAAAACAGCACCTTTTCTTTCAACCTTAAACTGTACGAGTAGCTTGTTGCAGAGCTACAACTCAAACGGTAAAACTGTAGTCAAATTGGTGTGGTAGTTACTGGGTCAGTACAACACCTACTAATTCTCGCAGCTTAGTATGCAAGCAGATTTTGGTGCACAAAATGCTTTTATAAGTAAGCGCTATAACACTATCAGTGCTCAACACTTTTCAAATTCAACTGAAACCCATATTTGCAATAAGGACCGTGCGCCTAGCCATGAAGATTTTCTGCGACCGCCTACATTGTTCCACTGCGGTACCGCTTATCCGTTTGTGGCATTGAGCTTTTTAATGAGACATGTTCTTCCATTTTTGAATCTCCAGCGTTGCAACTAAACAGTCACATGAACATCCAAAATCAAGGCAAAGGATCTCCAAAAAAGCCTAAGACAGTAATACAAGACCTGTAATACGAAGTCAACCTACCCAACGCAAGGCGTTTCAAATTTGCTTTCTTTTACAGTAGAGGCAAGCACTTCTTCCAGCCAGGGCTGGGGTCGCATCAGATAATGGACAAACTGCCCTGTCCACCACACGGAAGGGTTTCCATGAAGACGAAGCAGCCGATGGCCAATATCTTCTGGGAATCCGAGAGGAAGATAAGGAGGACGATTAGGGAGTCCATCTACGATGGGTAGGAGGATATTTTGGACGTTTTTAGACTGTTGCTCTCCTGTAAAAGATAGATTTTAAATCCGATACTCATTCACATTCAGCTTCGTAGTTGCAAGGTGCCATGGCCTGTCCTAATGCTCAATATTACTGTAACATAATTGTTTATCAACATCCAAACTTATTATAACATGAAAAAATAATTCCAATGAAGATATTCCATCGAAAATTAACATGTAAAGGTTCGTTTTAAAAACTTTCCCTCTCGGAGCTCGGACCAATGTTATTTTACTTAGTTACCTTTCCACGACTCCCTGCTTCCTGAGCTCGCTTTGCATGTGTCACTTGCAGGTAGAAATACGGCTTCCCAGCCTTCAGTGTTATATCTCCAGTTATTTGATTCGATAATTAGGGTTCGCTCCGTTCCATATGCAACCATAGCACAATACGCCAAGTGGTGCAACTGGCAGCCGAAGCCGCAAGCTTTGTTTAAATTGCAGATCAATTTTTTGGCATTCTGACAGTCTTTTGGATTCTAAATCATAGAAAACATACAGTAGTTTCAAATTTATAAACTCTATGGTTACATGATCCTATTACAAAAAATACTGGATTTACGGTATATTTTCGTTGCTTCGATCTAAAGTGGCGCGTTTTATGGGGCGTCGATTGTAAGACCTTGCAATACAAGGTTTCACACAAATTATGAAGCAAATTTTGATTAAATTGCATGCAATATAACGTATTTTCGGCAGTTGTGAACAATTTATATCATCAGCAAATGGTTTGCTTCGCTATTTATATTGTTAGCAATATCAATAACTAAAAAAACAATGTCTTTCCTGGCCTGCGTCATGATTTCCCGTCCAGTAGGCCAGGAAAGACATTGCTTTTTCAGTTATTGATCTTCACCTTGGCCACGCAAAGGATTTGGCTAGCGTGGCGACGTAGACCCACGAGTGGCTACGTACCACAAAAGTTAAATTCTTTAAGATATATTTATGCGAAGGGATGACTGATCTTGGCAAGATCATTTGTTCTGGAAAATTATGGTACGTTACCGGAGGGCGGCTGATAAGGGCTAACAACCTGAAACAGCGCTGTACTGCTCTAAGGTTGTTAGCAATATACTACAGTATTGACAATTTCTCACAGTATATAAACTCTCAGTTGTGAACAACTTATATCGTCAGCAATTGGTTTGCTTCGCTATTTATGTTGTTAGCAATATACTGTAATTATTAACAATTTCTTGCAATATAAATTGTTCTTTAATTATCAAGGTGATATGCTAATAAACGATTAGAATTGCCCCTTCGTTTTGTCACAAATATACCATACTGACTAGTGGATTGCATTTGTAGGTCACACGTTTATTAGTTCTAGACTACTCATTCTTTTTGAAATAAAAAGGTTTAGATTAGAATGTGGGCGATTACAATTACTTTGGGTCAGTCTACTGTTGAACTAACTGCCACGAAAGCAAAAGTTCTGGTATATAGCCTGATACCAGTAGCTGCAGCATAGACCTGCCCAGTTGATTGAAAACTTTTATACTAGATTACTCTCTCTTAGCCTTGCGCTTTTCAGCATTAAGTTAATTGAAAAAAAGAAAAATATCATGCATTTTTCTTGATTAATTTATGATTAGTAATTATATCAGCGGTAGTCTAGCACTGAGCAGATAAGTTATGCAATCTCAAACCCATGCAATGAACCTTGTATCAACACACCAATGGACTTGCCTATCAAACAAGTCATTCACATGTAAGCACAACAGCTAAAGATAAGTATTTTTACTATTGAGGATAGCTTATTCTGAGCAATAGGCTGCAGGTAAAGCACAGATGCGCCAGCTAATTCTACAGCTTTTCTGTTCAGTGCTAGACTACCACTGATATCATAACTGATCATTAGGGCGACTTATGGTCACTCAAGTTACAATTTTTTTGCTGGCTCCAATTAACGTAAAAAACGTGGAAACAAAGTTTCATGGTGTGGGGTCAGTATTTAAGAAGCATAAGGTTACAAAAAGTTACATTTCGTGTTTTTCGATTGCATTTAATTTTTTTAGACCTGTAACAGTGTTCTTGTGCTGTTTTTTGCCTAATTTTCCAACGTTTTTAGATCGATATCTTTTATTTCTTCAATGAATAGATTTACAACCTGCATACTGAATATTGGATAATTCGGCTTTGATATTTTTACTTTTAAAATAAAGATTTTCGATACATCTTCATATTGAAAAAATTAAGATTTTAGTCACGGTAAAATCATCGCATTGCATATCAAATACACTGTTAGTTTTGCATTTGGTGAGCGTAATTGGTAGAATGCTTAGTCTTCAATTAAAATCAATTCTTTACTTGTAAATATCGAATTCTTGATAATGTCAAATCCATTAAATCTTTTGCTTCTTTTTTTCGCCACTCATCATTTAGAGAATGCAAATCTTCAACATCAATGAGAGCACCACTGCAAAGCAAAACCTTACGCCTAAGATATCTGCCAATTAAATAGAGTGACAAAAATGAGAGCATCTCAAAAACATGCAGTATAATATCATTATTGGCATCATTATGCAAAGCATGAATAATTTAGAGCTTATATTTAGTAAGAGTAAACCAACAGGAAACACATGACTAGTGATAAACAGAAATTTTTAAACAGAAAAATACAAAGCGCAATTGCACATACCGACAACTTGAATTTTATTCGTTTAAACGAGGTTAAGGTTAAATTGAAAATTTGGCAGCTATCTAGAAATAATTCTATGACTCCAATTCTCAAGGACACGTTTACAATTGTGCTAGCAGTTTCGCCTTATGAAGTTCTGAAAACATCAGCCAAAGCGTTTTAGACTGCCAACAGACCACATCGCCGCACCTTTGCCAAAACGGAAAGGCATAAGTAGTAGCATTCACAAAAAATCACTTTATCCTTACACATCTGCGTAGCGTATAAGTATTAAGCAACATAGGAAGTCGCGATATACTTATTTAGCAACGTGGCAGGTGGCGTTGTAAGCCATCCGCAAAACCAAAAAAAGAAATTACGTTTTAAAAACAGAACCTCCAGTGGTTTAGCACTGATTCAAGCCTGCTAAGTTTTTAATCCGCTAAGTGTCTTTATAACAAAATTTCTGCTTAACAAAAAAAAAAAAGAAAAAACGATTTCACTTTCAGAAATTAAAAATTTGAGTGCAAAGAGGAAAAAGCCCACGAAAATGGTTTGGACAACGTTGAAGAATAATTCAACGGTTCACAAAACTTTACCAATTACAAGATCAACAGTCTGCTTGTCGACTAAACATGCGGTTTACTGCGCCTACCAAATCAATAACTTTGAAGCAAAACACGTCGTATATCTTTGCCACTACAACGACCTCTTTTATCTATTTTGCATGAATTTTGATTGCTATTGGAAAGCCATCTTTGAGAAGAATCATACCGTGACCAAGCTAAAACATGCTGCTAAAGCACAACGCGCATTCAGCAGTTCAATTTTTTGAAAGAATTAACATATTTCATATATGCTGAAATTTGACGCGCGAAGTGACATGCAATCAAGAATCAGGCTTGCCATGTTCCACTAACAAGATGATAGCTGGAATACACTCTGTTTAAACAGCACGTACCTTGTACCGTATTGTTTTAAAACAACTGATAATTATTTTTACTACCAAATAAAAAAACTTGATTATGGTAGTCCAAGCGCATCTTTGAAGATTGGCTGTAACTCTCTTTTAAAACTCGGAAAGTAGTTTCGAAACCTGAAATGCGATCTAAATGACAAAACTAAGTTTTCTCGACTGAATGAAAAAGCATAACAAGCAAACCAATCTCAAAAGTTGGCTGGGACAAAAAATGACCCTTATATAAAAATTATATACCTACAGCAACGTAATAAACTTTTTTCCACTAAAAACTAGTGAAACTGGTATTCGAAAATTCTTTTTTGTGCAAACCTCCGCGGTGATCGCACCTGTCCTACACATTTAAAGTATTATGTTACGAAGAAAGTGTGAAAAAAGTATATTTCTTAATTATTACTCACTGAAGTTGCTCGGCAAAATTGTGTTTAAATTTATCAATTTGGTCTGGGTGTTTTTTAACTTCTTCCAACTGTCTTTCAAAAGCATACCACATTTCCACTAAATTGTTTTTGGATCTCCTAACCAGCATCTCGTGTTCCACGGTAATGCCTGAAACAAAATGTAAATGCAAAAGAAGGTTACATTAGCACAAGAAGCCAATTCCACATGCACACGTAAATGGGAGCAAGTCGTTAAAAAAATATATACGATATACCTACGTTATTTCTCTGAAAACACTTTAGCTATGCTCAATCGATTGACTTTAAGGCTGATACTGCTACACAGAGACGTAAGACCAGCCAAGCACAGTTTGCATAATGTTATATTTTGAAGCTGGTACCGGCCGTTAGCTCAGTTGTTAAGAGCACACGCATTGGTGCGGGAGGTCTGGAGTTTGAATCCCGGGTTGGTCAAATCGTCACAGTGCTCAGTGGCGCACCTAGGGGTTGGGGGTCGACCCCCTTCCACTGTGCAAGTGCAGTACGTGCTGTTATTTCAAACCAGCTGTGACAGAATTTGCCTCACATCATACCGAAGCCAAATCGACTGGTTGGTGGAGTGGTTAGAGACATTGTTATCCGAGCGGGCAGAGACGGATCCAGGGGAGATGTGGGGGATGCATCCCCCACCAGCCATTTTCAAACATGTTATTGATGAATACAGTTTTTCCATAATTTCGAACCTTTTTGATAAGAATAAACCTTACGCCCAAAGCACGCATAATCGCAAATGTACGAACAAAATGCATCGTATTTGGTGAAACACTCAGATTTAGGGGCAAACAATTTAAACAAAATTTGCCTCAAAATTGTGCAAAAAGTGCTGAAATGGCCACTGGGCCACTGCAGTACGTAAATTTTTAAAAATTTTACGGGGGAGCATGCCCCTGGACCCCCCTAGAGCCTTTTTTACTGTCGATATTCTTCAACATAATTCTGTCCGAAAAAAACACGCTTAAAAATATGACAATTTGGATGCCCCCTCCTTGAAACACTTTCTTGAATATGTCGCAGATATGAGAAGCATTTTTCAAGTTTTTTTGCGCCTTTTTTTGGGTTTAACGTCTTTGTCTTTAGTTAACACTCAATCTAATTTACAACGTCATCACCCCCACCAAAACTTTCTGGATCTACTTCTGAGTGCGGGATCGAGGATTTGTTTAGAACTCCCTTCCCCACGTTTGAAATTTACTGGAAGCGCTCCTGACAGTGCTGCCAACCACTCGCCACCGCTGCGACGTTTCTTCAGAGCTGCGTAGCCCAGGTGCCAAGCCGCGGAGATGAGCCCCGCCACTTGTTACACGCTTCGGCATAATACCGCGAGCATAATGAAGATTTGATTTGTTTTTTTTTTTAATAAAGTCTCCAACACTGTTGGCCAATAGCTAGATGGCAGGTTTTGAGAACTTGTCTCAAAAAACACTACACTAGTACGTTTAAATACACACAAGCGTTGATAAAACGTTGGCTATAACGTAAATAGATGGATCATAAAATACTTCGCTAAAAAATAAAGATGATGAACGAATCTGTAAGTACTTTAACAGTACTATATAAATCACATTAATATTAGCGTAATGGGGGGTGTTTAGTGTTCACACTCCGCCATACAACATAATAGTAATGAGAATAACACAACTTTCAAAAACGTGAGAACAACTATCTAGATTTGCACGAAAACCAAAGTCACATCTACCACAGCACGTTCAAAATATCTTACATATCGATAAACACGAACATAGAAGCAAAAAAATTCATAAATCCATGCCAATTACAGAGTGCACAACTATTAGGTGTGACCGAATCAGCATTTACACACCTAACCCAATCACTAAACCCAGCCCTCAACCAAACCCGAAAACCGTGGCTGGTAACCGTCAATCACGACAAAAAGTCTTGTCACGCCGATTACACCAGTATAAAAGAATCAACAAGGTTCACCGTTTTGACCATTCCCACAGCTTTTTCCAGTTTTGCACGCTTCCAGTTGCGGAAAAAGCTTCTTGACTTCATTTGTCTGCAAGCTTGAATTTTGAAAATGCAATTTTCTGCACAGAAATAAAATGCTCAATACAACTGCGACAATACACAATTGCTCAAAATTAGCTATTGAACTACTTTATATCTTCAATGCATAATCTAAATTCATGTTCAGGAAAAACAACAGCTTTCCCAAGCCAAACAAGTTGTACTGAGTACCGGTATCTAAAACATTGTCCATAATTGCAATGTAGCGTTGTTTAGCAAGTTCACCCAAAAGCAACGCACTGCTTGCCTCAGGTGAAAAACATGCTCAGTATTGTAATGCCAAAGACAGTGGAGTTTTGGATTAAAAGCGAGCTGAAAAACACAGTACAAAACAACTTTCACTTTCCAGTCTCTAACTTAAACTTTATGTTCTTCCAAGCTATAATAATCATGTGTTTTGATAGTTAAATTTATCTTAAATTACCGAAACAACCAATCAAATTCATATGCAGGATTAGCTACCGGTAGCTAATTTCTATCAGTAATTTCAAATTTCTAGCAACAGCTGAAAAGCAGCCAAAATCATACTTTAATGATATAACGATATCATGCAATTCTTGATTTTGTTCTTGAAGAGCAGCCATATCTTGTAATGCCTTGTTCATTGTTCGTCGCTCATCATTTGTTACTTCTCTGTTAAACATAATAAAGACAATGCACAATAACAACTACCTGACACATATAGTAGCGTCATATGTAATTAGGTCACACAAAAATCTAAAATCTCACTGTGGGGAAACAGACTGCAGTGAGGTTTGAAGAGCTACGAAATCTCAATTTTATTTGTTCTGCTATTATATGCTGGGTTATGTGTAGTAGGGTCTGTCGTTGGTGCACAGTTCCAATCGTGATGTCAAGAGAATAAACTGTCGATTACGATTAGGAACATTACCCCCACATGGTATAATTTGTCCTGACAATCCCACAAAGCACTTTTTTCGACTACAAACATTCAAAGTTTACCTAAACACCTATTCATTACAGGACAGCAATTATGGCCCTAAATTTCTTCGATTTTAGTTAGTCACTAACATTGCATTAACTTGTAGTACTCTGTAAATTCACAACACAGGTATCAGACTGAAGGTTGCTGGGAAATAGTAGTAGTAGTAATTTATTTTTGCCATTATAATAAACACACAGACGCCACTCACAGGCAACAAAAATATTTACATTCCATTATATTGGCCAGGAGGTATCGAAAAACCTTTCGTTTATCGAGTCAAGATACCTCCTGGTTGGGTTGCATTGTAATAGTTTTGTGAGTGAAGGAGATTAACGCATAATTTAAACCATTGGGTCAATAATAATGATAAAGGTGTTTTAATGAGCGATAGTATAAATTTAGAATAATTTGCACAGCAACGTCAGATCGATAATTTTCCATATAAAGCCGGTAGAAATCAAATCGGCCAATTAGAAGAGTAAAAATGTATTTAAGATTAATAATTTTCTAATAACGATATTTTGTAACTTTTCTTGAAGTTAATCCAGCCCATAGATTTAAAATTTTTGTTTAATTCTCTCCATAATTTTGTAGCTCTGAATAAAATATGATTTTGCGAGATTGATTTTGAAAATTTAGGAACGTAATAAATTAATTCACTTGCTTGTCTTGTATTATAACCATGAATTTGGTCAATTTTGGTAAATTTGCCGAAGACGCCAGAGGGAAGACTACTTTGCTGTAGCAAGTACATAATTTTTGCCAATTCAAGTTTGTAAATATCATCAAATTTTAACAAATTCAATTTTTTGCATAAAGGAGTTACGTGGCTGAATTTTTTGTTGTACGTTAGAATGCGAATAATATTGTTCCGTAAAACACGAATTTCTTGCAATAAAGTTTTGGTACCAGAGGCCCATGTAATTATGCCGTATTGTAACCTACTGTAAACAAGACTATGATACACCATGCGCAAGACATCTTCAGTAACATAACTTCTTAGTTTATAAAATATTCCAAAACATTTTGCAAGCTGCAATGACAACTTTTTAACATGAGATGACCAGCTAAGATTTTCATCAATGAACAATCCTAGATATTTGGCTGAGTGTGTCCTAAGTATAAGATTATCATTAATATTAATTCTAAAATCTTCGTTGATTGTTATTTGAGGCTGCTTATTGACTAAAATATAGAAAGACTTCTTACAGTTAAGGGATAGTTTGTTTTTTCCAAACCATTGTTCAATTTTTACAAATACATCATTAACTCTTTTTTTCTAGAGAATTTAAATTGTTGTCGGACATATTCACATACGTATCCGTCAGCAAACAGAGTAGCAGAGAAATTTGATACTAAAGGTATATCATGTACAATAGAAAAGAAGAGGGCCCAAGGGGGAGCCTTGAGGGACACCACAGTTTATTTGGGATAAAGTGGAGGTACATTTGTTAATTTTAGAGTATTGGAAACGATTGTTTAAATAGCTTTTCATTGCTTCTAACGCGCAGCCTCGTATCCCAAAATTATACTCAAGTTTTCTCAATAAAATCTGGTGGTCGACTGTGCCAAACGTTTTAGATAAATCTAGAAAGAGGCAACAGTTATATAATCCTTTATCAATGTTAGTCATCAAGCCGTTGTGAATATTAGTTATATCATGTATAATAGATGAATTTTTCCGAAATCCATATTGATCTTTTGAGAGTAAGTCATATTTTTCAAGATAGTTGATTATACGAATAAATAATAATTTTTCAAAAATTTTACTAAATTGTGAAAGAATCGAAATTGGTCGATAGTTAGTTGCTTCGGCAGGATCACCCTTCTTAAAAACTGGAATCACTTCTGCAATTTTAAGATCGTGAGGAAAAATCCCAAGTTCTAGACAAGAATTAAAAATTTTGCTAAGAAATTTGGCAATTGGAATTTTGACAATTTTTATAAAACTAGTTTCAATGTCACAATTTCTAATTGCTTTTTTATCCTTTAACAAGTTCATGATTGAGATTACTTCCTCTGTTGTGGACAGCGAGAAAAAATTGAATTGTTTACACGGATTTGCGGTGTAGTATATGACGAAACGCTATCAACTGAATCTATTTTTTCAGCCATTTCAACACCGACATTGACAAATAAATCATTGAACGTTTCCGCTATTTCTTGAGGATCAGCAGTAAGATTCCCTTTGTTGGTTCTTAAATTAGTAGGCGCTGAAGAAGAGCATTTTTTGCCATTTACAATCTCGTAAACAGTTTTCTATAAATTTTGTTGGTTATATTGATTCTTGATGCACGTTTTATTATAATAATTTCGCTTGGCATTTTTAATTGTCCTATTTAAGAAAATTTCGATAAACTTTGTAATTTTTTACAAGTCTAGTATCTTGAAAGTTATTACTCAAAACTTGTCTAAATAGTTTGTTTTTATACTTTATAGACTTTAGCAACGACTTTGACAACCAGGGCTTTTGTTTTAATTTAACTTTTTTTTTAGATGGATTTTCTAGTGGAGCAAATTCATTTATGGAGTTTTGGAGCAGCAGCTTGAACTGTTTCAGCTTTTCGTTTACGGTAGACTTGTTAGAATAATCGAAAAGTTCAAGCTGTTGCTGTAGGTAGGTAGTAAACAACGTAGGTTCGAAATTGGAAAAATCACGAGTGTAGACACTTCTTCTGTTGATAGCGGAGGATTTTAACCGAGCAGATTTAATTGCAAATACAGGAAGGTGGTCGGTAATATCGCATAATGCTATTCCCCCGAAAATTTGGTGTTCTACAATAGTATTAGAAGGAACATAGATGTGATCTAATAAGGTTTTCGAAGTTTCAGAGATCCTTGTCGGGGCGTTGATCACACATTTGCAGGAGCAGCCTAATAAATTGTTAGCGTATTTTCTGAAATGATTATTATTAGCTGTTTGCAACAAGTCAATGTTAAAATCACCTAAAATTATGAAATCAGTATTATTGTGGTTTAGAGAATGAAAAATGTCTCTCATTTTGTTAGTAAACTCATCAAGTTCATCCGCATTATAGACAGGGTGTCTATACACAACACCAACTGCTAATGTACCACTATTAGTAAGGATGTTTATCCACAGGTCTTCAACTGAGGCAAGTTCGCAAGAAAGGCTACTATTGATATCAAAGTTAATACTGTTTTTAATGTATAAGGCAAACCCTCCTGCCCGAGTAACACTATCGCAGTGAATAAATGAGTACCCCATTATATCAATGTTGGCATGTATCGCATTATCATAAAGTTTAGTTTCTGTTACGGCAATGACATCGGGAGATCTTTTGAGTTCTAATGAGTAGTTACATAAATAGTCAAAATTTTTTTGCAAACTGCGAATGTTGAAATGGATTAAAAATAAATCGTCACTTTCCATGCTATTGAGGGTATTATTCATAGCATCGATGCTGAAATAATTTGAATGCTTGAAGATATCTATTTATGCCTCTTGACTTTCTATATCATTGGAACTAACACAGTTGACCGAGTTAGGAATCAAGACATGATCTGAAGGATAAATACAGTTGGCGCTCACAGCTGGGATTAAGTTTTGATTAGTCTTGATAGTCATATCAGCTGGAGAGCAGCCAAAATAAATTTTGTTGCCAATAAAGTTGTTGTCAGAGCAGCTTGCAGAGATTCTGGTACAGGCTTTGTGACTACGCTTAAGGCAGATGTCGCAAATTACAGAATTATAGTCGTGGTCGAAGCAGAGTTGAGAACAACAGTTACAGTCAAGTTGTTGCTTTGAGGAAGCCATTTAAAGTGAAAAAAACAATCACAATTCAAAACACAGTAGCGGCTTAGAAGCAATCAATTATTCTGACTCAACGTCTTCATCGACATATTTTACATTAAATTCAAGAGGCGCGTAATTAAGCTTATTGAAATCAATGTCAATGTGATGTTGGAAAAAATCGTCTAGGTTGGAAATCCAAATCCAGTTACCCACTCCGGTATCCTTTTTATCATTACGAATCAATTTTCTGGCTTTGCGAGCTGATTTTTTCATACTGATCTTGCCGTTGAAAGTATGACACATAACGAAATCATCTTTGAGTTCTCTTTTGACATAATTAAACAATTGGAGACGTAAAGGGGTGAGATCTTTAGTGATAAACGCTTGGCTAAATTCTTCACTATTCTTTAGTTTGCATTTAGAGTACAAAAATTCATTTCTCAATTTATTAGAAAAAGAACGGACAATCACTGGTCGTGGTTTAGAGGCATTTGGTCTGATTCTGCCTAGTCGATAAGGTCTCTGAATATCTTCAGTCTTAATTTTAATATTCAGTTCATTGGCGATATTAAGCACAACAGATTCGCCGTCATCTTTGGTATCAAAGCTTGCAGGCACACCGTGAACTCCAGTACGCGACTATTAGTCGTGACCGACTGGACGTGGGACGACTAGTCGTGACCGACTAGTCGTGAGGACTACTAGTCTTGAGGACTACTAGTCTTGAGGACTACTAGTCGTCCCGACGACTAGTCGTCAAAAGGTGTGATTTGTGAGCGGACGTAATTATCGCGCTTCGGGCTAGAATGCTCGAAAACACGTAATCACCACGTTTCGGAAGTGCGAAAAGTAAACAATCGACGACTTTATATCTATGGCTTGATCAAAGTGTTGCGAGATGTTATTTTCAAGAGGTTTAAAATTGTTTGACAAAAGTTTAACCGAAAAGCGAGGAGAAAACTAAAAGGAAACTGACAAAACTGAACGTAAAAAAGATATAAACAGATATGTCACATAAGAAACACAAATTAACACAAGAACGTTTTGTTGATAAAAACTATACCCTCGTAAAGGTCAAGGCCTCCACTTTTTCGGAACCATGTGTTGTTGGTGATTAAAATTAAACAGCCCTGGCATTTAATTTTAGTCGCCAACACATGGTTTCTGTAGTAAAAATTGATAGACGGGCTCCGACGACTACAAAAAGGTCGAGACGTCGACTACGAACGCATGGTAGCGGGTCATGCCCCTCTACCCAAGCGTAAAAAATATGTTAATGTCGATAAAAGAATCTTTAACTCTGTTCAAAGGTTAAACGAGTGCAATCAACCCACTGGCCCAGAGGTTCTTTTGGAATTTCTGCGTGGCATTGCACACAATATTGAAATACATTCTTAAATTGGGGGCGAGAATTTTTTTGTGATAATATTTTTATTATCAAGTTCATCCGCCTTTATCTCTTTTCGTTTTTTATGTTTTACTGTGAGTGTTGCTTTATTGAATGTGTCATTAAAGGAACGTGCAGTCTGTCATGGGGTTGGTGAGTTAGCCGCTTCAGCTATCCAATTTTATATACGCCAAGCAGTTTTTAATGCAACGCTAAACCTTACAGATGTCCCACTCGCCATAAAATGTATTAATGGAATTAGAATTTCTTCTCCATTAGGAATAATTTTGCGAGGGGACATTTTCATGAAATTAAGGGCTGACTAGCTTGCTAAATGTTTCAAGCCAAGATCCCTCATCGATTAAATCTAAAGTTTTACACATATCTTAAAAGTTACTATTTATGACGAAGTAACAATATAAAGTTCAGTAAGTGTAAAATTTCAAATTAGAGCAACACAAACATGGAAATATTTAACACATTTTTTGTTGTATTTCATGTTATGAAACGAAATCAAATACTAAAAGTTAAATTTTCTCCTCGCTTTTTGGTTAAACTTTTGTCAAACAATTTTAAACCTCTTGAAAATAACATCTCGCAACACTTTGATCAAGCCGTAGATATAAAGTCGTCGATTGTTTACTTTTCGCACTTCCGAAACGTGGTGATTACGTGTTTTCGAGCATTCTAGCCCGAAGCGCGATAATTACGTCCGCTCACAAATCACACCTTTTCACGACTAGTCATCCCATGTCCAGTCGGTCACGACTAATAGTCCTGTCCCGCGTGAACTCTGATGTTTTCGCGGCGGCCGTATTGATCAAGTTCATCTAATTTAAACACCTGCAGATTTACAGCTTGCTTTAATCGTTCATTTTCAATTTTGACAGTTTTTAGTTCCGCTTTACTTCCTTCAGCTCTTGCTTAAGTTCACGAAATTCTTTAAAAAGTTCACGAATCGACTCACTGATTTCACCTATTTGTCGCTGGTCGTTCTCATTGAAAGACTCAACATTTGAACCTTTTCGGCTTTTTGACATCTTTTTCTAAGTGTTTTGAATAAAGGCTACCAGTTTAGAAATAGTTTTTTAGCACTAAGGAAACATAAAATGGCTTATTATTTTATTATTCTCAGACGCTACAATATACCGGTAGCCCAAGATTTTTGGGGTGATATTATTAGGGGGGGGGGGGGATAAATGAAAAATTTTGGATATCGCTTAACCCCCCCTTAAAATATGTTATCCCATGACAGAATGATGATACAAAAAAATTTTTGATCATATGTGTTGCTAACCCCCCTGTACATACCCCTTGAAGTTTGTGAGTTCCCCCAAATAGCGAACTTAACATATCTTGCTTATTTTATTACCAAAATACTACGTGTGACCATTCATTTTTAATGATTTTTCATCAGGAAGATAATTATGCCTTTTAATATGTTATTATTATGGAAAAAAAATTTTAAACATTTTTTTTTAAAGCTGCAGGAAAATTCAATATCATGCAATTTGAACATTTGTCGATCAAATATAGCAAAAAAGTAAACTTTCGATTGAAAAGGGATATTGCTACCACACGAAACAACTGTGTAATCACCAGACTTAACAGAAAGCAGTGCAGCAGAGGAACAATTACAACTCAAACAAAGGCTTTAGTTGAAAAATTTCGCTACTATTGGGCGTTGAAAGGCAAGTGTCATGCACATATCAAACTTTGTAGTAAATTTGGATGAACTTCATTAAAGTCAATATCAGTGCGAGCCACGTATATAATATATGTTAATTCTGCAGCACAAACAAAGAGTCCACCAATACTTTTCAGACGAGTTAGATCTTCATTACGACGTTGGTCAGTTCTCATCAGCTTTCTCCGAGATTCCGTCTTGTTAAAGCTGAGGCCGAAACTCATTCCAAATCTTCATCAATGCACTTGTCGTGGTAGAAACCTTGCTATGATCTTAACTCTGATTGATTTACTAAATTGAAGCTTCCGAGCTTTGACATTCGATGAAGACTCACAGTCAAGGCTTTGGTTGCTTGTATTTTTCAGTTTGTAATTAACACACCCTACTTGACTTTCGGCAATCACATTGTTTACAGCAGCACTTTCACGAAGGCCTGGATTCAAACTGATAAATAGTTTTTGTCGAACTGGATCAAAATTTCCAAATTCAGATACTGTTCCACGTCAGAATCATTCTTCTGCCAGTATTGGAAGTACAGTATTTTCTTGAAAGATTTTCACCAACTCGATTTTTTGACAACTGCAATTTCGTTAAAGTCAGGCTACAAACTGACCTTAATTCACAAATTCGAAAGCTGGTTTTGTGATACTGTTATCCAGAAGTTTTTCAGCTTCAGTATTAGTGAGACTATCACCAATAACGTTTTTGCATAAAAAGTATTAACTTTTGGTATGATGTGTTGTTCTTGTATTTCAAAGCAAGTAAAGGTTGAACCACATGAATACCGAGGATGGGAGTGAGACCAAACAATCTGCACTATATTTTGAAAAGTACGCAAAACGCATGCAAGGTTGTTTGTGACATGCTCATACTCATTTAAAAACACCAAAAGTATTCAGTGTCGTCAACGCCACATGCACACGCATAAACAAATCTATGCATTATTCTTTTCTTTATTACACTGCTTTATTTTTTTATAGGAGCAATACGAGCAGCAAATTCTTCGGAAGAATTCTGAGGCTTTTGATGAAAGCCCTTACTGATAAAATCCCATCATGATGCCCAGAAATTTTTTTTGTAACAGAAAAAGCAAATATACGAGCTTGCTTAGTGGCTGCCAGCTATCTGTATCCCACAACAATATGGGGGAGTCTCGTTAAATGCCTTTCCCAATGGTACAACAAACAAACTTTCCGACTAGCTCCGTACTATCCCGTAACATCAAGCAGGGAAACTGTGAATACCAATTTTTAAGTCATTAGTTTCATGCGAATCAGAATCAAACTTCGAGTCTACCGATCCAAAAACAAACACTCCATCCACTCGGTCATCTGATGGTTGTGGCATGGGCTATTGCGCATTCATCTTCAATTGGGCATGCAACTTGTCTCTTCCAATTGCTATTTCAATCACTGCATAAGCGTTAGTGATTTGTTTGTCAAGCATCAACACTAGGGTGTGGCTGGTGCCCCGATATTGTCAAAACAAGATGCTTTTTTGATATGTGGTGACCTGTGGGCCAAAACCCTTAAATATGAATTTTTATAAAAATCGGACAATGTTTAGGTGTTCCGCTTTTCGTTTCCATGGTTACGAGCTTATCGACCCAGTGAATTTTTGTAACTTTTTTACCTCTCATGCTAGAGAGCTGGTTGATGGGTCAAATAAATCAGAAACCTGATTAAAACGAATTGGGGGTCTCTGATTCAAATGAATCAAAAGATTGCTCATGTTTTTGTTTTCTACGCTATAAATTGTAGTAGTATATACCTGCTTTTTTCAAACGTGTGTGATTCCTTTTGGCCATATCAAAACTTTCATCAGCAGATGATGATTGGTCATCTGAACTGCCTACAAGCACAGCAACAATGCCTTCACTTCTCTGCTCTTCAGATGCCCTAAATCTTTCATAAGTTTTTTTTCTTTTGTTTTGTTTTTTCTCTACCTGATGAGTTTTCAAGTCTTTTCCTGCAAGTGATGCAATGCGATCAGTTTGCATTGACACAAGAAATGCTTTATCTTTCTCATTTTTAATTTTATGTAACGCATCTTTTGGCCAGCAAACCATACTTTCAAGCTTTGTATAAAACTTTCAATTCTTTCCTATGATATTCCGATTTCTCGTTTTTCTTTCTTGATTTTCATAAGATCTTGCAATTTTTTATGGAGTTCTATTATGCCTTGAGCAATATTTCTTTCACTTTTGGTTGGAATTCTCGCTCTACTATATATTGGCAAAATTTCTTTTTGTACAGTTGCCATAGCAGCTTTAAAACTTGACTTAAAAGTTTTGTTTTTTGCATACTCCTCCTCTTTACGAATTACAAAAGAAAATAAAACTTCTCGGTTGGATGGCAATTTGCTGGTACGGATGCATTTGTCACCTAGTGTTGGAACAGAACCCAGAAAATATTGGCGAGGATTACTATGTCTTTTGGCCATCAACGTATTAAACTTTTAACTAGTGTAAAAAACTTTCCATATATTAATCTGCAACTGTGAAAAAACACTATGATTTTGTAAGTTATATGCTGACCATTTGATATGTGATCAATGGTAACACTATGATTGCAGCCACAAGTGTACTGTACAATGATTACTGAATTAAGTACATGTCAATGTAAAAACATACTAATAAAGTTTTTGCTTAGACTTGTTAAATGTTGCTGGTCTACTTTTAATTCTACAGCTATGTTAGTTTCTCAAAATATGTTTTCAGCAATAACTCAAAAACCAATGCCGATACACATATAGTTCCTCTGTTAGTTGGATAGGAACTGGGGGTTTCTGATTCATTTGAGCCATCAACCAGCTCTCTAGCATGAAAGGTAAAAAAGTTACAAAAATTCACTGGGTTGATAAGCTCGAAACCATGGAAACGAAAAGCGGAACACCTAAACATTGTCCGATTTTTATAAAAATTCATATTTAAGGGTTTTGGTCCACAGGTCAACACATATCAAAAAAGCTATGTGATGCCTAAAGGTTTTAAAATTATTGGGGCATCAGCCACACCCTAATCAACACTGAACGAGTGGAACAAAGCGCTTTACCTGGTGCATGATCTGAGCTAACCACCAAGTCATTGTTAAGAGTCCATAGAACAAAACAAGTTTTCAAATACTGTAATATTCACTCTTAGTTTTCATTCGGCAGGTTACACTACTACTACTGGTACCAGCAAAAGCAGTGCTAGAATTCCACGTTCAGTTTGATTAAACTGTCGTTAGGATTAGATTGCTTGTTGGTATAAAAGCATGCAATAAACCTTTGCTGGAAATTCATCAAAAAGTCAATTTACTATAAACTAGGAAAAGGGGTGAGATTTGATTTTTATCAAAAAGGTTATGTAAGCACATAAACATATTCCTGGTTAAAAAACATCAAAAATGAATGGTCACATCATATATGCAATAATCAAAAAATAATCAAAATATGCAATTTTGAAATATAGGGGGGTCGGCAAATTTGGTTAGGAACATCCCAGACAAAAAATTTTAATTGCATCGTGATTCTGTTATGGGATAGCATATTTTACGAGGGGGTTTGAAAAAAAAAGTACTTATCCCCCCCCCCAATATTATTTATCGACTGTCCACATTGTTATAGCATTATGTCACCATTGCAACTGTCCATAGTGACGGCAAATAGTAGGCTTACCCTTAGACCTGATTTATGTTACCTTCATACTATCATAATATTACATTTATTCCCATGCAAAGTCAGATAGGTAGCATTATTGGGACTGTAGTTTTGCAATAGGCAGTGGCTAAGGTTACGTGACTGTAACATTTGTCTCTTTGGTTTATAGCCTATATTATCCCAGATGTACCAGAGCGTGGCAAAGTAATAAAATAAACCAAAGAACCAAATGTTACAATCACGTAACTTTAGCTACTTCGTTTGCAATAACTTAATAAAATACATCAACTGTAAATAGGCATTTTTACTTACATTGCAGATTGATTATGAAATATGAATACTAAGGCAGTAAACCAGATAACAATTGCAGCAACCATGCATATTTCTCTTGACCTCCTCATTGTTACAGATGATGATCACTTTTGTAAAGTGGTAAATACCAGATTAAAACCTTCAGTCTTTTTTCACCATTATTGTGATTACTTCAAATCAACTAGATTAAGCTAAGACTATTATAAAGAATTATGGCTAGCCTGCATGCAAATGGCCACAAACTGAAAAAGCTGTGGATCAAAACATAAAAATAATCCTCATGAAAGTACATGATGCCAGTTTGTGGATCAGTGAAATAAGTTATAATTTTGGAATTTGTAAACCAGTTTTTTGCAAAAAGTAGTTTAGACTAACAGCGCCAGCAGGCCAGGTACTATAACATAAAAGCTATGGTAGAGGGCTTGGGGCCAGAACTGGCTATGTCAAAAATCATCGTTTTCCATAAAATGCAGTTAAAGTTTCAAAGCTTTATTACCGTCAACCGGGGTGACTTTGTTTAGTTTTACACCTATGTACAGATATAGGGGGGCCCCCACGCTTTTTCTCTCTGCCAAACTTAACCTAACTGGGTAACTTCCAATATCAGCCCCCAGGTTCAGTTAGGGTTAGGTTTGGCTGGGATTAGGTTTGGTTTAACCTGGGGGTTGATACTAGACGTTACCCCCTATATCAATTATCATAAGCAGCGTTTAGACCACACTTAAAAATGACTTAACGGCTTAACTAAACACACTGTCGTAGGTTGCTGACCAGAGATGTCCGGACTCCGGAGTCGCTTTTTTGAGCATCCGACTCCAATCCTGCTCCAAAATTACAGAATCCTACTCCAATCCTGCTCCGGTTTACGTCAAAAATCAAAACTCCAACTCCTGTTTCGCTCCTGTTACTCGAAGAATTTTTGCAAACTTAACGATCACAACATTATCCAAACTTTAGGCCTATGTTAAATTTCATGCAAGTGAAATTACTGGTGTTTAGAGACTGTGCGCGAACCGATGCCTCACAGCGAGCATAACTTTTGACAATGTTCAGTGTACATTACAATAATAACTTAAAGAAATGGTTACTCCGACTCCAACTCCTACTCCAGTTTTGACGTTCAACTTACTCCGAGTCCAATCCGGCTCCGAAAAAATTTGCTTGACTCCGGCTCCTGCTCCGTGTTACGAAACCGCCCTTACGTCCGTGACTGGTGTTATCGCGGGTAGAATCGAGCTTCGCCACACAAAAGAAATCGTTGCTCAGGGGGAACTCCAAAGCCTTCACTACAGTGGCGCGGGAACGTTTTTTAGACAGGGGGGGCTCAAAATAGTAAGATCGTGTCAACGTCTGGGGGGCGAAGCCCCCCAGACCCCCCTTTTTTCGAACGCACGTTTTTAAGAGCAGGACACTCAGCAGACCTATTTTGATAGACATCAATTGCATGCCGCTCAAGTGACCGGAATTTTTTCAGGATAATCTTTTATCATGGAAAACAAGATTGCTTACTACCATTAGGCTTTTCTAACCATGCTCGAATTACTACTCATGTATTTGTAAAATGCAAATACCTCAATCACAAAACCAAAAAGTAGGCAAACAAAATTTGCCCGATCTAACTTTTGCTTTGCTGATCAGAGTTACATGCAACAAACAATGCCCCATTGAGGTTTAAAAATAACAAAAAACACACAATCAAAATATAGCACTGAACCATTTTTTAACATAATGAGATGTGTAGATATAGGTATTTAGGTAGGCGTACTAGCTCAATTTTAGTAACAATCATCGGCAGTGCTCGAGTTGTGAAAACACTTATGGGGGGTGGTAGGCTACAACTTTTCATGCAGACCTAAAAAGAGATGGTCATTATAGTTGTAAGGGAATGGTTTACGCTAAAATGTTTTATGGGGGGGATGGTGTTGTTTTCAGGGGGGATGGCATCCCCCTCAAATCGAGTAGCCTACTGATCATCGGTGCCAGTTTAGTAGTGATTTAGCCGCTTCATTGGGTTGGTAGAAAAAATTCAAAACCATTAAAAAACTCAACCAGAAGAGAACTTGCACCAGCTCATATAAGCTAAATTAGGGGTGCCCAACCAGTCGATCGCGATGTACCGGTCGATCTTTGGATGCTTGGCTGTCGATCGCGGGTCAATTTGGCATGTACACAAATCAGGTTGGCCACCAACATTTCCAGTTCATGTAACGCGTCCGGGCCGTGAAGACCTTTTTTTTAGCTTTTCACAAAAATTTTGGTGGAATTCGGAACATCTGAAGGATTGAGGACCGTTTTTTTGCACTTCACCGCATTTTCGTTTACGATTTACGTAATTCCCATGATCAGTAGCGACTTTCATTCGAGCATTCAGAGTAGTTTGGCGTAAAGTGTTTGGCAGCTACAAGAATTGACAGCCATTATACTTTTACTGGGCCATCGTCCATGACTGCTGTAAAGGTTTGCAAACGCTGATATAAAACACGGTTAAAAATGAACTTCAAGCATTGAAAATTTTACCAAATTTTACGTTGACCAAGTGAATAATAACTGACTGATTTTTAAAAGAATAGTGATTCTTCGTTGGTTAAAAGCACTTTAAAAAATATTTGCTTCATTACGTATGTACGTTGCGAGCATTAATCACGTCGCACTCAGTGCATAATTTTTTTAATTGTCAGGGGGGGCTCAAATGGTTCAGGGGGGGCTAAAAAAAGTTCAGGGGGGGCTTGAGCCCCCCCTGGCACCCCACTTCCCGCGCCTATGCTTCACTAGCTTTCCCTCAAATCAAATAAACCACTTCTTGAAAGTAAAATATAACCAGATTTAATGCATAAAATAGGGAAAACTAGCAAAAATTCACCGAGGTTGACTCCGAAATAAAACTTCCAATAAAATCAAACTGTAACGGAACTCAACTTAAAAACAACGTCTTTTCACCAACTCATACAAATGAAGACTCAAACAGTAAACGAAGTGCACGTGTAATTCGATTTCAAATCGTTGCCAATCCCAACAACCGGTGTACCTGCTCAATTAGTGAATTGCTGCCAAAGGTTTAAAACGCAAACGAAGTTGCGAAATTACACCGTGTCGCAGTGCATTCGGCGTCTTCGATGAAAACTTAAGAAACTAATTGCCTGTGTAGAGTGAAGTCGAATAATACAAAAGTGCGAGATCGAAACCCACTGAAGTTAAACTTGATATCAAATTTATAGCAACGCCGTGCTGGAACTCTCCGACTGCGGCTCCTGAACATCTCTGTCGCTGACTAAAACTTTCAAGTGTGGCCATTTTTAGTATTAAAATAGTAAGGGGGCCAAGTGGTTATCATGCTGGGGGGGGGGTGTAAAAAGTTTGAAATTAAGCACAAAAGCAGTGATCCCTCTAAGCTGTGCGCGTGTGCGCGCGCACACGGCTTTCAGAGACTGCGCACACGCGTGAATATATTGCTCACAGACACACAGTATCATGATGAAGCAATGTTCTAGGTTGGCAAGTTCAGGAAAATTGCTCCTGAACCTGTTAAAAGGACGCATTTCTTCACAAAATGTACCGTGCAGTGGCTTCGTGTCATTGGGACCCGGGGGGGGAGGGGGCGGTGCCCCCCAAATTTTTTATAGTGTGTTACTTTTATTTACTTTTTATAATTTAAAAAATTGAAAATTAAAAATATAAAAAATTTAGCCAGTGCCATTTTGCTTTCATGCTTTATACTAACCCCATACCCCGCTTTCTTATACTATATATTCCATTGCTTTTTTTTTAATTTTTGCTTCAATCAATCGCTTCGACTCAGGAGTAAAGTCAGTTTCTTGATCTGTAGTTAGAATTTAGAAAACATTTTGCATGCGTTGTTAAAGATCATAGCCTAGAACACACCTATACACGTCATTCCATCATATTCGTCAAAACTAATAATGATTGCAGCCTACTTTCATTTATTTTAGCCCAGCTTCTGCTTTTAGACATGAACTACTAAAATATTTTTGCATTGTCGGACACTATATGCCTAATAATGACTGTACTCACTGCAAGTACCGAAATGTCCTTTTTCGATAAGACAGTTTTTTATGTGAAAACCGTAAAAATCCGTTGGCGGCTGGGGACTCCGCCCCCAGACCGCCCTTGCCACCGGCGGCTGGGACTTCGCCCCCAGCGATGTCCTCCTCCTTTGTAAAATCGTGGGGCCACACTGATTGCGCATAATGTCCATAATTAAGGAGCGGTTGGAGGTATCAAAATAAATTTCGATTTATTATTCCAAATTTGAGGTATTGCGGCATTTTTTGGTATCTTTTCCTAACTTCTTTTTTTCGTAATGTTACTCCATGCTAAATACGGCTTTTACAAAGGTTGTGATTAGTATTTGTTTAAGTTATTACTCGGGCCCCTCCAAATTTTTTGGCTGCACGACGCCTCTGGTACCGTGAGCGAAAAATGTACCAGCAGCAACATAACCAAGAGAAGTTGCGCTACTTGTTTTCGATAGCTGCCATATTGAATTTATTCATGGGTTGTTGCACAAACGTCAGTCTTTTCTAAAAAGTGCGCACTCGCCGAAGTTTCTGCGCACACAGACTACAAAAAATTAGAGGGAACATTGCATGTAATGCAATTAACTTCCGAGATATGACAAAAAATATGAAAAATATTACTTACATACCCGGTCTCCCCTACATTTAATTGCATTTCGAAGTGTTAAGTAATCTTTTGTTTTTTTTATTTACTCTTTCCAAAGTGACTGCTATTGCTTTCGTCTGTGTCTTGTACTATCCGTAGCTTTATTGAATCACTTATATCGTATTGTATTACCACTAACTTGTATTTTTTTTTCTATTTTTATTTTTTTTTTTCTATATTTCATTCGTGTCAGGGAGCATCTTGACGCGATAACCTAACGGTTTTTCGGTGCTTCCTGCCATTGTGCACAAATCTTTGTATTGTGTGTAACATTGCTGTTACTACTGTATGTGTAATCGTTTTTTTTTTTTTTTTTCAGTGACACGTGTACTGGCAAAAAAATAAATTCTCTCTCTCTCTTTTGCTAATCTACTGAAACTGCATTATTAACAGGAGTTGGAGTTTAACATTTTTAAAACAATCGGAGTACGGGCGGAGTAGGATTCAAATTTTTCGGAGCAGGAGCGGAGTAGGAGTCAAAAATTTGTGACTCCGATCATCACTGATTGAGAGATAATTACAGCCCATACTTTGCATCTTGCAGAGCAGCCATAGTAGGCCTATACCTAAACACAAAACAAGTTTAGTAAAACAAGTTCTTCTGATGTTAGCAGCATAATGCAATCACTTGGCACGTAAACTGATAAACTAAATTAAAAATTTAGATGCGGGTAGTACCAGACGGTAGACCACTCGCGGCAGGCCTAATCTAACCGACTAATTATGACTGGTACATTACAGTATTAAATTGCTTTTCAACTTTCATGTAGCTATTGGTACGCATCAAAGTTGAATTGAATTCATTTGAACAGTTTCACATGTCCAAAATGAAAATTCAAGTCTGGATATTCAGCAGTGTGTTTCTATGAAAATATAACTTGAGTATCTCTGAAGTGCCTGACTTTCAGAAGGGCATGAGCATTAGCAATTGATCTTTTTCTGCTTCTTCCCAAGTACTTGGAAATATTACAAACCACTGAGCAGTTGCAGCGCTGCGTTTCTCGTGATAGGAGGATAAATATGCAACTCATTTTTATTTACGTACGACAAAAACAATAGAAAGCTATACGTCACTATCTTGAGAACAATATATAAAAAAGCAATCAAGGACTATTACACGTGCAAATAAAAACTTATGGCAGAACCAAAACCAAAAAAAAAATATACATATATATATACAAAGGGGCACGTGAAAGGCGATAAAATTGAAAGAACAGAAGAAATAAAGGAAAATCAGGGGTCGAAGGCTGTCCGGTGGTCTGCTGCTGTGATAATCGAAAATGCATTGCCACGGACAATTGCTAGGGCTATCCTGTGGAACAGCCACATTGACTCCCTCTGGTCACCCCTTTGGCCAGTCAGCAAGCCGCCAATTCGGTGCAGCAGTGAGGTTCCCCTGGGGCCGATGATGCCAGATGTCTCCACTGCAAGAGGCACAAAGTGGAAACGGTCTGACAGAGTGCGGTATTTGGTAACTTTGCACTCTTCGGCCTGCCTTGCAACACTACCAGGATCAGAGGCGGACTTGATCGAGTTCGAACAGGAGAAACTGTCGCTGCAGGTGGCGTCCCAAACAAGTGATTGGCCCGCAGTGAAAGGAAAGATGGTCATTCCATCAGGTCTTCTGCCGTCACCACGATCAAGCCCGACTGAAGCCCGAAAGATGGTCATTCCATCAGGTCTTCTGCCGTCACCACGATCAAGCCCGACTGGTTCAAGGATGGAAGGGAAACCCACTGCGTCAAGACTACGTTTTATAATGTCGTTAAGCACCGAATGTCGAGGGAAACGGCCGGCGCTCCGCCGGCAAGATAAGGGGTGAAGGCCATACTCATCCACCACGCCACCGCAACGACAACAATGAACTTCGCAGATGCGTAAGCCTAGGCGCAATGAGAGGCCAATGCGGATGGTATCGTTGTCCAGGAGAGAGCCAGTCGATGGTAGTGGGAGAGCAGAAAGCCAGTCTCCTGAGTGTGGCTGTGATGCTGTTTCAAGGCATGCGAGCTGCCGCTGGTCTAGAGAGCAGCGGAGCTGATCTTTTTTAGCTTGACAGCTAATGTCGTCCCAAAGCCGCTGACTGGAAAAGTTTGATGGGAGTGTTAAACCATTATCCAGCCAGGGCTGCAGAGCCACGTCGTAGGGGCTGTCCAAGGGCAGTTCGGGAAAATGAATAAGAACATCTTGGACAAGCGCCCGACATGAACTCAAGGAGGAGATATAAGCTGGTAAACAAACATCCTCCGGTAGACGAAGGCCAATACCACCTTTTTTGATAGGGAGAGTTGCTTGGGCTCAGCTGACATTATCGAAGCTAATGTTACATATGCTCGCCATCCCCCGCCTGAGTGTGTCCGTGAACTCGGCCAAGATAGAGTGTTCTAAGTAACACGGCGCACTTCGGAGAATAAAAAGCAGCTTGGGCAAAGAGAAGCAACTCTTCAAAAGGTAGAAGGCTGGATGACT
Organism: Trididemnum miniatum; assembly: GCA_964006365.1. Lineage (NCBI taxonomy): Eukaryota > Metazoa > Chordata > Ascidiacea > Aplousobranchia > Didemnidae > Trididemnum > Trididemnum miniatum. The sequence continues at coordinate 16,086,547 of OZ023239.1, forward strand.
GTCAAGCAGTTGCAGTCGGCCAATCATTGTCCTCAAAGTTTCCAACTTGGACTTTAGCGAATGCTGGATCCCGGTGGAAGAAAGAGGGGAGCCCAAAATAGAAGCATTCTCGATCGGAGTTTCCTGAACTTGGCAAAGGCAGTCCTGAATCAGTCTTTTGGCCTTATTGAATTCCAAAGAGGTCAAGTTAACATTGATAACTTTGGATTTGTTGGAATGTATTTCTAGACCAAGATTTCGGAGAGCTGAGCTTATTTTTTCCAAGTCAACAGCAACAACTTCAGGAGAACCTCCGAGGGTGACATCGTCCAAGTACCAAATGTTAAGTGGAGACTGAAGAGAGCGTGCTGCATCATCAATAGCCAGAGCAAACAGCATAGGGCCAAGAGGATCACCTTGTTGGACCCCTGAGGCAAACAGGATGGATGTATCTGAAATGAAAAGGTCAGTAGAAGAAGAATAAGAAAGGCATGCAAGGGGAAACAGGGAAGGAGTTTGCTTGAGACAGGTTTCAAGAAGGTGGTCACTGCGAATGCTGTTAAATGCATTTTTGATGTCCAGTTTCACGATGATATTTTTTGAGTTTGTGTTACTGGAAAAACATCTAACGGCGTGAACTTCGGCTTCGCAACCACCAGACACCCCGACGCCAAGTTGAACTGGGCGCTGTTCGTCACCAGTAACTGCATCTCCCTCCTGCGGGCAATTTTGGCTGCTAAGCGCCGAAAGACATTGCCAACCGCAATTGGTCTTATGCCTCCATCTTTCTTTTTAAGCGCTGTCAAGCTGGCAGAAAAGAACATTTCTCTAGCGAAAGGTGGAATATCGCCAAGAAGAAAGCGGTTTATGAGATCGGTAATGGCAGAACGAAGGTGATGACCTGCTTCGGCAGTGGCAGGAGAGGTCAGATCTTTCAGATGGCCAGGTCGTAGATCGTCTATGCCGCCACTACTGCTTGCTGGAAAAGATCTTAATGCAAGCATAATCTCTTTCTTTGTGGCATGAGCCGGCGATGGTGTATCGGGTGAAGGAACAGGTGTGGGTCGAAGATCTTGTGGAGAAGAAGGATGCTTGAGCTGAAGCACCCGAAGAACATCGTCAGTCAAGGGAACTGCACGATCATCAGATGCGACGACTCTAACGGCAGCCGTAACGTCTCCCTCCATGAGTTTAGTCATAACACGTTTAGCCAGTTTCGCATTCACAGATGAATCAGTTTCAATTCTCGAAAACTGTACAGGTTTCGAGGGTTGGTAAACAGGATTAGCCAAAAAAGAAGTAGAAGAGGAGTGAAGAAACAGTTCAATATTATTTTTAATCGTTGTAGCCAATGATACACGAGAGTTGACCGAATTGTGTGTAGACTGGTAAGGCAAAGCAAGTGCAAAATTCGCGAAACCAAAAAGTTTTTCCCAGGCACTTTGCGTGCCGTTTTTAAGCGCGGCGTTGATTGCAACGGCAAGAGCATCAGCAGCAAATGTTCTAGCTGCCTTGGGGATGCGTAGAAGAACTCTTTGATTTTTCTTGAACTTTACAAAGTCCTTTCAAAAATTAGTATTGACAGTAATGTTATCGTTTGGTGTATTTGTTTCGTCGAGTGAATTCGTTTCCGGTTGAGTATCATAATTCATCAAGCAATTTTTGCAATTCCAAGTCGTAATCTTTTGCGAAGAACGGTTAGTGAGGTTAACACACGAAAGATGAAAATAATCCTGGCAGCTGCTGCAAGTTCTGCCCTTCTTGCGCCTGTTGGAGAGTCGGCAGGATGCACAGCATTCAGCAGCCGCAGCCATGAGATCCACAACAAATATTCGACCTAGTTAGTTCACAATGCCTTTTCCCAAATAAATCAACAACGTGACTTTATTCAAATCACATTTGTTAAAATCTGAAACCTTATATACCTGAAAATACCTTATTCAAATAGAATGTAACTAAATAAATAAATAAATAATAAAATAATAAATAAATAAACTAGCCTTCTGCACTATTTGTCCATTTCCCTTCCTAAACAGACATTTTTGCGTAAAAACAGGAGTCGAACAGGAGCAGGAGTATAAAAAGTAGTCATTGACCAGGAGCAGGAGCAGGAGTCTGGTTGGTCAAAACAGGAGCAGGAGCAGGAGTCCAAAAAAGGCGACTCAGTGCACCTCTGTAGACTAACATATCGTTGGATTCAGTGGAACTTAGCGCGTCGTTTGGCAGCAAAAAAAAAGAAAAAAAAATTGATTACTCGGTGGTGTAAAGATAATTTTGCGCAATGCGGGAAATTTTTGCGTTTTATGGGAATTTTAGGATTGTCTATTTTCATGGTGTAATGCTGAATTTTGGGAGTTAAAATTAAATTTTCAGGATGAAATACGGAGTTTTTTCTTTGCATTCCATCTGTGTGTTTTAATCGTCATAAAGCAAAGGAAAGACAGTTAAAAGGTAGGTTACATTAAGCTAAAAGCAGGAAAGGTTAAGAGACACTATGGATTTGCTCTGAGGTGCTTCGTAACTTTTTGGAAGTAGAAACAATCAATGCAAAGCACTAAATCTTGGACGTAGCAACAATCAAAAGTTAAGGGCAATTCAAAAGCAACGAGTTTGCATTGCTATGACCAATTAACCATCCATCAGCTCTTACCTGTTATATAAGCCCGCAACCAGATGAAAACGCTTAGAGGGACAAAATTTTTTGCCGGTTGGGCAAGAAATTTTAGGTAGGTACACGTACCAATAACTGATTTTCCGAGGCAGGTCAAAAATTTTTTTAAGTAGAGAGGGGCGGAGGGTTTCTGGCCTGAAGCTATCGTTGCTCCTACCTATTGCCAACCGTCCGACGCTGCCGAAATTCTTCGCGTAGGTCTATTAGACTACACAAAATATAAGTTAAAATCACTTTATTTCACGATTTTTTGCCGATGGAATTCGATAAAACTTTGTTTAATTAGAATATATAGCCTATACTCACTTTAGACAGATAAATCCACGTAACCGAGACATTGGAAGAGGAGGAGGGTTTTGAATAATCCTATTAAGATCTTAGATCTATATGGCACATTTAGGATAGGAATACTGCAGGAGTGGTTGGCTTTTCCGCAAAGTCAGCTTCGGCGTAACCGGGTGTTTGTGGGTAACGGCATCGCTTTCAGTGCGAAAGGTCTGGGGTTCGATTCTTGGACCAGACAGATCAGACACTTTGTCGCCCAATTTGCCCATGCATTTGTTATTTTTGTTAGTTTGAATAATAACTATCCAAAATCATGAAAAGCTTGTAAACGTTTTTACGCTTGAGAAGTTGGATCATCTATCAGCAGGAAACCGCAATGTGACGTCATCGATAGCGCAACACTTAGTGTGACGTCACCAGTGGTGTATAGTAGCGAAGTAGTTTTGCTTAACTACACTACTTAAGTATTATTGCTTGGTAACAATAGTGCTTACTTAAGTCATTTAAATTTCCACTACTTCTACTTACGTAGTTCCATCAGAAAGTAACGCTACTTAAGTGGCTTTAAAAATGATAACTAGTTATAATATTGAGCAATGTATCACGCAAATGATAAATAATCATGCTTGATAATAAAATTGGCAGCATTAGTATAAGGTATGTTGTTATATTTTGTTAGCCTTTGTAAGTTTTACAACTTCGTGATATTAAGTGATCTTTTGTTGTTTGGGTTTGGCGTGGAATCTGAGGTTGCATTTTGCAGATTATGACACTCTTCACTTTTTTATTTTCGTCAAATAAATGTGCTAATTATCCTAAATATACTTAAGCATTGGCAAAATATATGTCAAGTTTGGAAGTGAGCAAATTATCTTTTTCCAAAGCTCAGCTTTATGGCCTTGGTTTTGCAAACGCTACTTTTTACTTGTGTAGCTTCAAATTGTTGGTACTTTTTACTTCTACTTGGTTACTTTTTCCATCCCCTACTTTCTACTCTACTTCAAGTAGCTTCCACCATCAGTAACAATACTTTTACTTGAGTAGATTTCTGGACTACTTTTTACACCACTGGACGTCACCAGTGCCATTTAGATTCTTTTTGTGACATCAAACTTGCGTTACCACAGCTGCACATTTTCAGTCATCGCCACTAAAGACAAAAGAATTTTATGATATGACGTCGCTACATTTTCGATGACGTCATCAATGACATCAGTATTCGTGGCAAACTTGACTAACATCGCTGTGCACCTTTCAAAATTTTCTTGAGAATCATGCTTACACATTTAGGTTAATCCGTTTCTCGAAAAACATAGCGTGATGCCATCAATATTTTAGCGTGCCTTATGACGTCATCAGTGACGCAAATATTCGTATATACAGTTTTACCAGACTTGTTTTCTATCGCCGAGCATCTACAGTTCCCCATATTCAGCAAAAGTATTCAATACATGATATTAAAAAGAAAATCAAAGGTAAGCGTGATGTCATCAAATTTTAATCGCTTATTATGACGTCATCAGTGACGCAAATATTTGTTCAGTCTCACCAAACTTGCCTTCTGTCGCAGAACATCTTCAGTCCCCCATATTTCGCAAAAGTATTCAATACATGATATTAAAAAGAAAATCAAAGGTAAGCGTGACGTCATCAAAATTTAATCGCTTATTATGACGTCATCAGTGACGAAAATATTTGTACAGTCTCACTAAACTTGTCTTCTCTCGCCGAGCATCTTCAGTCACCCATATTCAGCAAAAGTATTCAATTCATGATAATTACCGTATAAAAAGAGAACATTTTGTGCGGAGCTGCGCTTTACTGAATGCGCGATCGCGCATTGAATTATTTTCCCGCAATGCCCAATTTATTTCCCCAATTTTGCCCATCAAAAATGCTCGGCTGATTTTTCTGAAATTTTTTGCAAATAAACCATGGATATGTAAGTTTCATTTCCTTACAAAAAAAATTAAAATTTTGTTCAATAAAAATAATATAACAAAGTTTGTAAAAAAACGTCGCGCTTTCAAGGAATGACTATATGTTGCTTGAATACTACTGGTACTATAGAACGCCGACGTTGATTGCCTGCGAAGGCAATTTTTCATTTTGTGAGTTTATTGCTTCTAATTTTTGAGTTTGTTAAATTGAAAAAAACATGTCCATCTCATTTTTACCTCGTCGGCTTTCCATTTTTCGGAAATTATTGTAATTTTACTCATCTTCTCGATTTCGTTTGCCGCGTTGACATACATGAACCTTTAAAAGCATAACAGGCAACAGCGATTGTGACGCCACCAAAGGTGGAAACCTAGATATTTTGGCGGTAGGGTGTCAATTTCAGTTTTGGTGTGTTAAAACCCACATGGCAGGTTTCAGTTTTGGTTTGGTTTCACGGCTGTTGAAAAATAGGTTGCAGTTTTGGTCAGGGCCAGTGCTAGAAACTGCGGGGCCCAATTAGAAATCGGATAGCGGGGCTCCTACTCTTCACAGCAAAATGTATGGGTGTTGACATTTCATTGAAAAAAATAACAACATACATATAAACCAAAAAAAGATAGACATTTAATACTTGCTATATACCAAATTCAAGATAATGTGGATGCTTATGCTGTTTTACTTTTAACATTAAGAGAGGCAAATTAGGCAATTACAAATTTCAGACAAGTAATAGTAGTAGTCATTTATTGCCAAGCATCAACAGATATATAAAAACAGCATATAAATTATACACCATATTGCACGGCGAGAAGGAACGAACGACCATGAAAATGTCGCCAGAGAGGCAACTCGGTCGCCGAGTCAGTTCCTCCTCAAGAAAAAGTATATATATAAATCTAATAAATCCGAGTAATTCAGCAAAATTTTGTAAGTTCAAAGTTGGTAAGTGATTATTAGCTGGGACTGAATATTTTTCATCCGCACTGCAGTATGCGAAGATTTTAGGATATGTTTCAAAATAAAACAACAAACACAGAACACCACAAATTTACAAAATTTGGCAAAGCTATAGGCCTACAAAAGAAAGCAAAATAAAGGGAGTTATCTATAAAAATTAAGACTGTAATAAAAAATGTTTTTTAAGTATTTTTGAGTAAGTTTTGCAGCTAGAAGTACCGGTAGCTGTTTTATCTCTGACGCTATCAGGTAAACTGTTCCAAACATTGATACCAGATTCTTTAAGGGATCGGTTAGTTTTGACATACGAGGTTCTTTCCGCATAAACCTATTTGAGAGAGCGCTACGAGTAGAGTATCTACTTATGGACTGAAGTTAATGCAGTTAAGTTTCTTAAGAAATCTTCAGACGAAGTGTTAGAGCTAACTTTAGCCATGAATTTTGCAATTTCTAATTTATAGATTCCGTTGATTTTTAGGATTTGTAGTTCATCATATAGTGGTTTAAGTCTAGTTTTCGTTCCAAGTTTGTTGCACAATATTTTAACTACACGATTTTGTTTAACTTGCTGCCTTTTTGTTAAGGTTTTGTTAGCGTCGCCCCAGCAAATAATAGCATATTGCAAATGCGAATAAGCTAAACTGTAGTAAACTGATGAAAGAGCTTTTTTGGGAACATATTTATGATTATGAAGTTTATACAGAGCTCCAGAAGCAGCTGACAATTTGGTTTCAATTTGTTGAATGTGCTTATTCCAGCTAAGGTTCACATCCATATGTACTCCAAGATATTTTATACAGTCAGTCTGTCTTAGTGCAGATTCTATTAAATGCAACGTGATATTTTCTTTCTTTTTAGTGAATGAAATTATAATTGGTTTCGTCGACATTTAGAGACAGTTGATTATAGTTTAGCCAAGCATTTATTTTGTGTAGCTTGAGGTTCAGATTAGATTGCAGACAATTTACATTTTTATGAGACCACGTCAGCACGCTGTCATCGACGTACGAAGTAGTTTTAAAGTTTGAGCAATAGTATAAATCATTAATATAAATCAGAAATAAAATTGGCCCTAGTACACTGCCTTGAGGCACTCCTATATCAATGTTTAATAGCAAAGAAAAGAAACCATCCCATGGACGAATTGTTTGCGGTTGGAAAGATATGAACTAATTAAATTATTGGCGACTCCTCTCACTCCATATTGTTCCAATTTTTACGGAAGAATATTGTGACTAACAGTGTCGAAAGCTTTCGCTAAATCCATAAAGATAGCGCAAACACTCTTATCATTATCCAGTTCAGTAATTATAAGTTCATGCAAATAGGCAATGGCAAGGGTTGTCGAATGGTCTCCTCCCCTAAAGCCGAACTGGGTAGGTACAAAAACATTATATTTAGTCCAAAATGTAATTAATCGCTGATTAATTATTGTTTCAAATATTTTGTTGATTGTGGAGAGAATTGATATGGGACGATAGTTCTTTAATTCAAACTTGGCACCTCCTTTGTGCAAGAGTATGACTCGTGCAATTTTGAGCTCATCGGGATACAGACCATTTTTCAGACAGGAATTAAAAAGTGTTAAGGATAGGAGCAAAAGAAAATTTAGCAGCTTTGATCAACTTTGTCGGAATATCATCATAACCCGGTGCTTTGTAAGGGTTTAAATTGTTAATGATATCCAAGGTTTCATCTTCACTTACATCTTCGATATAAATCGAATTTATAACTCGTTGTCCGTAAAAATGCATTGCAGAAAGGTTTTTTGATGGTTTGTCATTAGCTCCCGCCATTTTATGACCAATGTTACAGATATGTTGTTTAAGTTCCGTATAAATACTCGCAGGATCTGTGACGGAAATTCCATTTACAATTAGTTTAGAGGGTAGCGTATGGAGTTTTTGTTTGTCTTTCCTTAAAATTTTGTTAATTGCTTTCCACGTCGAAGAGGTATTCTTGCTTTTACCTATTTCATTTTGGAAATATATTATAACGCTTTAGCAGTCTCTTTTTGTCGAGCTACTTTAGTTCTGTAGGCCTTGTAAGTTGTGTAATCATCCTTCTTACCGAATATTTGATATTTAATGTAAACCTTGTTTTGGATTTTGATGAACTTTAATGAATCATGTGTTATCCAAGGTTTTTTAGCGAATTTGTATTGCTTCCTAAACAATCTAATTTTGGGAAAATGTTTGTCGGTCACCATTGATAAGCAGTTGATTAATTCAGCCATGTCTAAAGAATACAAACTTGTAAGGTTTGAGTTGAGTTCTTCGACAAAGCTTTCGATTAAATGTGGCTTGATTAATCTCATCAAAGGTCTATTCTCATCTTTTTTGTTAATTTTGTGTTGTAATTGGATTAAAATGGGGAAATGACCTGACAAGGACTCTGTAATGACTGCAGTTGTAACGACACAATTCATCATTGAGTTATCAAGGTGAACGTAATCTAGAATTGTTTGTCCGTTTTTACAAACTCACGTTGGCAAAGTGATTAATTGATTGCAACCAAAATCAGTAATTTTATCAGCAAAATCTTTAACTGATGTGTCGGTGGTATAACAATTGTAGTCAATGTTGAAATCCCTTAACACCACAAATCTTATTACAGGTTTTAATTTTAGAAGGTTATTGGTGAAAATTTGGGAAAAGTTGCAATAATTAGGTTGCGGATGTCTGTAAACAGAACCTATTACCAAAGTAGATTTGTCACTTAAGGTTACCTCAATCCATATTTCCTCACACCCTTCCAAATGCATACGAAAACTGTCAAGATCATGGCAATAAATAGAGTCAACAGCATAGATACCTACTCCACCGGCTCTAGTATCTGAGTATGGTAATATCTTGAAAGTTATGCCAAAAAGCAATAGTTTTGGAATACATTTTTTCAAATAATGGAACTTCTAGAAATAGGCATATGCTAATTGTGTGCCAACAAAAATGCTTCATATTTAGTGATGGTAAAGAAGTCGAATTCAAGGCGAAAAACAAACAAAAATTAGCCTTAAAAGTTTTTCAATTAAACCACTAAAATTGCTATTACCTCATGAAAATTTAAAAAATTTTCTGGATAGACATGCCTCCGGGCCCCATAAAGCCATTTTTGTTCCTCAATTGCTTCAATTTAAAATCAATCTGCTGTTGCCACTGGTTGGCGCTGTGCTATCGCACTTTATTACTATTATTCTTGAAGGTTTCCAAACTTTTGGTTGTATTAACAGAGTATCACAAATGCAAAAGCGCAAGTAGCCTATACATTCATGACTCTGTTTTGTTTTTTTTTATTTTATTTTTTTATTTCAAGCCACTTAATTGCAGCTGAGGATTTTTGTGGTGGTGAAGTACATGCATCATGGAGATTACCTAGTGGAGCATCGAACCCGCGAAGCTTACTTCGGAGCCCAATGCTCCAACCACTCGGCCAACTCCATGTAAGGCCTACATGACTCTATTTCGACTTTTAGGTTTTAACAGTGCATTTGGTGCGACCGACATTTACCATACTCAAAGTAATATATATGCCACAGAAGGATTTTTTGCTTGTGGTTTGTAACTGTATTGCAAGTGCATTACTATACCGGTTACAAGAACTAACAAAAATCCTCTCTGCCAACCCATTCGACTGCGAAATAGCGGGTGACAGGACAGACACTGTATCTGCGCACTAGAGTGATGACTACGAAAAAAATTTTAACCTGATATGGGATGAGATGAACTTTTTTATACATAAAACAAAAATGGGGTTTATTTTTATTATGTTAAAAAAAGGTCCCACACCAAATGACTTTTTGCTCCTCATTTTTTGGCCATCTTTTGCCAACTGTAAGTTATTGCAGCAAATTATGTACTGATAAGTTTATGGGGACGATGCTCCTGGTTATTTAACGGCTTAAAAAAACATTTATGTTCAAAACGGACAATCAGGGCCAGAGATATAAGCAATTTGGTGTTCAAAATTATCAAACATCGCCCCCTAGTGGAGGAATTGAATATTAACTGTTTCAGATAGTATTAGAGCCGTTTAGATTATTTTTTATGGCGGTTACCCATTTCTCACTATGAGGAGTTTGTTTGTGCACTCAGATAAGAGGTAATTTCTGCCACTAGATGGAAGATCAAGATCAGATCACCAAAGCAAGGTGATCTTGAAGATCAAGATCAGATCACGATCTTGATCTTAAGATCACGATCTGATCTTGGAAGATCAAGATCATGCTCATTTCTGCCAAAAAAGCAGTAAAATTACCGGTACCTATATGCCTGCACTACCTTTTACTGCTAACTTTGCTTCCAAGGCGCAATACAAGGCTTAGCTACCTACATCCTAACCAATTGAGCATTTAGCCGTATGCGCTAAGCCTTTTCTGGAATTTGCTCACGGTCACGCAGTAGCTTAAAGACAAGTACTGGACATTGTATGCGGGTGCGACCATAGCTGCAAAACGACTTTGTTCTAGCAACTCTGTTTTATTTTTATTTTCACTCGGGGTTTTGGGCTTTTGGAACAAAAAAATTATATCAGCAAAAAAGGAATGACATACCGACAAGCATTTTAAACTTTCTAAAGTAAGATAAAATAATCTGGACGAAAAGAATCGATTATCGAATATCGATTTAAGCCGAAAAAAAAAGTAAAGACAAAGCCATATTCGATACTCATTCAAAAAAGTGAAGGCTCCAATGCATTCGATGAACAAAAAGTAAAGAATATCGAATATCGATTACAATCGATTTTTCCCAACCCTGATACTATTCCATACTATGCTATTGCCATACTATTCCATAATTAGAGAAACCGACAATACTTTTACTTGACCTGTTGACTACTGTTTCCAATTACTTTTTACACCTCTGGTAATTACTCGCCATAATGGAGTTAAGAAAGCTTTAAAATGTTTGAAAAAACAAGCCGTTTGCAAGATCCAAAAATAGGACTACCCTTCTGATAGTCCTTTTTTTAGGATGTAAAGGCTTTTGCGGCTGCGTCCGCAAAATCCTAATGATCCTAAAAATAGGATTACCCCTCCTGGTACTGAGGTAGTCTTCCTATTTAGGGCGCACTTCATTTTTCCCTTTTAAAATGGATTTTTGTTATAAACCGTAGGCCTACATATTTGCAGTTAGAAAATTTATCATTTCTGGTGTTTATTGGCTATTACTTGTTATAATAGAGTTCACAAAGCTAAAAAATGTTTGAAAAAGCTAATCATTCACAGGACCCTAAAAATAGGATTACCCCTCCTGGTAGTCCTTTTTTTCGGACGCTAAGAATTTTGCGGCTGCGTCCGCAAAATCCTGAAGATCCTAAAAAGAGGATTACCGGTTTTTTATCGTTATGCAATATGCATGTTAAAAAGTTGTTTTTTAAAAATCATTGCTGGACTAATCAGTAAATATTGAAGTACTGTACCTGTAGGCATCATTAGGCCGTTACTGTCATTAGGCGCACTGGTTTATACTGTATTTGGACAAATCCTTTCAACACCATGTTTTTGCAAGCAAAAGGAAGTAGGAAGCTACCAAAATGACATCATTGTTCTTTGTTGGTAGTAATCTCATTGACCTGTTGACTAAGAGAACTGATGAAATATAAACATTTTACCGTACCTTGAGCATTGAGTTGAACCCATGACCAGTGACAATGTATCTAACCAAGTCATTGCAGTAGTACCGATACTATAATAAATACCGGTATTGTACAAATTATGAAGTAATACTGTATATACATTACCGGTATCAAATGTAAACATTCTGTTCTTTGGGTCTGGTTAGAAGTCAAGTAGAATCATTATTTCATTTTTTTATCAATTAGTAACAAAATGCAAACTTTAGTGCACCAGGTTGGCTAACTCAGTTGCGTAAGGGCTGGTAACGTTATCTGAGAAATACGTTGTTTTGCCTGAGAAATACGTTGCAGGGCTGGTAACGTTACTTGAGAAATACGTTGTTTTGCCTGAGAAATACGTTGCAGGGCTGGTAACGTTACCTGAGACATATGTTGTTTTGTCCGAGAAATACGTAGCAGGTCTCGTTTGTCAAAATAATGACTAATTAAGGGGCGCCCTATTTTGGGGTATGACAATGACTGATGCAAAATGATATGTAGCACCCTCTAGTGGCTCTAGTGGTTACTGTTTTGACTTGGATTAGGAATGTAAAATAAATGGGCACAGGGGCGAATGGTCACTTAGCTCTTTGGGGCAAATGGGCATTTGAGAAAAATGGGCACCAGGAAAAATGGGCGCAATTATATGGGCAACTGGTCACCGGCGCAAATGGGTATTTGGGGCACTTAATTGGACAAACAAGAACTTTTGAGGCCGATGGGCATAGGGACAAGTAGGCATTGGGGGCAAATGGGCACTTGGGGAAAATGGGCACCAAGAAACATGAGCACCAGGGCAAACAGGTATTTGCGGCAAATGGGTAATTTGGAGCATAATGGGCACCTTGTGACCATTTTGAGGGGGTTTGGGTCGGGGTGTTGGGGTCGGAGGGGTTGGGGACGAGGGGGTTAGGGTCGGAGGGGTTGAGGACGGGGGGGTTGGGGTCGGGAGGGTTGGGGTGTTGGGATCGGGGGGTTAGGGTCGGATGGGTTAGGGACGGGGGGGCTAGGGTCGGAGGAGTTGGGGTCGGGGTGGGGTGGTTAGGGTCTGAGGACTAGGGGTCGGGGGTTTTGGGGTCGGGTGTTGGGGTCGGGGGGGTTGGGGTCAGAGGAGTTGGGGTCGGGGGAGTTGGGGTCGGGGGTTTGGGGTCGGAGGGGTTGGGGTCGAGGGAATTGGGGTCGGGGGGATTGGGGTCGGGAGGGGTTGGGGTCGGGAAAGTTGTCGTCCTCGCGTCAAATAGTCCTCGCATCAAATCGTCTTCGCGTCAAATCGTCATGCACCCTTGGGCAAATGGGACGTGTTTGGGACTAATGGGCATGTGGGGACTGGGACAAATGAGCATTTGGGAAAATGGGCTTTTTGGGACCGATGAGCATTGGGACAAGTGGGCATTAGGGGAAATATGGGCACTTGGGGAAAATAAGCACCAAGAAAAATTAGTACCAGGGCAAACGAGTGGGCTATTTGCGGCAAATGAGCACTTTGGACCAAATGGGCACTTTGGGAACGATGAGCATTGGGGCAGGTGGGCATTGGGGGTAAATAGGCAATTGGGGTTAATGGGCACTAGGAAAAATGAGCACCAGGGCAAATCGGCATTTGAGGCAAATGGGCATTTGGGGTCGATGGACATTGGGGCGAATGGACATTGGGGGGAAATGGGCACCAGGAAAAATGAGCACCAAAGCAAATGGGCATTGGGCAGTTGGGGCAAATGAGCGCTTGGGGCAAATGGGTGTTTGGGTCAAATGGTAGGCCTGTTTGGGACAAATGGCATTTAAAGCATGTGAGGACTGGGACAAATGGACATTCGGGGAAATGGGCATTTTGGGGCAAATGGGCACTTTGGGACCGATGAGCTTTGGGGCAAATGGGCATTGGGGGTAAATGGGCAATTTGGGGCAAATAGATATTTATGACATTGGGGGCATGGGGGGACTGGGACAAATAGACATTTGGGAAAATGGGCACTTTGGACTGATGGGCGTTGGGGCAAAAGGGGACGAATGGGCACCAGAAAAAATGACATAAACAAGTGGGCACTTGGGTCATATGAGCACCAGAGAAAAATTAGGGCAAATGAGTACTTTGCGATTGATGTGTATGACTATCGGGGGCTAATGAGCACTTGGAGAAAAGGGGCTCCAGGGCAAATGAACACCGGGGCAAATGGCACTGGGGGAAATGAGCATTGCGGGCAAATTGGCACTTTGGGGAAAATGGACCCTGGGAGAGATGGGGATCGAGAAAAATTATTCTGAGTGCTCATTTGCCCCAATGTCCATTAGTTCTATTATCCCTATCAGTTCTTAAGCTTATTATTTGTATTAGCTTTGTTGCAATATTTCTATTAATTCTAAGCCCTATCAGTTTTATTTGGCCTAATGTTTGGACCGCGGTCCGCCAGTTAAGTAGCTATGTTGTAGATCTTACCGTGCCAACATAGTTTTCTACAAAGTCCGTGTAACTCACAAGTTGTAAGGACTTTGGTTCTCTATATGGTTGAACAATTCTTTTTCATCTTTTTTATCTTGTCACGCCCACTTTATTTCAGTGCAGCAACCATAGGTGTAATTGTACCGGTACTGTAATGCAGCGGTTCTCAAAGTGGGTGATATCGCCTCCTTGGGGACGAAAAGCGAAATAGGGGCGAAATTGGAGAAAGGGGGCGATAACTCATGAAACGTGTAAGACCATTTTTTGGTCTTCCCTTGATTTTGTGCGGAAAAATGAACGCCTGCAACCGTGAAGACCTTTTTTGGTCTTTCCACGCTTTCCCACATCCCCCACACAACACTTTTCCACACACCCGCACCTCTCTTCACATATCCTCACATCTTCCCCCACACTTCTCCTCACCTTTCCCAGACCATCCCATACTCCCCACACATCTCCCTCCCTCCCCCACTCTTCCCCACACCTTGCCACACTCCCCACACAGCATCTACCCTCTCTCCCCTTCACCTTTCACCACACTTCCCCTCACCCCTGCACATCTCCCCCCACCTCTTTCCGCATTTCCTCCACACCTACCTACACCCTCCATACTTCTTCCCACATCTCCCCTTACCTTCCCCCACCGCCCACATCTTTACCCGCATTTCTCTCACCTCTTCCCACACCTTACTTCCCCCCCACATCTCCCCTCATCTCCTTCCATACTTTTCCATTGCAGTGCGTGTGCCCCTAGGTTTAGAGTCTAAACCCCCCTTTACATCTTCTCCCACTCCTCTCTTCACCTACCCCATATCTCAACACACTTCCCCACACCTCTCCTCACCTCCCCCACTCAGCTCTACACACCTCCACTCTCACTTTTACTTTCACCTGCCCCCACACCTCAACACACATCCCCACACTTTTCCCAGTCCCCCTACACCTCAACACATTTCCCCACACCTCTCGCCACCATTTGCTTATTTGCCTATTTGCTCCAAACTGCCCGTTTTCCCAGTGTCTATTTGTCCCAATGCTCCTTGGTCCCAGAACGCCCCTTTGCCCCGAAGTGCCCTTTCCCCAAAATGTCCATTTGTCCCAGTACCCACTTGCCCTCAATGCTCATTTGTCCCATATACCCATTGGCCCCAAAGTGCTCTTTTGCTGCAAATGCCCATTTGTCCCAATCCCCACATGCTCTCAATGCCCAATTGTCCCATATACCTATATGCCCCCAATGCCCATTTGCCCTAATTACCCATTTGTCCTGGTGCTTATTTTTCCTGGTCCCCATTTGCCCCGAAGTGCCCATTATGCCCCAAATGCCCACTTGCCCCAATGCTCATTGGTCCCAAAACGCCTCTTTACCCCAAAGTGCGCATTCATCCAAATGTCCATTTGTCCCAGTCCCCACATGCCTTCAATGCCCATTTGTCCCATATACCTATTTGCCCCAAATGCCCATTTGCTCTGATGCTCATTGGTCCCAAAGTGCCCATTTGCCCCAAAATGCCCATTTCCTTAAACGTCCATTTGTCCCAGTCCTCACATGCTCATTTGTCCCAAACACCCATTTGCCCAAAGTGCTCATTTGCCCCAATTGTCCAATGCCCATTTGCTCTGGTGCTCATTTTTCCTGTTGGCCATTTCCCCCCAATGCCCATTTGCCATCAATTACCAAGTATTGCCCCAATGTCCATCGGTCCCAAAGTACCCAGCATTTGCTTCATAAATGCCAATGTCCTTCGGTCCCAATGTGCCCATTTGGTCCACAGTGCCCATTTGCCTCATAAATACCCATTTGCTCTTTTGCTCATTTTTCCTGGTGTCCATTTACCCCAAGTGCCCATTTGCCCCCAATGCCCACTTGCCCCAATGCTTATCGGTCCCAAATGTCCATTTGTCCTAGTCCCCACATGCTCCCAACGCCCATTTGTCCCAAATATCCTTTTTCCCCAAAGCGCCCATTTGCCCCAATTGCCTATTTGCCCTGGTGCTTATTTTTCCTGGTGCCCATTTTCCCCAAGTACGCATTTGCCCCCAATGCCCACTTGGCCCAAAACTCATCGGTCCTAAAGTGCCCATTTGCCCCAAAGTGCCCATTATGCCCCAAACATCCATTTGTCCCAGTTTCCACATGCCCATTTGTCCCAAACACCTATTTGCCCAAACTGCTCATCTACCCCAATTGCCCAAAGCCCATTTGCTCTGGAGCTTGTTTTTCCTGGTGCCCATTTTCCCCGAAAACCCACTTGCCCCAATGTCCATCGGTCCCAAAATACCCATTTGATCCAAAGTGCCCATTTGCCCCAATTGCCTATTTGCCCTGGTGTTTATTTTTCCTGGTGCCCATTTTCCCCAAGTACGCATTTGCCCCCAATGCCCACTTGGCCCAAAACTCATCGGTCCTAAAGTGCCCATTTTCCCCAAGTGCCCATTTGCCCCCAATGCCTACTTGTCCCTATGCCCATCGGCCTCAAAAGTTCTTGTTTGTCCAATTAAGTGCCCCAAATACCCATTTGCGCCGGTGACCAGTTGCCCATATAATTGCGCCCATTTTTCCTGGTGCCCATTTTTCTCAAATGCCCATTTGCCCCAAAGAGCTAAGTGACAATTCGCCCCTGAGCCCATTTATTTTACATTCCTAATCCAAGTCAAAACAGTAATGGTTTCTGCCGCTAGGGGATGCTAGAATTGCAGTGCGTGTGCCCCTATGCATAGTCATACCCCACATGAAATCATAGAGCTTACATGGATTCATAAACATTTGCATGTTTTTCATTCCTCTTCAAAAACAATAATTTGATATATTCGGCCACTAGAGGGTGCTACATATCATTTTGCATCAGTCATTGTCATACCTCAAAATAGGGCCCTTAATTAGTCATTATTTTGACAAACGAGACCTGCAACGTATTTCTTGGCAGTGTTGCCAACTTAGCTACTTTGTATCTAGATACTTTTTTAGTCCTTTTAGATACCAATTTTTTCGTCTAGATCCTAGCTAGTGATCTACTAGATACTTCTATAACTATGCAATTACGGGAAATGGTTGCTTCCAGTAACAAACTTTACGGAGCGAATCGCTTTTTCAATCGGTTCCGGTCAGTGTTGCCAACTTCTATAACTATCCAGTTTGTGTATTGTATTATTCTTTCGCGGAAGAACGCCAGAAATTATCGCTTTAATTTTGAGAGCCGTTCTTCCGAGTGTTCAGCTCAGTACTGGTAGGCCTACTAGCCTACGGGTAGGCCTATAGTAGCAATAAAATTTCAAGTATTGTTCCAGTCCAAGGTAAGTTGCAGCAAATGACAATTTGTGTTATGAGATGAACATGGCCCAATTCTCTGATTCAATAGAGCTCCAAATTTTATGGTTTTAAATCATTAGAATGATAAGAAATTAAAGTTAATCACAAGTAGGCTATTAAAAAGAATAGTGTGCTGTGCACAAAATTCACAGATGCTCATGCTAATCAGGGGCGCATCTAGAGGGGTTGCTGGGGTCGTGCACCCCCTACTAAATTGTCGGCAGCGTGGCGTAGTGGTTCGGAGCGTCGTTTTTACGACGACCATGATCGCAAGGTTGGTGGTTCACCTCCCAACCTAGTCTCGCTGTTGCGTCCTTGGATAAGATGCTTCACGATGATTATCTCTGCTTGGTGGAATCTGGCAAGCAGCAAATTAAAGAAGTCAGAAGAAAATTCAACCGGAAAACTTGGAAACAAAGGCAACTCCTAAGCGAGTCTGGATTCGTCCTACGCATAGCGCCTCAGTCGCTTTCTCGTGATAGAAGGATAAAGATGAAGAAATGCTATTACTACTCCCGCTGAAATATAAGCTGAGGACGTGAAGATTTTTTTTTGACTTCGGGCGGTAAATTGAACGTCAAAACTTGCGGTCCCCTTTTTTCAAATTTTTGGGCACGCCCCTGCTAATATATACAGCCTACACTGTTAGTGCGTAAGTTTGCCACGAAGTTCATAGAACTGCTGAATTCAAAGTTCAGTCCATTTGAAACCATTATAGAGCCAATTGCTGAAAGCTGACGATATGACTCGACTAGCAGATCCATGATATTTTTTTGTTGTGCATATTTTCATTCATTTTTTGCTTGAATGTGTGGCTATGACGTGTTTAAAGGTGTTTCGATGACACTGCGACTAAAATGTGTCTTCATTAGGCAGAATACTTCTCGAAAAACTGAATGTGTACTTACTATTGAATGCTGTTAATAAGTTACTTCGTGTCAGACTCCGGAATCTCGCTTGTTTTTTGTCGTATTAACGCACTTTTTGTAGTTAGATACTAATCTAGATACTTTTGTTGTTTAGATGTGGTTTAATAAAAAATCTAGCTACTTTTCAGATACTTTTGGTAAACGATCTAGATACTTGAGTAAATGAGATCTGGCAACACTGTTTCTCGGACAAAACATATTTCTCAGGTAACTTACCAAGGCCTCTCCTCAGTTGCAGAGCATACAATATTGGTGCGAGAGGCCTGGAGTTTGGTCCTGGATCAGTTATACTGATTTCCCTTATGTACAAATTTTTTTGCTGGTTGTCCATAGGTTTTTTCTCCCCAACAAAATAGTTCTGTATATTTTTTTTTGATTTTTTGCATAATCATTTCTAGATACTAAGATACCAGCTGCTGATAACATACCGGTATGCAAAATTTCAGCTGATAGCTTTGACAACTCTGTTGCCCTGTGCCCGTAACTTCGCCACATGGCCACACCTTCATGCACCGAAAATTTACATTGCCTACACCGAAACAAGACTTTAAATTCCTGGTTGTTGTAGGCTATATAGAAAATTTTATTGAGCTTTTCCACATACCAGTTAAATTTATTAAAGGAACATCGTCACATGGTAACTTCGCCACATAATCCAAACTGTGGGGGAAGGTGTGGGAGAGTGCATGGGGTGAGTGGGGAAGTGTGTTGGGGTGTAGGGGGAGGTGAGGGGAGCTGTGGGAAGAGGTGTGGGGGTGGGGGGGAGGTGTTGGGAAGTGTGTTGGGGTGTGGGGGTGAGTAGGGAAAGATGTTTAGGGAGTAGAGAAGTGTGGGAAAGTGTATGGAGTGAATGGGAAGTGTGTTGTGATGTGGGGAGAGGAATGGGGAAGGTGTAGTGAAGTGTGTTAGGGTGTGGGGCCCCGACACACTTCCCCACATCTCCCTCACCTCACTCCCCTCATCTTTCCTTACATCTCCTCTTACCTCCCCCACACCCCAACACACTTTCCTACACCTCCTCTCATGGGGTTGCCAGTAACTTCGCCACATGGTAACTTCGCCACAGTAACTTCACCACAGAAACTTCGTCACGTGGTAACTTCGCCACACTTTGAGAAAGTGAGTGTGATGTAGGGATAGTAGGAAAATGTGTTGGGGTGTGGGGGGAGATGTGGTAAGAGGTATGAGAGGAGGTGTAGGGAAGTGTGATGGGGTGTGAGGGAGGTAAGGGGAAATGCAGGGAAAGGTGAGGGTAGGAAGGAGATGTGAGGAATTAAAAGTGTGTTGGGGCCCCATACCTCAACACATTTCCCTACATCTCCCCCCATTCCCCTCCCCACACGCCTACACACTTCCCCACTCACCCCATACACTCTCCCACACCCTCCCCACACTTCTTTCCTTACCTCCCCCCACACCCCAACACATTTCCCTACATCTCCCCCCACACCCCCCATATTTCTTCCCACAGCTCCCCTGACCTCCCCCTACACCCCAACACACTCCCTTATTCACTCCATGCACTTTCCCCACATATAAAATTTTTACGGCAACCAGGAATTTACAGTCTTGTTTCGGTGTAGGCAATGTAAATTTTCGATGTATGAAAGTGTGGCGAAGTTACCATGTGGCGAAGTTACCATGTGGCGAAGTTACTGGCAACCCTCTCATGGTACCTCTTTGCACATCTCCCCTTCCTCGCCCCACATCCCAACACACTTTCCTAGGCCTACTCCTATTGCCACATCTCCCTCACCTTCTCAAAGTGTGACAAAGTTTCTGTGGCGAAGCAAAGGGCGAAGTTACTAGCAACCAACAACTCTTTGTTTTGTAACGAAATGCAGACGTGGGGGAAAAAATTTGGACAGTGGGAAATTTCCTTAATGTTTGTATGAATGTTGGGGAAATTCGTATTCCTTTAAAATCTCTAATTATCTCCATAATTTCAAAAATTTTTTTGATTTACTAGTCTAGCATGATAATAATTTCCTTGACAATTGAAGGGTTATTCTAGGTGTACAGTAAGAGAAGTTACAGGCATGTTAGCAGAGGCGCTATAGAAGTTTTTCAATGTACTTAAAGACAGGATTTTGCGAGGGTGAAGCTCACTCGATGATTGTGAGAATTTGAAAGGGAGTTTACGCGTAATTTTTGGTACCTACCGGTAAGTTTGGCATAGCTTCTTACTAATGCACATTCGTTTTTTTAGTTTGAACTGTGAGCCTACCAAGCCCTTCATTTCAGAAGTTTCAAAATTTTCGGACATTAGGGAAATTCGGACGTTGGGGAAATCACAAAATTGGCAAAGTGTGTACAATGACTGGCCAATGTTGCAATGTTTCTTTAACTGTTTAAAGCTGTGTTGCCCAGGCACTAAGCCCCAGATACGGTAACGTAACACTTGTTACCGTATCTGTTACACGGCATAATACAGCGAGTAAAATGAAGATTTGTTCTTGAAAGTTTTAATACTAGGCTAGTACACAACATTGGTTTGGTTTTCAATTAATTGCTTCTGCAGCATTGCAAATTACTATAGGCCTAGCTAAGTTGCATTTACTGCCTCCCAGTATTTGCTGGTAAACTTCCCTTCGTTTTCACACAATAAATATTTAATATTGATATTGTCTATAAGTCCAATGCAAAGGTTAAGTTTTTCACACAAGCATTTGCTTCAGGTGATCGTTTGTTGTAGAATGTCTTTGTGTCTTAATCTCAACCACCAAAAATATGTCCCACAGTTGACTTTAAACGCATTAATTCTGCAAGTAGCGCAATTAACAGAAACAAAGAATGATGTTTTTGACCAAAATGTAAAGGTTTTGTACACACTATTACAGTTTTTATCAGATTTTGCCATTGCAAGGATTATATATATCGGTAGTGAAACAGGGTAAAGGGCGAAGTACGAAAAAAACGTGAAAAGCGCATCATGCATCTTAGCAACTCAAATTCTTTTTCTTTCCTTTGAACTACATATGGGATATCTATTCCTACTTTAACGAAGTCACATTGAAATTGTTTTCAATTGCGTTTCTTGGCTGCATTCCAGAGCGTCTTTTTTCAACGCACCCGATTTTGACCTAATAAAAGTTGGCATTTCATTTTTGAAATTTTTTTTCTTGTACCAAATTGGCAACAGCTATCCATTCAAATTTTTTATTGATATCTAGCATTTACCACTAATAATCACAAAATGACAAGAAAAAAAAAAAAAATATTCGATTCTGATGGGTCAAAATTACCGCTTTGCACTTTGCACCGCAAGATCAAGTTTTGATGGAAATAAGTGAAGACATCTTTCCAACGTGCTACAAATAGGATAAAAATTGTAAAGGGAAGAAAGCTACTTGAGTGCAAAAATAAAGTAACCAATGCGTTTGCATAAGAGTAGAACTAGTGCAAGGCAGGTGCTATGGGGTTCGAAAGTTCGATTTTTAAACTTCCGAGATTAAATAGTTGTGCTGTAATTATGGAAGCTTCTATTACACAACTATGATTTTCAAACTATGGTAACCGAAAATTTTGCCATATTTGGGCATAATTTTGATTACTGTAGTTTGAGTTTTGACACCCCCCTGACCCCAACCCCTCAACCTCAACCCCTGACCTGTGACTCCAATCCCAGACTCCAAAACCCCATTCCTCCGACCCTAATCCCTTCAACTCCAACCCCCATCTCCAAAATCCCCACCCCAACTCTCTGACTCCAACCCCAATCCTTCTGACTTCAACCCCAACCCCTCTTACCCCACCCCAACCCCCACAGACCACAACCCCTCTGGCCCCAACTCTTCCAGCTCCACCCCAACTCCCCCAACCCCTCCTCACTCCAACCCCTCTGACCCTAACCCCTCCGACCCCAACCCCCCTACCCCAACCCCTCTGACCCGACACCAACCTTCTCGAATCCACCCCTCCCCTGATTCTAGCTTCTCTAACCCCAACCCCCCGAGAGATGCAACAATCCATCTCAATGTGCTTAATGATTGCGTGTGCTGCACGTTTAAATGCATGCGTTGCGCTTTAGTCATTTTGAGTCAAAAGCACAAATCATGCAATTAAATGTTGTGTGGCAAGAGTATGCACTTGATTGACCTAATATTTGCGTTGACAGTAGATCATGCCATTACTTCCTTTTTACAAAAAACAGAGAAGTGTAGATGTTGCCTAGCAACTGCAAAGTCAAACTTTCCAAAAAACAGAGCAAAGTCGAATTCACTATATGTACTTTGTTTTTTAAAAATTGACAAGTCTATCATAATACCGTTTGACAATTGGTAGGTTTGATGCTCACACATACTGACATACAGCATAACTTGGGTGATTACAGGGGTAAGACAAAGATTTACCAAGACCTTTCTGATTGTGCAAGGCATAGATTGTGAGGTGTTAATTTGCTCTTTTTTATTGCACCATTGATAACCTATCAGCAACATTGAATTTTTGGTGTCATAACGTTTCTGCAAACTTGGTCAAATTAGGGACTCTGCACCAAAGTTTTTCTCTTCACACTTTTTAGTTATTGACGTGAAAAAGTTTGTTTCTGCAGATTTTAATCTTTTTGGACTAAGTTAGAGCAAGTATGCTATAGTTAAATGAAGAAAATGAAATCAGAAAACTCTCCAACTCGTCTTCCCTCATTGCGAGGACCAAGAGATTTGACATTAGGTGGAATTAAAAAGGTATGTTAGGCTATCTCGTAACCAATGCTAAATAATGTTTTGTGATGTCATCATTCCCTTTACTAAAACTATTAAATCTAACTTTCCTCTGGGGCTAATAAATTTTTAAAATATAGATGACTAAGTGTTTACTTAAAACAAGCACTGAAAAAATGATGCTGTGACTGGTATCAACAGTACTGTGTGTAATTAGAACTGTGTTGAAGCTACTTTGATGCAAATAGTTCTAATAATGCGTTGTCAAAAGTAAATGGTAGTTACTGGTAAGTATGGAAAACTGGAAATACTTACCAACACTGTTACCTCTTAAGATTTTAACCAGTGCGAATTTGCCCAAATGTGAAAATCACCCAAAATTTGCCCAAGCATTTTAGGAGTGTACCGGTAATTCAAGGCCTGGAATAATTTTTGTTTAAAAAAAGAGTTTCTATGGTAAAACACTTTCATTTAACACAATAAAACTTGAGCAATTTGAACTAATTTGGTTTTAAATCATTACAGCAATATGCAAAAGTTGAAAAGTTTTGCCCAAAATTTCTCATTTTTCTCAAATTTCGCACTTTAGAGGGAACACTGCTTACCAATAATTGGCATGGTTATGGTATGATGTCACTATTACAACTGGCACCATATGTGTCGGTATATTTTCTGAAAACAGGTGCATAGACTTAGCAAGCATGGTTGGGTAGGCACAGATAATCATGACAAGTGGCAGTTAGTGCATTGGCACAAATAAAAAAATGAGAACAGTTGCCAGTGAATAGATCAGACCGATACAATGAGTTGTGGAGCTAAACTGGAAAAAGATAAAAAATGAATGACAAATAAGGGTGAGATGCAGAGCATGAAATGAAGGCAAGTAACAGGATTTTGATGTAAGTGGGGGCGACATGCAGGGCATGAAATGAGGCAAGAGACAGGATTTTGATGCGAGTGGGGGTGAGATGCAGAGCATGAAGTGATGGCAAGGGCCAGGATTTTGATGTGAGTGAGCAATGCTGCTGCTCAATACCTCAACACATCGTTCTGTGATGATTATGTGCTCGTTGCTAGTTATTTGTGCAGTGTATTTCCTAGATTAAATTTGACAGCTTTTTTAACCTTCGTTCAGTGGCATAGGCACATTCGTAACTTGCGATTCTAAATAGCTATCACTTTTTTGTAAGCCATAGGTACCTGAGATTTTCTGACATCTCTACATCCTCGCATTGGTTCATTCAAGAAAAGTTTTAGCCAAATGTGTTTATGCGTTGCTGTCAAGGGCGTTGGAAGGTGGGGTCTGAGGGGGGCTAAATTTTTTTCAGCACCCCCCCCCCATAGAAATTCTGAGCTCCCCTTCAGCCCCCTCTTTCAAAAATTTATAACTACAGTATACACTATTGCACTTCAACAATGGCTTATGGCGTCACTTGTCATTAATTTCTTTTCTTCATTGATACCATCAAACCAACGTACTAACTTTTGCAACTTTGTGACAAAAGTGAAAAAAATCGCAGAAACTGTTTGATTTCCTAGCAACTTCGTGTACAAAGCTCTTAGAGCTTTATTATGATGTCACAGTTAAATTTTCTCCAATTTTAAAAGAAACTTTTGGGCAAATAACAGCAAAACCACGAAATATCAAATTAGATTTTTAGCATTGTAATTATCCGTGAAGCATGAGGCTAAGACAAGTAGACAATTACAAAAGTTTATAAATCATGTGTCTTTTGCATACATTTTTGTAAGAGTAAGTAATTTTGAGGGTAATTGTACGCAAGCACTGAAGCCGTCGTAAAATTTTACTTGGCGTTAGTCGGCTAAAAATGATTTTATTCGATATTACGATTGCTTTCACTTTTCACTCGCTATTCCTGTTTAATATTCATACCTATACGTTTCCAACCTATAAGCAGCAATTGTCACACACGGAACGTATCGATAACGTGGCGATGCAAATTTTTCGAAACTTGCTCTTTTTAGAAGGCATATGCTCTTTATTGACCTGTGAACGGATAATAAGTTCATTTAAAGGAGGATAACACGTTTAGAAACGTCGATCTGACTACCGTGTGTTGTGGTAGAGGAAAGCTTGAGTTCATCAGGCAGTCTCCAAACGACTTTTTACTGAAGTAAAGTGCATGATACGCATGATGTATGTTGCTATAACAAGGAGGAGGATCTGGGGGGCGAAGCTCCCCAGACGTTGATATTGCTACACGAATTTCAGCCCCTCCCCCCTACTTAAAAGTACTTCCAACACCACTGGTTGCTAGTATATTGGATTTAGTTTTTTTAGCTCTTAACTGGCGGCATAGGTACAATTTTGCTTACATATTTTTCTGGTTTGAAACGAGTGCAAAAGCGTTTTATCATGATTTTTTTTTGTGAAGAAAGTGTTACCGGTATTGTATGGAAAACGTGCAAACTGATCAATTTACTTACGAGTGGGGTCCACGACTGCCATGAGGAAGACAAGTGACAGCAGCATTTTCTCATGACGTCACATTTCGTCGTCCAAGCACCATTTCTACTGCTCCTCGAAGAAATTGTTTTTTTCCTCAGCATCTGATGATTGCAACGAGCTTCGATCGAGAGCATATTTAGCATCTTGTGGTGTTAAAAGCTTTACTTCACAAAATGTCTAGGTACATTTGTACCAATGCCGCCTGTCAGCAGTGTAAAATTGTGCCGCCAAATAAGGGTTAACATTTTTTTATCGTTAGTGTAAGTTCCACAAATCATCCACAAAATGTCTAGGTACAATTGTACCAATGCCGCCTGTCAGCAGTGTAAAATTGTGCCGCCAAATAAGGGTTAACATTTTTTTATCGTTAGTGTAAGTTTTTATTCCAAGCGATTTTATGCATTTGGTTGTTTTTATGATTTCCTCCTTGATCTTGGAACTGGCAGATTTGTCCAAAATAGAAAGCAATCCAACGTGGCCATGCTTGTGCTGTGTTTTTTTTTTTTTTGCGCCTGCATCAATTCTAATATACTCTCACTCTTTTCGACTTTATTCATGTTGATTATTCTGATGAGTAAATGAGACTTGGTCAATGCGGGCGACATCAATTGAAGTCACAAAATTCTATTTCGGTTTTTAAGGTTTTAAGTTCTCTGGTAGTGGTTGTACAAAATGATCTGACACATTTGAAATTGTCAATATGACGAGCGTGATGCAGTTGGACTAATGGTTGAAGTGAAATTTTATAGCCACTAACATGCCATTTGTGCTAATTTATGAAACTTTGGAAATTAGCTTATGAATGAGGCAAGATCATAAAGTTTGTAACTAGTGTCAAAATTCAAAACTGTTAATGTAGCAATTAAAATTGTCAAAGACAGGCGAACACCGTGCATTTCTTTTTTGAATTTTTTTTTTAAACGGAGAATCTTACATTGCAACTATACCAAATTTGAAGAATCATTATCAGCCTTATCATTAAAGTTTTTCGATCGAACGGTTACACGACTTTAGCATCTCGACTTGGACTTTTATCCCGCAACACTGCAAGAATTCCCGGGATCCCGAAAATCTTCGGGATTCAGGAAATTCCCGGGAAAATTTTCCGGGAAATTTTCTCAAGCTTGATCATTTTGACATTATTTATGATTTTCAGCATTTCAGATCTAATTTTTAGCATGTTGTTATGTTGTTTATAAATAATAGAAAACTAGAAATCGCCTGCTATAATTCGTCATACCCGACGGCGCCATCTCAAGGATGTAACTTTTAAGACATAACGAAAACTAAGTGGCATGCTGGTAGCTATAAAATTTCACTTTAATCTTTAGTCTCGTTGCATCACGTTTGTCATATTGACAATTTCAAATGTGCCACATCATTTTGCCTGACCCTGTATCTGCATAATAGAAGTCAGTCCGAATGACTGTTGTATGTTGTTCTAGAGCAATATAATTACAATCTTTGTGTAAGCCAAAATATAAGCCAACACCTAGAATAGTGCAAGTAACATCACAACATTTCTCATAAAGAAATGTACTGAAACCTTGCTGATACTAGCTACAGTAGCACAAGAAATAATAACTAAAACATTTATGCTCCCCACTGATCAAAATCTATGTGATAAAATGATAAAGCAATAGCTTGTCATGAAAGTTTGTAATTGTCTGTTTGATTACTGAATAAATAATTTTGTTTTGCAGAAAGTCTTCACTCCCAATATTCCAATTCGAAAAGATAAAGCAAAGCTTGAGTAAGGGACAAGGGTTTTGCGTTATATTGTTGATAGCAGTAGAAGCAAATAATAGGCAGAAGTTTTAAAACAAGTTGTTGCCATCTGGATCAATTACTACAAAACATGTCAATGATGAAAGGTTCAAGTTTATTTATTTTTGTTACATAAATCAACCGCCACAGAAAACGAAACAACATAATAGCACACCGTTGACGTTATGAGCAATGTTGGTGAAATTGTAACAGGAAGCTAGCTGCTTGGGGACCGAATCAAGCAGCCGCCATAGTCACCGGTAGGGTGCTGGATAAATTTACTGCATCTCTAATTTATAAGGTTTGACAAATTGTGGATGGGTGAAATAGCATTGGGCTGAAGCTTGTGTCGGTCAGCGGTCTTGACTGATTGCAACGGTCAGCACTCTTGACTGGTAACAACGGTCAGCACTTTTGACTGGTAGCAACGGTCAACACTTTTGACCAGCAGTCATGTTTTATGGCTTTGAAATCTCACACTGGTGTGTTTGGATATCTGTAATAAATTGAAATGGTTTATCAGTGTTATGGTAAGACCAAGGCCGTTATGGTCGAGGCCAAATACACACAAGCTCAGACCAAGGCCGAGGACATGTAAGTCGAGGCCAAGGATGTTCTTGGAGGTCTACGTCACTGATAGGTAGTTACACACAGTTTTGCCATGGAATGCAAGCGTTTGTGATTAGGGCAAAAGTAACAAAATTGTAATAAAACAACGATTGCTCTCTCTTTGCTCATGTCAACTATATTATTGTATTTAAGTTAATGGTTTCCGAAGTGCAAACTTTGCAGTTTTTATTCTCCACACCACGTCAATAATATTGTCACGACTGTCCATTACACTGTTAATGATTATATTGATATTTCTTCATCGTTGTTTTGAACATTTTAGATTAACAGCTTGCACTTCAGTGAAAGCAAGTTGCAAAGTTGAATTTTTGAAAATGTAGAGTCCTCGAGTGAAGGACAGCGTAAAACCCAAGGCCTACAAGAGCCGAGGCCAAGGACTTCACGTACCTCTCCTTGTCATTGAGGCCAAGGACATCCTCCAGGATTACATTACTATGGTTAATTGCAGTGCAATGTCAAAATTATCTGAAGAATTTCATTGAGCTAACCCTGACAGTCAAGAAGGAAATCGAACTAGCTAACCTCAGTGTTGATTTTAACGGTGAAAACGTTCAAATTGCGGGAATTTGATTCGACATCATAAGCATTGTACCAAAAAGTTAAAATGTCTCCTAATAAACGTGAAGAAACCTCATTACAATTTGGAATTGCTTTGTTTTCAGGACCAAGCCAGAAAAGCCTGCTGTGAAGATTAAAAAAGAAAACCGGTCTCGATCTCAAGCATCAACTTCCAAGGGTCGGAGAAGAGGATTTAAAAAGAATGTAGGTACAACTTGGTAGATATTCTGTAATTGCAGGTAGTCTGCTATTCCTCCTGACTAGATAGCCTTCGTTGCGTGTTTTCTTGTTTTAGTGGAAAATCGTCGGAATGTCAGTTATACCACTAGTTGATTCATTGTCAAATTTGAGAAAACTATTCCGTCACCAGTTGCAGTTAGGTTTGTGCATTTAGCGTTTTTGGTAACATTGTAGAATGAGATAAACTTTCTGCTCTACTAAACTCCACGAAAATTATTTTGGCGAGCTAAAGAAGATTTATTCTTCTTTTGGTGTGACCCTTTTGAACAAAGCTAAAAAGAGCGTTACTACAAAGCAGAGAGAGCAAGGACAGAAAAACGGCAATTACACAATCACCTTCATTTTGCTCATAATTGCTTCTTCATCTTGCTCAGAGAGGTTTCTTGGTCTTGCTCATAGAGGATGCCTCGTCTTGCTCAGGGGGGCTTCTTCCTCTTGCTCATGGAGGATTCTTCATCTCGTTCGTGGAGGATACTTCTTGCTAATGGAGGCTTCTTCATCTTGCTCCTGGAGGCTTCTTCATTTTGCTTTTGGAGTTTTTCCCTCTTGCTTATAGTGTTTTCTTCATTGCAGGTCATTCAGTCACATTCCATATTTGAAGCTCGACCAGATGCGATTCCAAAAGTTCAAAGTCGTGATTCCAATGTCAGCCGCGGAGAAGCACAATTGGAAAAGCCAACGATTAAGAAAGAGAGGTGAGTTAAGTTGTTGTCTTGGTAGTGGTTCTACTTTCAAATTCACAAGCAGCTTCTATTTTGAGAACTAGTTACGATATGTGGCGGCAGGTGCACTGAATAGTACTCGCATTTGGTGCTAGTCATGTTGCAACGTATATTGTGGTGCAGATAGCTGGGCTTGCCATTTCTTACAAAAACCTTCGTCAAGCGTTTGTTTTCGTCCTCTTTCTCTGCCCGAACGCACAGATGTCAAATACCAACGTAAAGTCAACTATTTTGAATTTTTATTTAATCGTGTTGCAAACTAAAAATCATTTCGTCAAATTTTGTCTTAGACTGCTCGTACGACTTCCCTCAAATTGTTAAGAATTTAAAAATCTCGAATTATATGCATCAAACCAAAAATTGAAAAACAGGAAAAACTGTTCACTCCGTAAAAAAAATCAATTCGATTTTCCTAGTAATCCTGACCCCGAAAATTTCCCGTTTGCCGGGACGTTGAAAAATGATAGCCCTTAATTCCAGCGGATTTACCAATTTTTTGCAAACTTGGGGTTGTGGATTAAGACAGTTTAGCGGTGTAGGAAAAAAGTTTGAAATTTCACGGAATTGTTAAGAAGTTTTTGCAAGAGTTTAGGAGTTGTTGACGTACAATTTGACTGAACAATAACTGGGATGTTTATATTGAATTGCGTTCGATATGTTTCGATCTTCATTCAATAAGCACTGTGCACTCAAAGGTTAATGTAAATGCTCAAATCAACTTTTTTATTTAAAATTTTACGATCTCAACAGCCTGTTTCTCACCAAGTGCGATTTTCAGAAGGTGTATAAAAACACAATACAGTCCCTGAAAATATTAAATTAAAAACTAATAACTAAAAACTGAAAACTGCGAGTTAGACACTAAAGTACACCAACGGCTGTAGCCCTCAACCAGGCATTAGTCTGTACTGCAGTGCAGTGCAGTGTGAGTGTGAGCTGCGCAAGACAGCGCCAAAGAAAGCATCACGTGATTAGAAACTTAAGAACATTACGTCAAACGGATAAAACGTTACGTCGTACGGATAAAAACCGCTTTATAAGTGATTAAATGTCGGAACGGATGATGTGATTTCATACTTTAGGATAAATTTGTTTTAGTGCCTGCATTTACTTAGAATTTCTGAACGTTTGTTAGTTGTTGGTGTACTTAAGTGTTTCAACTTGCTGTTTTTGGTTGCCGTTGGTGTACTTTAACGTTTAACTTGCAGTTTTTACGGGGTTCCCACGGTCATGGAAAAACCTAGAAAAATAAATTTTCCGGAAAAGTCATGGAAAATTTGCAAAAAGTTAAAGATCATGGAAAAAAATTAAAAAGTTGTTAAAATTTTGCAAAAAAATTATTTGAAAATAATTCCTTTATTTTAAACATACTCTTGCAAGTTATCTTATTTGTAAGGTTTTCACATTATTTAATAGGCCTTGACAACTCTGGACTGAGGTAATTTTTAGCTGTTTGAGTCTTCTGTTCTTTGGATCGGACCTAAAGCTCGCATGGGGGCAAGCGATTGCTTGAGGCATAGCAGCGACATCGAGCGGCATATGGACTAATCAGTGATGCTGACATTCTGCTGTGAGAACATGGTCGTTGATATAGTACTGTTGAAAGAAGGACCATCGAAGTAGAACCTTTTGGTTGTTAGTCTGGGTTAATATGCCATGCCACGTAAGAACACGCTTACAAACAAACGCAATGCAGAGCATATGCTAAGTATTGTTACATAGCAAACAGACAAGAGTTTTATTTATCAACAACAACAAAGTACAGTACCCAAAGATGGAACGCAATAGGTAGGACAATTAAAGTTAAATACGAAAAATTGAAAAAATTTTTGATGGTGGCAAAACTTTCAAAAAATTGTGTTGACATGAAGCTGCAAGGTGACCAAGTGGTCTTCGCGTCGAGCAGCTCCATTAATGCTTGAGCATTCTCTTAAATTAAAAGAATGCTCAGTGCATTCAAAATCAAGCATTGCTTTGACACAGTGCAATGCTGTGTAACAAACAGTCGATTATGCAAATTCTATCAGCTAGCAATTAAAGTTTTACAAAGCTCAAAGATAAAGAAAAATTGTTAAGCACTAATGGATAAATCGTTGCACAAAAACAAAATTATGCTTTGTTTTAAGATGAACCTGCTTTTAAGCAGCTATTTAAAAGGCGAGGATTGGTGCTAACAACACAGATCTTCTTGAAACAATAATTGTAACTGTAGTTTTCTTTGTTCTTGCCCTAACTTTGAAATACTGTTTTTCGATCAATCTACTTTTTTATGTTGCTCAATTTTGACTTTGTGCACACTGACCATTGTCACCACCATGCGCAGGCCTCATTCCTAGGACCCATTAATCTTCGCTGCTTCCCTCTTCTGCATAGTAGTAGAATATTACGTCGTGGTAAAATATACCAATTAATTGATTGAATTCCCTGGTCAATTTAAGAGTTTATGCTTTGTGTCCGTTACTTGTTCGATGGCTTGATGTCAGGTTTGAAATCATTATCTTTCTTAGGTTGGAACTCGAGAGTGAATGCATAAACACACTTGGCAGATTCGAGATTTATTAACTATCTAATAATGCACGCCTTCCTATCATTGGACAGCGATTTGTAGTACAGTACCGATAGCCAGTATGAAGCATTTAAGTTTTAGTGGACTTTTTTCTTGCTTTTTCAGATATTACGACTAGAAATTAGGAATGGATCAAGGATATGACTGTATTGTACATTCTTGAGTACCGTGCATCCTGTGTGGTTTTTTTTTTTTCGACATTTTTCGGACATTGTCCGATTTTTTTCTCGATGTCTGAAATATTTTACGCTATTTCGCACAAGATGTGCGAAAAATTTCATCTGGCTAAGAGCAAAAGTTTTCCCACTTTTTTTTCAGTTGTACAGCTATAACATTTCCACGAGATAAGCGTCAGTCTGCTTTTGTTACAATCAATTACCATCGCTTGCTATAATGCCCGTCGCGTTTGGGTTTCACCGAAGAAGAGAAAACCATTTTTGCATTTTTTCAATATTTGGATCAGGTCTTCAAAGTTTTTGTTGTGCTAGCGTTCGAAATGTAACGCACGTAATTCCGCGTGTTAGCAGATACGTAAACGCCAGTCGTTTGTGTTGATCTTTCAGTCGTGTTGATTGTTCAGTTTGTGTTGATCTTTCAGTCGTTTGTGTTGGATGGCAATCGCATCGAATCGCATCAAATCAAACGTATCGAATCAAACGTATCGCATCGCTTCGAATCAAATTGTATGCATCAGGGATGTGAAAGCAGTCAAGTTTTTATTCCTTCGGCTTCCAACTCTCTTAGAAGACACAACTCCGATTTTGGTTTCGTTTCCACCAAAAAATAATCACTTCCACAGAATCCACGCGCGTGGAGTGTAGCTTACATAAAATAGCATAAAAAAGATTTTACCACATTACTTATAGCCTTACGATTGCCCTGTGATTTATGGCCTACCTTAATATCTATTCATATAAAAAAGGTTTTATAATTGTTTCAAAAAGTCATAAACAAGTCATGGAAAGTCATAAAAAAGTCATGGAAGGTGATGTAAAAAGTCATGGAATTAGATTTTGAAAATTGTGTGGGAACCCTGCTTTAGTTTTTAATTTTTAATTTAATTGCTTTAAGGACTCTTATTGTGTTTTAGACTCCTCCTGAAGGTCGCACTTGGCGAGAAATAGGTTGTTGGGGTTTTTGAAATTTTAAATAAAAAGGTGGATCTAAGCATTTAATTGTTGGCTCTGGCTATGCCATCGAGCTCTCTGCTGTTCCGACGACAGATCGCTACAACAGTGTTTAATTGTGTTAAGATATGATTCGTTCTTCATTCAGTAATCACTGTACACTCGAATGTTGATGTTTAATATTGTTGGATATGATTCAATCTTCACCAAATAGTCACTGTACTCTTAAATGTTGATGTTTAATTGTGTTAGATACGATTCGCTCAAAGAAAAGTTTGACTCAGATGAAGCGATGCGTCGATTGGAAGAAGGCAATTCATCAGTAAGAATCACTTATGTCGAAATTTTTCATTTTTACATTTTCATATTTTGCAGTTAATTGCTGATTTACAAAACGATGAGAAGTTAGGACCGGTCGTACTTCCTTTGCATGGGGATAAAATTGGTATGTGAGCATTGTGTGCATTTCTTGTCGCCTTTTTTCATTTAAATCAATTAACTTGAAATGTTTGTGCTGTCGTAATAGAACTCTATCAGCAATTTGTTTCCATAAAAACAAATTGAATCTTTGTATTGAAGCAGTCCTAACGCTCAGGTGCCGTAGTGTATGTGAAGCATTGATACATTTCGTGCGCTTTGCAAAGTTGACTCTTAATGCCCATCCGAACTTGACCTCATGGATTATGCGCATTTTTGATCAAACATGTTTATTTTGCAGATAATCGAAATCGTGATCTGACTTCGAACGTGTTTAGGTGAGTTCTGTATGTAATATTATGAGTAAGTTTTTTGTGGGAAACGTTGATCGTGGCTTCCAATACGTCATGAGCAATGGCAAATGTAGATGCATCCCTCGGTACGGGGCCATTGTCAATCCTTAAATTTGGGAAGGGCTCTGTACAGTCTTTCAGGGCTGAAAAGTTAGACGAAACTTTTTTCTTATTCGAGAAGAAAAAAAGATTTCGATGGGGGTTACTAGAACAGTTTATGCGACTGCCTTGAAAAAAAAAAAAACACTGATACTCAAAGCACTTGTTTGCATTTCAGTGACATTTCATCAAATTGCATTGATTTTTGGCAAAAAAAAAAAAATGAAAAGGTTTGAGAGTTGTGGGACAAATATTGAAGTATTTGTCTATGACAAGTTGTGAAGGATTTGTGTGTGGAAATCATGGTGAAGATTTTATTAAACGTTTGTCGCTGAAATAAGTTTCCACCAAAAGAGGATCGATTCGGGGCAATTCATTAACAGCATGTTGTTAAAAACCCAACTTGATTTTTTTTGGATTGGCGCAAGCAACCCCGCATATACTGGGGTAGTAGTTGACAAGACTTCCCAACATACATCACTAACTGCAGTTGATCGAGTACGTTAAGCACAACCCGAGTTTGATCTCAAAGATTTTGCAAACTTTTAAAGTAATACGTGCGTAAGTAATTGCCGTGACTGGGATAAATGCGTTGTGCGTGGGAATAATAGCTTCGATAGTTTGTCGAAAATGAAATCAAAAAATCGCAGTCATTGCGTGTTAAAAACAAAGCGCACGTTCCAAATTGATTAGCGATAAAGAAAACATTTTGTTCCCCGTTCCACTTGAATTTGAAAGTTTTTTCGCTCAAATTTTGTTGTCTCCCGAAGAACGTAAATGATAGATTTATGAGAAAAATCCAATATGTTCTGTGTTGTGTATTGAAATACGTATAAACATTGCGGGAAGATACTGTACTATCTTTGCTTGAAAGAAACGCATTGATGTTTCCTGAAAGACTACGGGGAAATATTACAAGTATTGTGAGATTTTCACGCAAACTGCTAAATTGTACCCACGCGTTATTTTTCACGATAACTTGTATTCACGCATCATTTTTCTTGATAACTTGTACCCTCGCATCATTTTTCTTGAAAACTTGTATCCACGCATTATTTTTCGTGATGAATTGTATTCACATTAATTTTTGCTGTCTTTCATGCTGCTTGCTTGGTCGTCTTTCCAAAGGTTTTACTCTGCCAAGAGGAAATACTGTAGTTGGAATAAAGCGAGTTTCGACTATTACCTGCTTCAAATCCTATTAGTTTTGTGGTCGGGTACTCAGTTTATTGCAGAGCTTTATTACAAGATCCATGCTTTCGCTAGATCATCAAACGGTGACGTCATTTTGTTTCAATTGCCTGATACCCTGCCGGGGATTCCCCCTTCCAACGACGAACCTCCGATTGTTGCAAAGCAGGAAAGCAGTGATGATGTGTCGGTGAGTTTCTTCAAGCGTTTCCATCGCATTTAAGCGAATCTTGCGTTGATTTTTCTAGTTTTGAATTATTTCTGCAGAGACTGTGTTCCATTGAGCAGATGCATGAAGGTAAGATTGGAAAGTTGCAGATACTGAAATCTGGTCGATGTCGGCTTGTGCTCAGGGATTTTCATCTTCATATCAAGTCCGGAACATCTGCTTCATTTGCGCAGGTAAGCATATAATGTGGTCGGTAGAATATTTTGTTAAACATGAATAACTCTAAACCTACGTCACATCAATGAAATAAGCTCAGTGATAAAAATTTGCACGAAAAAGATTGTAAATGCAGGCAATCAAAAAAATTGTAAGATTCTGGTCAACATATTTGGACCATCGGTCTGCTGCTGATCGCACACCATTGGTCTGTTAGTGATCACCGGCTGTCGGTCTGCTACTACTCGCCGACCATCGGCTTGCTACTGATCGTAGACTATCTGCCTGATACTGATCACCAGATATCGTTCTTGCTTCTTATCACCAGCCATCAGTCTATTACTAATCGCCGACAATCGGTATGGTGCTGATCACCGGCCATGGGTCTGTTACTTATCACCCACAATCATTATGATGTTGATCACCGGCCATCGGTCTGTTACTGATGACCACCTGCAATCAGTCTGATGCTGATCACCGGCCATCAGTTTGTAGCTGATCGTGGACCATCAGCCTGCTACTGATTACGGATTATCTGTTTGCTGCTGATGATCACTGGTCATCGGTTTGCTACTGATCGTGGACCATCAGCCTGCTACTGATCACGAGATATCGGTCTTGCTACTGATCACCGGCCATCGGTTTGTTATTGATCGTCGACAATCGGTATGACGCTGATCATCGACCATCAGTCTTGCTACTGATCACTGGCCGTCGGCTGTTACCGGTCGCGGACAATCGGTCTGTTACAAATCGCGTACAGTCGGTATGATGCTGATCACCGGCCGTCGGTCTGTTAATGATCACCACCCACAATCGGTCTGTTGATGGTCGTGGACCATCAGCCTGCTGCTGATTGCGGATTATATGTCTGCTAGTAATCGATGGTCATCGGCCTGCTGCTGATTGTGGATTGTCTGTCTGCTACTGATCACCGGCTATTGGTCTGCTACTGATCGCCAGATATTGGTCTTGCTGCTGATCACCGGCTATCGGTCTGTTAAGCCCCAGTTTCTCTTGACGATGCAATTGGCGAAGTCGGCGATCGTCGTCCGTTTTAGTCTGCGAACGTTTTTCGCCGACTGATCGCACAACACAAGTCGCAGTCACATCTGCATGGCTCTGCAACTAATCGGTAAACGCTAAAAAGCTATATTGAAACGTGGTTTTCATCTCATTAATTTCAGCGAACCCTGCGTTTGCATCAGTTATGGCTTCAGCTTCCTAATTCAAACTGATATTTCTACGCATGCAATTATGCATTCAGCACGAACAAGATCATATTGCGCTCTCAGCTCAAGGAAAATGGCCGCTTGTTGACTACCGCAATCAGTTCGCTGACCGCATCAGTCGTAAGTGGTTTTGCGAACCACTCGTAAAACCACTTACGACCGGTGTCCACCACTTGCGACCGCCGCCGATCATTGTTGCGGTAGGCGATTGTTTTTTCGATTGCTAGATAAAACTGGTAATATGCAAATTCAATCGATATTTCATTTACAACTTCATTCTCCTGAAATCAATTTCGACCCATGTGGGTCATCCTCAGTCAGTCTGTAAATAAACGCTCAATTTGCGGCTTGAAAACTTTTTTTAGCTACAGTTTTCGAGCTGCAGATTAAGCGTTATTTATTTAATGTACAGACTAACTGAGGATGACCTACATGGGTGGAAATTGGTTTTAGTAAAATAAAGTTTTAAATGAAATATTGATTGATTTTGCATATTACCAGTTTTACGTAGCAAACCTGTAGATACGCATATGCAAAATCATCAGACCGTTAACGTCTGCTTTGTGGGCAAGATACAGTATTCGTGGTTATAAATATGATTTCGATTTTTTCGATCGCCGACCATTAGCCTGACCAGTGGCGGACTGCGTGTGAAAAACTGGTCGTAAGCTATCGGCAACAGGTCGTATCGCTAAATGAGACTGGGGCTTTACTGATGGCCAGCCATTGACCTGTTACGGATTGTGGAATGGATGTGCGGCATTGTGCGTTGATATGTGTATGGCTAAAGAAAGCTAATAGCCCAGAGCAGTTCTGTCCCGTTCTGTGAAACTTTACCGAAAGTAGCTTCTGCTAACCTGTGGAAAACTTCATTTGCAGAAAGAGTTGTTTGTAATTAAACACTTTTGCTGCTTACTGATACACAGGGGCGTAACCAGCAATTGCCTCGGGGTAAGGCAAGCTTTATCATACGCAGTTTTTTCCAGTGTGTGCAGCAAGTTGAGAGCAAAGTTAATTTGTAGTAAAATAAGCGACAAAAACGGCTCTGGGGCATCATGCTCTGCTCTCCCTCCTGGTGTAGACTGATCGCATGGTTGCTCCTCCTCCTCTGTACGGACTGATTGATCCCTTGTC
The DNA here is from genome assembly GCA_964006365.1 of Trididemnum miniatum. Taxonomy (NCBI): domain Eukaryota; kingdom Metazoa; phylum Chordata; class Ascidiacea; order Aplousobranchia; family Didemnidae; genus Trididemnum; species Trididemnum miniatum. Next base: position 16,124,221 of record OZ023239.1, read on the forward strand.
TGTCGCCCCCCTTCTTCCTCTCACTGATTGCTTGCCTGATGCCCCTCTCCGTGCATGGACTGATTGTTTTTCTGATGCCCTCCCTACCCCCGCTGACTGATTGTTTGCCTGATTCTCTTCTCCCCGCTGACTGACTGTCTGATGCCCCCTTGCTCTTCGTGCGAAATAATTTATCCCAGACCGCACAAGACTGCACAAAATATTAAGCATTCATTTCGCAAAAACAGGTAATTTTATATAATTTAACGAAGAAATTTGCCGTACCTGATTTAAGCAAAGTTACACGCATTTTAAAAGCATAAAAATTGGCTGAAAGTTCGATTTGAGATAACGGCTGCTTAAAGTACAAAGCTACACACTTGATTGAAGACCAACAGCTTTCAGATGTTTATAAATTTATTAGCACGCACTATTTGAAGATCTTTTGTCTTAGTCCTTTCTCCCCGCACGGACCGATTGTTTGTCTGATGCCCCCCCTCCTTTCCCATGCGGATTGATCGCTTGTCTAATGCTCTCTGTCCCCCCTGCCCGATCGCTTGCTTGATGCCTCCCCAATCCCCATCCTTGCCCGAACCAGTCGCTTCTCTGATGCCCTCCATCCCCCCGTTGACTGTTCGCTTGCTTGAATCTATCCTACTTTTGATAGCGCTCTGTTTACGGAGGGCAAGGTATTTGTATCAAAGTTAAATTTTCGGTATACTCGCAGCTTTACGCCGAAGCGAGTGGCGGGGACCATCTCTGCTGCTTAGCTCCTAGACAACACAGTTCCGAAGAAAAATTGCAGCGATGGCGAACCATTTGCGACTCTGTGTTCGATTTGACCGGCCCAGAAATCGAGCCTCAGACCTCCCACAGTGATAGCGATGTGCTTAGTAACTGAGCTATTCGTCCGGTTAGATATTTTTATACCAGTAAAAGTATTTATGTAATAAAAATACACATAGTGCTAAGGGGGTCATATCAATGCCATAACAATCTGCTATTGTAGGAAATCGCATCGATTCGCTTGCCACCAGAGGGCAGTGGAGACGAGGCCAGAGGTCACGTGAGTGTTTTGGGAGAAGTCCGTCACAAGATGGTGTGCGTTCCAAATATGACGACTCTGATTGAAAAGGTCTGCAGTTGACCTTGTGCACGTGGTCTTGACAGATTTTGCGAGTGGAGTGCTCGAGTAGGATCCTTGCATTGCATAGGACTGGTGAATATGTGGGACTTAGTGTGAGAGATCGTCTACAAAGCCTGCGAAGTCACTTCACGGGTAGTTCAATTGCACGAGCAGTGGAGCTTGAGTAAGCTGCTGCCACAAGGAGACTGTAGCAAATGTTGGTGTTGCATTTTTTTTTTGTTTTTTTTTCGGTAAAATTACAATTTCAATCCAAAAGTATCTGTTGCTTGCAAAAGAAGTTCATATGTATTTATGTAATCATAGCAACTGTGAACAGTTCCGAACAACAGCTGGTCGAAACAGAAGCTTATGTTTTTTTGTTTTTTTTCACTTCGAAAATGTAACTACGGACACTGTGGTAGAGCATTCCACTTCTTCGTAGTATTTTATTGCTATTACGGCGATTAGCATATTTTTACAGAGTTCTTTTTGACTGCATTAAGATAACGGACAAAAATTTTTTCGCTCTTCCACTGAAGAAGACACGCATCTCTAAATTAAATCGAAAAACATCGCATAATCTCAAAAAAGTAATAATAAGAATAAATAAACAGATTGCCGGCAGCGTTGTTGGTTGATGGAGCTGGAATGTTCGTCTCCTATGTGATTGCGATGGAAATGGCTTCATCAAATCACAATCTATTGCTATGAAATCAAAATCTAAAATTTCTATGGAATCACGATCTCAAAATTCAATCGAACAGAAATTGTAACCCAAAGCCCCTCTCTTCACAATTGATCACTTTTTCTTCAGATTTTCCTAGTATGTAATGATTGATTACTTTTTGTGCTTCCGGTTTTTGGGCCACATTAACAAACCTATCGATATCCTGTTCGCGATTGTCCCAAAGTTGTTTTGAAACAATTTTTTATTGATGGAGAGAGCAGGCTGCTTTATCGACATCAGTTTCTCCACTTGCTGCTGCGCCACCATCATGAGCTCGTTTGTATCGCATGGTTCGTCGACGATTCCTGTTGGATTGTTACATTTACAACCGCGGTTTGACGTAGTTGCAAGAAAAAGACCGTTTTGCCGAAAATAGCAATCCAGAAGAACACTCTACTGATCATTGGTGCTAGTATGCTGCGAGTAATCAACAATACACCGAGAAGTTCTGCTACATTGACCTCGAGTGGCAAGAACGGCATGCTGTTTCGCAAATGTTAGCCAATCAGACCGCTGGAAAGAAATGGAATTTTTTTGGGCAACCATTCCGAAATATGCTTCCGCTACCGGGTGTTGATTATCTATTTCAGTGCTGTTTTATTGCGGTATAAGAGGGAAAACCAAAAAAAGAAAAACACAGTAAAGTTCGTAAATAGGGGGAGACTGCGAAGTGACTAAAGTCTTTAAGTCAAGCAGGCACTCAAAGATTATAGCGGCCCCTTGAGCGACTGCTGTACCAATTAACTAGTGGCTGCCGACTCGACAGGCGCAAGCTCACTTCGCAAATTACCGGTACCTCAATTTGTTAAATGTTGAGCTCACTAATGAAACACAAAATCAAGATTGAGTTTAGGGATAGAATAAGGGTTATTGAAGAATGGACAGAGAGATCTAGCTGGGTAAGTAGTCTGTTTGTAGAACTCTTGGTACTCGCCACCTATTTAATAAATATAACGACCTATCCACTGCGGCCGTGCTTGGCAAATCTCTTCATCTATCTGTTTCGTACGACTACATGCTACCGGTACTAAGAGGATGTTTTATGATGAGGAAGCGCGGCTTCTACCCAAGCTGTGCTCGCTGCGGTTCATCCATGAAAAAAAAATGCGACTAATAAGCCATTTTCTCTAATTTCTCGCCTCTGATTACCAAACTTGAACTTTCGCCGACCTCCGCTGTTATTTTACTGCTTAAACAAAACCCATTGACCTTGTCCCGATGCGTTGCTCCTTATCAATCAATCCAGGACACGTCACCAAAACTGCCGCGTCTAAGCTACTCCCGATTTAATTACTCTTTCAACAAAATTTCGTGTGAAACTCCCGTGATTGTAGGCTAAGCATTTATTTAACTAAATTACTAATTTCTTTAAAAAAAACTTTTGAATTGACAAAATTTAAGTACGTAAAACCACCGCGACATAAAGTTTCAAAAATCTGACTAGCTCGAAATATGTGAAAACTCTCAGAAATTTTTGTACCAGTAACCCGAAATAAATTTATAAGTTTTTTCATTTTCGGCATAGGCCTAGTGTAAAAGCAGTACTGTGGCTTCCAGTTTACTAACCACCTTTTAAAGCAACTTCCTATGAAAACAGAGTTTCTAAAGCGAGTGCGAGTTCAGCAGAGTGACACAGCTGACAACATACCACGAACACTGGAGGAGCAACCAATCCGAGCTGAAGCCAAGCACTTTGCTTTTCATCATAACTGCGCAACGAATCAGCTAAAAACGTGTACAACATAGCAAATGTACACTCCAAAAAAAAATTCAGTCCATTCATTCATCAGCTTCCAGCAAGCAAAGTTAACGAACATGTGTAGTGACTAGGTCAAGAAGCATTCATTAATGTTGCCACTTAATCACAGATTGTAATACAGTGTTGCCAATTAGTTTATGAGTTATCATACATTGTAGTGACTAGGTCACTACACATGCCGAAGGAGAATAGCATGGGCAGGGCGAACAAGAGCACGTCTAGCCAAACGATCACTATCAGAAAATGCTTCCTCCACAATGGCCTTAGACCGACGTCCACGAGGCAAAGCACGATTAGCAATTAAAACAATATTTCTAATGCTCGAATTTCTAACAGGTTTCAGCCACTTTTGCCGCTGCGGAAGCAAGCGGACTATAGTTACAGTTTATAAACAAGCATAACAGAAGATTTGAGAAACAAGGAGCACCGAATAACTCTAGGACCAAGCGCGTCAATTGACGCATTTTACTTTTGAATTTTTTGTATTTCCGCCGGATATCACTTTTTCATGTTGAAAGTTCTTGACAATTATTTTATCTTTGCCATGCCAAGTTAATGTCAATTTAGACTTAGAGTAGATTACGATTGAATGGACGAGTTTAGACACATATCTACCTAGAACGACCAAGTGCGTCAATTGAAGCAAACAACTGAAAGCTTCGCGTAGAGTCTAAGAAAAGTATGATTTCGGTCAGTAGAATAATTACTGCGTGAGAAAATGTAACTGCGTGACAATCTGCTTTATCTGAGCGGTAATTGAGCATGGGCGACGACAACAGGTTTATTGTTTTCTCTCGAACATCCTGATTCCTGCTGTGCAATAAGAATTCAGGCTTAAATGCAAAAATTATGATTAAAAGAATATCTGCTGTACCCAAATCAGTAGGACTGTTAATTTCTAACTACCTGTAAGCAACAACAACTGTGACAGTCTGTTTCTGTTTAACTGACTGAATCATGGGTGACCAGAATCGCTATTTTTTGTATAGATTTAACGGCTCAGATTGTCGAGTGGTAAGAGCGTCCGCTTCTGGAGCTGTAGACTAGGATTTGATTCCGAGTCGGGTCAAACCGAAGACTTTAAAATTGTTATTTACAGCTTCCCTGCTTGACGCTCAGCATTAAAGGGACAGTTTGGAGAACAAGCCGGCAAGTTTACTTGTTGTGTCGTTGGCAAAGGCACTTAGCGGGATTCCTCATCTTGGTGTGGTGGACAGATGGTTGGCAACTCCAAGCGAGCTCGTTACAGCGCTTGATCGCTTTGTTGTGACAAGAGGATAAATATGCAGCTAAAATATAAAATGTCAGCAATATTGCCAAAGATGACTCATAAATCAAGAAGAGAAAATTCAGGCCTGCGTTGTCAGATTAAAATGTAAAATACTAAAAAAACCCGAAGTGCTAGAAAAAAACTAATTGCATATTCGTGTTCAGCGCCCCCAAATTTACTACAATCAACTCACTTTTTCTTGGAGTTTTTTTTTTGTGTTGCACAATGCTATCGTAATTCCGCTGCAGATAAGTTGAAGTTTTAATTTCATTATTTGAAAGAAAATATATCTCAATGGCCAACTAGAATATGGACGTGTAACTGTTAATTTATTAATTTTGCACGATAATTATAATCTATTTTTCTTTTTGCTTATAATTCTTTTTGAATAAACTTATAATTTTATTTGAATAAGTTCTACGTGGATAAGGATGAATTGTGGAATAAATAAATAAAGTAACACTGGAGTCAGATATACAATGGACTATACGTTACAGAACAGCTACAGCTTTTGTGGACGGCATGCGCGCCTTGCCGATAGCAAAGGCACAACACCAGCAATCTTTTACCTTTTGACGGATGTAACAAACCGCTCCATGCCCTAGATTGCTTTCATAATGTTCATATTAGTTGACGAGGAGCGAGAACACTTTTTCAAACTTGCGTTTGTACAGTGTATATACGGGGCTCTATATCAGGGCTGGTGAGAGGGGGGGGGGCAGCAGGGTATAACGTACCGGGGTCCGTCGAGGAGCCCTGCTCTTAAAAAATTTTTCTTTAGGGACACACGCGAAGAAATGCTGGAAAAATTACGTCTTGGCTATGTTAAGATCTACGTCCTTTGTGCGAAGTAGAGGGGATATGTCTCCCCCAGTAAAAATAGTCGTCCCTACAGGAAAGAAAAAAATTGTTTTGGGGGGAGATGTAAAAACGTCCTCCCCCTCGTCATACATACCGAAAAAGTTAAATGCTTTTTGTATCAACATTACAACACGTCAGCAGTTTTTTATAAGCGTTAGTGATAGCACTAAGAATATGTTAAAGCTGCGGTTGCCCTACTTTTTTCAGATCATATTTGAGATTGAGACTTGAGAGTATGAATTAAGAAAATGCTAGCCAATACCTTCTGGGGCTCCGCCCCGGACCCCGCAGGGATAGCTTACTACTCTCCCCCCAAGCCCCTTGCTTCATTTATAAAACAAGAACCTGCCCAAAACGAAGCTAATGAAGTTTTCGAAATTCTACCGTTGATAATTTTTGTTCATCATGCTGGTGGTATGCAAACACGCAGTATGCCCTCCACCATTGCTTTAATTTGGTCATTAACCAATGACATCGCCCCAAGAGCGTATTTAAAGGGGCATTGTGCCATGGCCCCTCCTCTTTTGACTTTGCCTTTTGGTAAAAAAGAACAAATGGTGCCAAGTGGCTGAAATACGCCAGACTCTTTTGATGGCTTTTGTAGCTTATGGCTTGGGGCAAATCCAAGGGGGTAGGAATGGAATGAGGGAATGTATTCACCTCACTAGCCTGTTTCAACTATGTTTTTGATGAATACAAATTTTCCATAATTTCGAACCTCTGATGGAAAACGATAACAATAGGCCTTACGCCTTAAACACGCATAATTGAAAATGTGCGAACAAAATGCGCCATATTTGGTGAAGTACTCAGAATTAGGATCAAAAAATTTAAACTATGTTTGCCTGAAAAATGTTCAAAAAGTACTAAAATAGCCATTACAGCATGTAATATTTCCAAAATTTCCCGGGGGAGCATAACCCCGGACCCCGCTAAAGTTTTTGTTTTTTAATCTGCTTCAATTAGCTCTGCTGAAAAAACTACGTTTGGAAAAAAATGATGAAGTTATGCTCCCCCCCCCCTTTTAAAATTTCTTGCTCCGCCACCGCATCGCCCCATGAACAATAACTACCATTTTCGCAACATTGTCTTGTTATTTGGGTTCAGAATTCAAGCAAAATTGTAGACAAAAACATACGCCTCGGTAAAAATTTTTTACTTCGCACACTGCCTACGTCTGCGCGATGTCAAGACCTTTTCCTTCAGAGAGAAATAAATTTTGGTACCGAGGGGGCCTGCATCATATCTCTGCCCCGGGGCCCGGATTTTCTCTCGACGGCCCTGCTCTATATGCGTAAGTTTAGCTACTCTTTTTTTTTTTTTTTTTTTTTTTTTTTTTTTTTTTTTTTTTTTTTTTTTCGTTTTACAACGCTGGCGTGCGGACGTGTATAAAATCGGTGTAGTGTAAGGTGCCAGTACAGCTGCTAAGAAGCAAATTTCAAGTTTTAAACCTGCAGAGTTTGCAAAAATGGAAGGCAAGTTGGATCAATTAATAACCTTAGTCACCAATCTGAATGCAAAATTCGACGTTTTAGACTCAAAAGTTGAAAATTTAAGTAAGAGATTGGTATGTCTCGAAGAAAAAGTGAAGGATAAATTTGCTGAAGTTGACAACGAACTTAAGCTCAAAACTTCATCAGCACATACTGACGAACTGCAAGGTAAAGTTTCATCATTAGAAGATCAACTTGAGGTTCTTTACTCTGATTTAAAAAAGGATGCTTTAATGAAGGAAAGTTATGAAAAACGATTGAACATCTTGGTACATGGGTTACGTGAAACTGAATCACCTTGGGAAAAAAGAGAAGATAGCCTAAGTTTATTTCGTGATTTTGTGAAAGATGGCCTGAAAATTGACGACCCAACATCAATCGCTGTCGTTGATGCCCATCGTTTACCCCAGCGACCGACATTCAAAAACGGTAAGCGAATCTGCCGTCCTTTGATAGTGAAATTATCTACCATATCAGATAAAAATAAAATTTTCGGCCATGTGAAGAATTTAAAAAATTTCAACGAAGCCCGAAATTCGACACTCTTGCATGACAAATTTGTATACGTTTCCAACCATCTACCCAAAGATTTTGTGCTTCAAAAGAAAAGACTCTATCCTCAATATAAAGAAGCTTTATCAAAGAACCTGAAACCATTCTGGCGCATTGAGGATGGATCATACAACCTATACGTCAACAACATTAAAGTCTAGTATGTACGTTTAAACTGCTGCTTGATGCATGTTCTAGGCAATGCTTTAGTACATAACCTATTTAAATTTTTGTGTAGTATCATTAGTGTAGTATCATTGTAGTATCGATAGTGTAGTATTATGAGTTTAGTATTATGGTCGTGTGTTGTTTTTCTCCGCTCTTTTCTTTTAAACTAGTAATTATCATAGTTCGTTTTCTTTTTTGTAATCCTGTTGTTTTTTGTTTCTTGTTAAACTAGTAATTATCATAGAACGCTTTTTTGCAATCCTGTGGGGAATGCAATTCAATTTAATCATGCTTCTTGGCATTCAGCTAACTCAAACTGCACCTACCTACCTAAGTCCTTCATGAATAATCTCGGCAATTATTCTCCCCTGGTTCGAGACCCGAGAGTGCTTAATGACCTGTTTGTTTTCGATGACTGCTTGAAAGGTGATGATTCACTTTTGTTTCACAACTCTTCCGCTGACCCTTTGTCGGGTATTGATTGTAAATATACTGCCGCTGATAATGTTGAATCCTTCCCTAAAACCCTTAATACTTCTACTTTTTCTACCTTTTGTTTAAATATTCGTTCACTTTGCAACACGAAAAACCTTGATAGCCTGAAATGTGCCCTTGAGTCCATGAATTCTTATCCTACAGTAATAGGTATCACCGAAACCTGGTTAAAAAAAAATTCTCGTGATCCCTGCACAGAATTATCTAATTACGCGTTTTTTGCTAAATCCAGATCAAAATGTAAAGGTGGGGGCGTTGGACTTTATATTCGTAAAAATTTAACACACTGGCTACGTGACGATTTATCAATGTTTGAAGAAGGCTGTTTTGAATCGATATTCGTTGAAATTAACCTCGGCAAATTTAAAATTATTTGCGGTACCGTCTATAGACCACCTTTCACTGACAGCGATCTAAATACCAAGTTTCTTGATACTCTTTCACTTGTCCTAGGTAAATTAAAACGAGAAAAAAAACTCCTCTTTTTAATGGGTGATTTTAACCGTAATTTGCTTGATCCAGACCTACAAACCGACTTGTTTCTTGACGAGATGTTTTCTTGTGGCTTATTTCCTTTAATTGATAAACCAACTCGTATCTCCACTACCGCTACTCTGCTTGATAACATCTGGACCAATAACTATATACATCCATGCAAAAGCGCCATTGTTACTGATCCAATCTCTGATCACTTCGCCGTTTTTCAAAGCACTCTGCTTCCAACATCTATTTCGCACATTTCAAATGCTGAAAATATCAGGATTTTAAATGATACTAATCTCCATCGCTTTCAAGAAATGTTGGAAGAACTTTGCTGGGAAGACGTTTATGAACAAATTGATCCTGACCCAGCTTTTACAATGTTTCTAGAAAAATTGCAGAGTAAATATAATGAAGCCTTTCCCGTTATTACTCGTGTTAAACCAAAATCAAAAATTAACGGCTGGTTTGATGCTGAACTTAGTTCGCTGCAAAAAGCAAAACGGACCGCTTACTTACGTTTCTTACGCACTAACGATCCCGAATCGCAAATGTCATATCACAAAATTAGAAACCACTACGAAAGGGTCATTAAAACTAAGAAATCACAATATTTCGAAAAACGCCTTGCTTCCTGTCGAAACGATTTAAAGCACACTTGGTATATAATCAATGATATCATTGGTAGAAAGATTTCCATTTCGCCAAACTGCATCAAGTCTAATGATAGATTGCTTACTGACTCGCTGGAAATTGCTGAGTCGTTTAATGAACACTTTTCTACGATCGCTAGCAAATTAAGGACCAAATTAGATTCATCTCCTAGTTCCAAGAACTCAAAATCTAAATCTAATCCTTCTAAAATCTTTCCTTCTCTTTTTTTTACGCCAACAACTGCCTATGAAGTCAAAAAAGTGATCTCTACTATTAAACCTAAAAATAGTTGTGGCGTGGACGAATTTCCAACAAAACTGTTACGCTACCTGCCAACCTCTGCTCTTGACTTACTAGCTCATATATTCAACCTATCCCTTTCTACTGGTAAATATATCTCGGTTTTTAAGGTTGCAAAGGTTACACCTGTATACAAAAATGGTAACGCTCACATCGTTTCAAATTACCGTCCAATTAGTGTGTTAAGCGCATTTTCGAAAATATTAGAAAAGTTAGTCCACAAGCGAATCCTTTCGTTTCTTAACCAAAACAATATCTTATCCAATTTGCAATTTGGCTTCAGACCGTCTTTCTCAACCCAGTTAGCTTGCTCTTACCTATCCTCCAAAATCTCCGATCTTTTTCATGACAATAATTTAGTGCTGGCTATCTTTTTAGACTTAACAAAAGCGTTTGATACCTTGGACCATGACATCCTGCTTTCTAAACTGAGCAACTATGGCTTTCGCGGTGTGGTTAACGATTGGTTTCGTGATTATCTTAATGGTCGCCAACAAAAAGTTCGAATTAATGATAAATACTCTAATTTGAAACCTATTTCGTATGGTGTACCGCAGGGTTCAACCCTAGGCCCTGTTCTGTTTTTAATTTATATAAACGATGTTTTTCAAAATCTCGATTATGAAACCATTTTGTATGCTGACGATGCAACGGTCCTTGTACATGCTAAGTCACTACCTGATCTTTTCAATACTGCAAATGAATCTCTAAACATTGTCCACAATAATCTTCTCATCAACAAATTAACTTTAAACATCGCTAAAACTAAATTTATGATATTAACTCCACAGCCACATCGTTTGGTTCGAAACCCCGATCATGTAATTTCTGTCAACAAAATTCCGATCTCTGAGGTTTCCAAATTTCGATTTCTCGGTGTTACCTTGTCTAACAACCTCAGTTGGAAATCTCACATTGAATCCGTCCACAGTAAACTTCGTACATGTTTAGGTATAATTTACAAAGCTCGCGATTGTTTAAATACTAGCTGTCTAATGTCTATATTTCACTCCCTTGCATCGTCCCACCTTAATTACTGCATCACTACATGGTGTAACACTAATTTTTCTAAAATATCCAAACTTCAGAACCTATGCAATAGAATTCTTCGTTTGATTTTTCACCGCTGCGCCCGTGACAATATCGATGACATTTATAAAAAATTTGCCATCTTAAAAATCAAGGACAAGTTTAAATTTGAAATCTGCTGTCTAGTCTACAAATTCCTTCACCAATTGTTACCTGCTTGTTTTAATAAATTTTTCCAACGTAACTCTGAAATTCATTCTCGCCGAACAAGGCAATCAAACGATCTACACCTTCCTCTATTTAGAAAAAGCATTTGCAAGCAATCTCTCAAATTTGTTGGCGTTAAATTGTGGAACGAAATACCAGATGAAATTAAACAATCAAAAACTTTAGGACAATTTAAAAAAAGATTGAGGTACCACTTTTTAAATAATCATTAAATTATATCGTCTTTCAAATTAATATATTTTCATCTCTATTTCTCAAGCGCTCTCGAGTCCCGAACACTCCACTTCACTAACGTTGTTTGTCTTTTTTTTTGTTTGCAGAGTCTATGAATCGATAATTCCATGAACTATCGATGAAAAGCCATTTCTGGGCTTCTCATAGACTCTGTGGCGTCGCATTTTGCTCTCAGTTGCTTTATTCTGTTTTACAGTATTTTATGTTGACGCCAAATATAATCTGAATCTGAATCTAATACTCCAGTTTTCGTGCAACAACAAATTTTCTTTCACAAGTTATCAGTCAATGACGAGAAAAGAATTATTTGCTAAAGAAATTCTAAGTTGTTTTTGTTTCCAGCAATTAAGCTTAAAAAGCCAATTCTCTTTCCATGGTCAAGAAGGATAGAACACAAATAGGGAACCCAGCAACAAAAATCTGTCAAGATAATTCGAGCGATACTTCCCTGCATCGTTTTCTCGCGTTGAGACGGATTTCCTCTGCGTAAATCATTGGTTGTGCAGATAGATGTCACATAAATATATCCAATAGCAACAAACTATGAAAGAAACGAAGTTGATCGTAGTAATAGCCAACGTGTATTCCCAGGCGTTTGACATATAAAAAAAACCAACGAAATACCGTGGAAGACGAATGTTTGATTCGCTGTAGTAACCATGCTCCCTCAAAATACCAGTGAGAAAACTTCTGTTCAGGAAGTCATAAATGGATCCAAAATCGTCTCTGTACATTTGAACAGTTTGATTGCTCAGAGTCATACTTACCTATAGTACTATGCGTGAAACGTATTATTCGCAGGATAATACCAGTTCCAAAAGAAGTAATAGCGCCCGAAATACTCACACGATCGGCGTGCTATGGGCGCTATGGCAATTGTGACAGTCATCAACCAAGCTGCACACACGCTCAGTTTCCACGGTAACATAGATGATGTAAGATTGTAAGTGATGCCATTGGCTTGCCCACGTTATACAAACGGAAAGATGTCAAATGAAACAAGAGAAAGCAAGAAGCTTCGCTAGAAATTATGGTAAGACTTCCAGCGACGGAACATCGTAGGCTTGTTCTCCATTCCCATTAAATCACCCAGGCAAAACTTTGTAAGCAAATATATTCCCCTCATAAAGCCCGCACATGCTATATTTAAAATGATCAAGTATCGAAGTTTAAGAGAATCAGTGCTTTCGGTTGTCTGCAAAACGTTATGGTGGTAAAAATCACAACTGAGTTGCCTATAATCACAACTACATCGATAATTAATTAATCCAAAAAGCAGACAGCATAGAACTGCTATTGATCAATTCAGTTTCCGATGGAAACGAATTGGATTTTTTACTTTCATCACAAAACCTTTCGTCTGAACAGTCATAGCACTCCATGTAATTGTCACAAACATGTTCTGATGATCCCGCGACCCCCCAAGGATAAGTGGGTCCAGAAAATTGATTGATTGATTGATGTTCTGATGATACGATAAACAATTTATCAAAACATTCAAACCAAGATTTATTGTCCTTAAACGAAGATCAGAACCGCATTTGCAATGTGCAGCGTTATCAAAAAGATTAATTTGAGGTAAAGGACAACTACTAAGACTTCCACTTTACGGAGGGGTCGTTTTCGACCCTGGTTGTGTTTTGTTTGCTTTATATCTGGTAATTGCGCAACCAAATATCGATAAATCGCTTCGACTTTTCCTAAAGTTTGCTTTGGATTGCATTCGAACTTTCAAAAGTTTTTAAAACTTTTACGGTTTCAGTATTCGCGTTCAGAAAAAATCTACTCTTAGTTTTACGAAGGGGTCGTTTTCGATCGTTTTCATGTATGCGATAAGTTTCAGCACGAAAAAAGCATTATCACATATAAAGCTGTATAGCAAAATTTCTTGTTAGCGATGAGAAACCATGAGCTGGTATAAAACCGTGCTAAATGTGGCAACAATGCCTCTTTATTCCAACTCAATAGGTCCATTTAGAAAGATCTTTTTAGAGGTTATGACCTGTGCCTCAATTGAAATATTAAGCGCTGTGTGGAAAAAGAAACAGGTGACAAGAAACAAAAAAGGGTAATAACAGCTGTTCAACAGGATTTCAGACCTATTTTTTGAATTAGGTACCACCATATTGCAATATTTGAATAGCTGCGAGATGAGTACCGCTAGCAAGAGGGTAGTTGCGGTGGCCAACGATAACCAAGTTTTCACTTTAGCCAGAACCATTTTATTTACGAAACATAACAGGGGGTGGGGGTTCGGGGGTCAAAACCCCCATAGAAGATTTTAAAAGAAATGAAAACCTCTTTTTTTGGAACGAACCGCCTTTTGTCATACAGAGATTGCCGAAATTGCTCTCCTGTTTTTCTGTGCCATTCAACTTGCTTATATAATCTTGAAAAACTTTCATTGTGATGCAATAATAGGCCTACCAGTAAACAAACTTTTCTGGTGCGCCGCGCTTGACGTTGTAATTGCAGAGAAAGTGAAAACTTTTTGTTTTGAAACGAATCAACTTTTCTTCGTGCGGAGCTTGCCGAAACTGCTGTCATGTTTTTCCGTTGGGTCCAACCTTCTAATTTAATTTGGAGAAACTTTTATCACCATGCGATGCAACAATACTGGTATTCTAACTTTTCTGATGTATTTTGCTTGAACTGCATTTTTGTCATTGATGCTGCTGTGAAGCAACTGGTAAGCAGGAGCTTCCTTAAATACGGTGTATCTGCAGTAGCTATGGCCGCTCACAAAATTTAAAAAATAATCAAATTTTCACTATAGGCCTACTCGTTTCATCAACTCGCTGTAGTACCGAAGCGTGGTAGCGAGTGGTGGGGCCCGACCCCGGGGCTTAGCGCCTGGGCAACACAGCTCCGAAGAGCGAGCCGTTGGTAACACTGTGTCCGATTTGACCTGCGAGGGAATTGAACCTCTGATCTTTTGCATCGATAGCGACATCTTTAACCGGCCGGTTTGTTGAAAAAATATTTAAATATAAGAACCTAAATTGACACTGCCCTATTAAAGTGCTAGAAATAAAATAAAAATACTGCCAAGGAAGACCAGACCAACGAAAGATGTAAAGAGGCCCTGGGGCGGAACAGGGGGGAGGGGTAGGCAAAATCATTTTTACGCACCGTAACTGTCTCAGGAGCTGGAGTGCTCTGTTTCCCAGACACTCCGATTATGTGCTTGAAAGTATGTCATGATATCGACGCTGTAATTTGCGTGAAAAATACTTAGATAATATCGACGCTGTTTTTGACATTAATCACATGATTATAGATTCCTCTCGCGCGTAATTTATTTTGATTTAAAAATATTTCGGTAGGGAGGGCAGTTTTTTCTCACGCTTACTGTCTTCAGTTTTCAAGACAGGGGAAACTGCCCCTTTCATAATGAGTACGTATTAAATGTTTTTATCAAGGTTTATATGCGTTTAATCGAATGTTGTTCTACTCGGCCTACTGAAAGGGAAATCAAACAACTTCCACATGAAGGGTGGAAGTTAGTTAGAAGTTAGTTTGATGTGGAAGTTAGTTTGACTTCCCTTTCAGCAGGCCAAGTAGAACAACATTCGATTAACCGATGCACCTTGGCAACAAGGGACTTGATCTGAATGGTATCCTAATTTATTAGGGACCGCAAAGGTTAAATTTCTTGTAAGGTATGTAAATCCGGAGGGTTGTTTGGCCAATGAAGGTCAAGCATCCTGAAGAATCAGTGTACCTTTACCTGAGTGCGGCTGATGAGGGCTAATAACCCGAAACAGCGCTGTTCCGCTCTACGGTATATATGTTTATACGCGTTGTTTATATCGATGTTGGTTCTTGGAAAGATTTTTCGGAGGGAGCCAATTACCTGTTTTACTCCTTTAGCTACACCCTGTTTGTGACGTTGCAAAAGCTAGCTTACTTTAGTCAGTTAACAGTAAAAACGAACATCGTCCTTCCTGGCAAATCTGGAGGGGTGTTTGGCTGATCAAGGTCAAGCATTCCAAAGGATGAGTGTACCTTTACCTGAGTGCGGCTGATGAGGGCTAGTAGCCCGAAACAGCGTTGTCCCGCTGTATGGTTTAGTCAGTTAACCTTCCTATCTCCCAACAATGAGGTCAACTAAAATTTTTAACCACGGATTGACAGCTTGAGTTTTTGTGAAACCTTTTCGCTCCTAAATGAAACGCAAGGAATCAAGCAAAAATGTGAATGAAATATCTGGATTGTTTTCGTCGTTATAGCATTATATCTGTGACGTCACCGAAACTTACGCCATCACGATGTGACGTCACTAACCCCCACCATTGAAAAATCTTGCGTACTCCACTGAAACATGATAGGCTACACGATTAGCCTACGAAGTAGGCTACTAGAGCAGAAATTCCCAATTCGTTTTAAAGCCCGCACCCCTTCGGCAAGGAAAAATCATTCTCGCAATCTTGCACAGTACTTCGCTCACGCACTGTTTCTGTACAGGCAATGGCGTAGCGAAAATTTTTAAAAAGTGGGGGGAAGCCTTAATTTCCACATTTCTTAGGCGCATTTTTTTTTTCGGCAGATACAAATTTGAAGTTGATTGAGAAACAAGACAAGCTCTACGGGAATCCGGGGGCATGCTCACCAGGAAGATTTTTTAAAATTTACATGCTGTAATGGCTATTTTAGTGCTTTTTGAATAGTTTTCTGGTAAATTTTGTTTAAGTTTTTTGACCCTAATTCTGAGTGGTTTGCCAAATATAATGCATTTCGTTCGCACATTTTCGATTACGCCAGCTTAAGGCGTAAGGCTTATTGCTATTAAAAAGGTTTAAAATTATGAAAAAATTGTATATATCAAAAGCATTTTTGAAAATGGTTGGTGAGAGGATGCATGTTTCTGATCCTCCCCACTATATCCGCCCCTGGCCATAAGCTACAGAAACCATCAAAAGAGTCTGGCATATTTCAATCATTTGGCACCATTATTTTGTTCTTTTTACTAACAGCAGAGTCAAAAGGGGGAGGGGGAGGCATGGCCCAATCGCACACAGACACACTTCAGACGTCACAAACACACAGCTAGGGGGAATCAACGATACCGTTCATCAGAGGTAAAATTGGTAAGTTCTTCTCGCACCCTCAGGGGGGCTCCACTCCGTCATGTGCTCCACTCCGTTATATGCTGCCGCCTGCCTGGATTTATTAAACAAATGTGTAAAAGAGTTTAAAAGTTCTATGCGATCCGACATCTAACGCCTTTTCAATTAGCCGAATTCGCATTTCAGGCACATAATCTTGAGACGTGAGTTCACAAAAATTTGACGGTCACAGGCTAATAACTTCGAAATAGCAATCATTGAACAACTATATTTTTAAAAAATACACACAGTAGCCTAAAGTAAAAATTTAAAAGCGTCAAAAGTCGTTTGGTACAAAAACATAGTGATACCGGTAACGACAAGGCAAATCTTTTAACATAAAGGTATGGACAATGGACCTTCTAACTACCTGTTGATACTATTTCCAGTTTTCCATTATAATTTATGCCAGAAAATGGCTTTTTAGTTATATCGTCAACATTTAACTCCACTCCTTTCAACAAATTTGACTACAACTTTAAAATGCTTACATCAATCGCCAAACTTTGGAATATAGCAAGCAACTACCGACAACCAGATTGACTTAATTACTACCTCGGTACTATTTCCAATTTTGCAATATAATTTCTCGTAAAATTGACAAATTAAATGCTGTTATATTTGTTCAAGGCGTACTTTTTGTAACTACAATATGTTGTTACGAGTAATTCTTGCCGTACAACATACTAGCTGATCAAAAACAAGTATGCCTACCTAAAAAACGCTATAAGCAAAACAACACCAGGGTCGAAAACGACCCTTCCGTAAATCCAGGTGAGAAAAAAGTCCCTTTAAGGGATTTCACATCAAAGCCGCGTACAGTTGCGCACAGTTGCGTACAGTTGCTCACTAAATACGCAGATTTTTTGTTGTATAGTTGCGTATGGTTGCGTACTCGCCCGCTTACAGTTCACCCGCGTATACGCGCGTATTCACCCGCGTATTGTTGCGCATTGGAAAGGTGTTGAAAAACATTTTAATAAAATTATACTGCTAGTCCTTTCTATCATCATTTTGTTGCGAAAAATCAGGTCATGAGGTGATTAAATTCTCGCCAAAAGCTTCAGCTTTTTCAGCATTTGGAGACTCTTATTGACAATGTAGCTCCAGATGCTAAAACTCTTATTGATTATCTGGAGACTCTCATTGATTATGTAACTGAAGCCTTAAAGTACTGATGTACAGAACAGTTGAGTTTGAAAAAAAAAAGAAAAGAAAAAGAGCTCTTGCAAATGCTAGAAAGAGGAGAAGTTGTATATGGGTGAAACCTTGGCTCCAGCGCTGGCATCTTCATGGGCAATGAAAACAATTGATGAGAGATCTTCAAGTAGCGGATGTAACATCATTTACCAATTTTATGACAATGGAACCACATACTTTTCATGAAATTCTGGCGCGCATTGCACCGCGCATTAGCGAACAAGATGCCAATTACCAATAAGCCCTGACACCTGGTTTGAAGCTTGCCATTACCTTGAGATTTCTTGCTACAGGCAACAGCTACAAGTCGCTTCAATTAGGATTTCGAGTAGCTCACAATAGCATTTGTAAATCTATTTCAGCTGTACGCCAAGCCATATTGATGACCTATCGGATGAAGTTCTGATGCGTCCAAATACTCTGGAAGAATGGAAAAGTATTACCCAAATGTTCAACAACCGCTAGAACTTTCCTGGCTGCGTTGGCAAGCCGGCAAGAAGTTGCTGCCCATGGTTGCGTATTGGCCGCATACAGTTGCGTACTGGCCCCGTACAGTTGCGTGCTGGCCGCGTATAGTTGCGTACTAGTCGCGTGCAGTTGCGTATCTGCTCGATAAGAAAGTTGCGTAGAGTTGCTCACTCGGTACGCGGATTTTTTGGCATATAGTTGCGTATGAATGCGTACTCGCCGGCGTATTGTTGCGTATCCACCGGCGTAATGTTGCGTATCGGAAAGCAGTTGAAAAACATCATAGTAAACCTACAGATTTCTAGTCTTTTTCATCATTTTGTTGTGAAAAATCAGGTCATGAGATGATTGAATTCTCGCCAAAAGCTTCAGCTTTTTTTTCATCTGGAGACTTTTATTGATTATGTAGCAGAACAGTTATGTTGCGTTTGAAAAATTAAAAAAAAGAGCTCTCGCAAAAACTAGGAAGAGGAGAAGTGTATGGGTAAAATCCTGGCTCCAGCGCAGGCATCTTCATGAGCAATATGAACATTTGATGAGAGAACTTCATGCAGAAGATGTAACATCATTTACCAATTTTATGACAATGGAACCGCAGCCTCTTCATGAAATTTTGACGCGCATTGCATCGCGCATTGGCGAACAAGATGCCAATTACCAATAAGCCCTGACACCTGGTTTGAAGCTTGCCATTACCTTGAGATTTCTTGCTGCAGGCAACAGCTACAAGTCGCTTCAATTAGGATTTCGAGTAGCTCACAATAGCATTTGTGAAATTATTCCAGTTGTAAGCCATAATTGATGACCTATCGAATGAAGTTCTGATGCGTCCAAATACTCCGGAAGAATGGAAAAGTATTACCCAAATGTTCAACAACCGCTAAAACTTTCCTCACTGCGTTGACGCCGTACATGGTAAGCCTATTACTATTAAAAAGCCGGCTAGAAGTAGCTGCGCATAGCTGCGTATTGACCGCGTAGAGTTGCGAACTGGCCGCGTATAGTTGCGTACTGGTCGCGTACAGTTGCGTACTGGTCGCGTACAGTTGCGTACCCGCTCGATACGCGAAAAAAATCAAATCAATTTAATATTTTTCGCGCACTCATCCGCGTACTGCCAAAAAATTTGGCGTATAGTTGCGTATCGGCGGCGTACAGTTGCGCACTGGCCGCGTATAGTTGAGTACTCGGTACGCAAGTGTACGCAGCTGTACGCGGCCTTGGTGCGAAAGGGTTGTACTCATCGGTGAACTGCCGAAAAACTTGGCGTGTAGTTGCCTATCGGCGGCGTGCGGTTGCGTACTGGCTGCGTATAGTTGCGTACTTAGTACGCAATTGTATGCGGCCTTGGTGTGAAAAGGGTTTAAAGCTAGTGTTAAAATGATCAAGTATTGAAGTTTAAGAGAATCACTGCTTTCGGTTGTTTGCAAAAGCGTTATGGCTGTAAATACTGCAACTGAGCTGTCTATAATCACAACTACACCGATAATTAATTAATCCAAAAAGCAGACAGGAAGAGGATGAAAGTCAAAAAAATGCGTTTTTTGCAGTTTTGAGGGCCGAGAAGTCTCGCAGTACTGATGTACTAGTATAAATGACTAAAAATTTAAAAGGCTTGAAACTTCTCAACCCTTCCTGGGTCCGCTAAATAGAGTGGTGCAAACATCATCATAATAGTACAGGCTTTAAGCAGCATAATTAACCGATGAAATCCGGCATTGTCATGCATCGAAAATCGCGAAAGATCTGTGCCCAACAAGTTCTTCAACATATTATTCTATCGCAAAAAATGTTTAGACCATGGCTTGCTATCTGGTGGTCCGTGACCCAAATCCGGACCTTCTGCATGATGCAGCTGGACCCAGAGGCATAGCGTAGGGGGGGGGCAGTGGGGTACATATGCCCCCCCGCGCCAAGGTACAGGAGCGCCAAAATGGGGCGTGCAAAAATTTCACAAGGGTAAAAAGCCGGTCACAAGCAAGATTGCACCGGCAGCAGACATCGTCTGATAGTAGTAGACTGGTAGGCACCGTAGGGGAAGGTGGGGCAAAACGGGACACGGGGTAAAACAACAGTGGCGTAGCGAGAGGGCAAGTGGGGGCGCACCACCTAGGGGCGTACCAAGAAGTTCTTTTTATACTCTTTTTTCGACGTATTCACACAGATTTTAAAAATTACTTCGTGGATTACTGTATTGTAATGTATGCTGTTCGCAAAGGATTCAAATCACGCCTTACTTCCGACCACAAATCACGCACCAAAGGGGCGCACAAAACAGTGATTTTATACACTCCAGTTTCGACGTAATCTCTTAAACTTTAAAACAATCAATTTATTGCTATGCATCTGACACCTGTATATGCTTTTGGCGGAGGAGTGAAATCACTTTACACCCGATCACAAATCGCCCGTTTACTCTATTATGACATCATAAAGAGGTTTGAAACTGCGCGTACAAAGTTATTCGACTTTGCAGCAATTAAACAGAAGGAAATAGAACTCCACTAGAAGAAAAGTAAAGAAGCGATAGGTATCTACAGTATCCTGTATCAGAGTATTAGATTTTCATTATTTTAGCGTTAGATGGATGCTAAAGATTGTTGGTAAGTCGATTAAGGTACGCGTATAGTCGTCGCTCGCTGTAATACTGTGCTAAACTTACACCACAGTGATCCTAAACTTTTTTAACCAATGGGCCGTTTCTGATAATACAGCGGACGAGTGCCGATCGAAGCATTAACTAAATTGAACCTTTGCCTCAATGGCCTTTTTTGGGTGTTTTCTTTTGTAGTTTGTATTGTTTTGCTACCGTGATTGGTGTGTAGACTGTGATTTCCAATGCGGATATTTTGAATATTTGACAGCAACCACAGAATGAGAAAATAGGGAAAAATCTGGCAATTTAGGGGTTACGAAGCGCAGATAAACGTTGTAACATGTAAGGGGAGAATAGAAGATCAAGAAAAGTACATTAGAAGCATGGTTGCACAATTTAGTTAAAAATGTGAAAGAATCGCAGTATCGTGGGATAAAATTGTAGCTGAGCGCTTGATTGCCCTATATGAAATGCAATTCCATTTTCTGGATAGCCTTTTTTTCAAGTCTACGGTCAAACTTCTTTTTAAGATTTTGAGCGAAAAAACTTTGCAGTTTGATGTGGGCAGCTTTCCCCAGTGTGGGGCCCTAGCCGACCGTTGGGATGTTGTCGTCTCCAAAAAAGAAAAGAAAGGTCTTCACCCACAATTCTCGGCCCTTAAATGGAATCTTGGTCCCCTTGACGGCTTAGTGGTGTCCGAAAAAAAAAGGTCTTCACCCGAAATTCGGTGACCTCAAATGGAAACCGGGGACCCTTGACGGCTATGTGACCTCTCCAAAAATAACAAAAAGGCCTTCAACCATAACTCGGGGCCTCCAAATGGAATCCGGGGCTTTTCGACAGCTAAGGGGATCTCTCACCACACTACTTCGGGATCTCTATGATGGGCCCTAAAATGCTTTTTCATGGACTCCTACACACCCATGGGCCCGGGGCAGATTGCCCCCTGTAATCCCCAGCCCCCTCTTATAAGCCCTGGATGGGGGGAGGGATCCTGTAGTGTGTCTTTTGTATCCTTGACATTCAGTTGGGACGATCTATTCTACAGTATTGGAGCAAAAAATGTAATTTTGGCAAAAAGCTGCCAATTTCGTTCTGCATCTCGCTCCACAATGTCTTCTGATTGTACTCAAGGGATTGCATGTGATAAGTTTTCACCGGCCCGCCTCTGGCTCAGAAAAATTGCCGCACCGTTAAATAAAATATCTCTAATTTCTAAAAACAGATAAGCGTTTTTAGAGTTTACATTGTTAGCGATTTAACTGGTAGGAAGGTGATGCCAAAAAAAGAGAGTGGAGCTCAGGGTCGAAAACGGCGAGCCCAATTTGAAGCGTTTTTGAATGAATCTAGAAAATTTATGAAAAAATATTTTAAAAGTAGTGGCTATGCAAAAAGACAATCGGCCGATGTACGAAGACAAGAAGAATCTGCTGATACAGATAATCAGAGAATTGTAAAACACAGGGGGCGCAAAATTTTTGTTTGCCCCGGGGCGCAGGATACCCTTGCTACGCCATTGGCTGGACCCTAATGAAGTCTCTGTATACTCAACATTTTTCAAGTGATAAAACTCTAATATGCAACCACAAAATCAATCTTAAATTGCTCGAGTCTTTCATGTATCCTTTATTTTTACCTTTTACGACGACATTTTACCTTCAAGCCCAGTAGTACCTCATCAATAACTTACCTATACCATCATCAATACATGGCAATACAAGCTTACAGCATTTACTAAATGTCATCATGATCTTCTAGCCCAGAGGTTTTCAACTTTTTTCTTTCGTGGCCCATTTTTTGTTGCACAAAAGTTCTGTGGCCCATTAACTTTTTATCCTTCCTAAACGAGTATTCATCCCCAGGAGCGGATCCAGAAAGTTTTGATGGGGGGATGTAATTTTGAATTAGGTTGAATGTTCGCTAAAGACAAAGACGTTCAGACGTTTAGTCCCGGAAACGGGCGTAAATAAGCCTTTATAAAATGTTTTATATCAGGGACGTATGTAGGAAATTTTTCAAGGAGGGGGTATCAAATTTCGTCACTTTTTCAAGCATAGTTTTTTTCCAGCAGAGTTGAGTTCAAGCAACTTGAGTAACAAAAACGACTCTAGGGGGGTTCGGGGGCATGCTCCCCTGAAAATTTTTGAAAATTTGCATACTGTAATGGCCATTTTAGTGCTTTTTGAGCAATTTTCAGGCAAATTTTGTTTATAGTTTTGGCCCCTGATTTTGAGTACTTTACCAAATATGATGCATTTTCGCCCAGTTTCGATGATGCTTGCCTAAGGCGACTCAGGCATATTTTTATGAAGAGGTTCAAAATTATGGCAAATTTTTATTTATCCAAAGGATTGTGGAAAATGGCTGGTGGGAGGGAATGCATCCCCCACATCCGCCTGGATCCGCCCCTGTTTATCCCTTCAACTTGCAAATCCTCCACCCTAGGGAGCCAAGTGGCTTGCTTTGAGAACCACACTGTAGTTGTAACCGCTTAAAATCTAAATCCATACATGACGCGATAGAAGGCATTGATTGCATCACGCCACCAACACAACGAGAAATAAGTTCTATTACGACAATCGCCTAGATTAGTTTTACAATCTTTCCACGAAACTACACACTATTAATTGAATAATTGGAATGAAAATTATCTCTCTGTAGCAAAAAACAGCAGCGTCATTCATTGTTACTACCATCAAAACTACTGAACAAACACAAAAGTGTAAACTTAACCATTGTGACTCAAATGAAACAGAATTTTTCCGTAAATCTAGCAATTTTTTAAAAAGTTCTGTGGCCCACCTCAAAATGTTTACATGACCCACTGGTTGAGAACCACTGTTCTAGCCTATGCACGCACAATAAATCCAGTACTCTCAAGTTGTGCGTTTTTTAGCAGTACGAGTACAACTGCAAAGAAAAGTTACGAGAGCAACCTGCAAACGCCTCTCTTTATCGCGGTATACAGTACAAACATCTTCTTATTTGATAGTGTTATGTGACGAAATGTTGAGAAAGAATATTAGCCTAGTGTAGGCTATTGTTATAATATTTGACCATTTTCTTTGGTTTCCTACAAAATATGAAATACTATCGTCTGATTAAGTGCAGCAAAAATCCAAAGCGTTACAGAAAATAAAAAATTATAATAATAAAAGCAGCATCTAACTGCATTCTCTAAAACGTCATGAAATTATAGCAATCCAAATGAATCCATTACAAAGCCGCTTTATCAGCATCTCTCTGACATTGAAGAATTGCTATAGTGCAGCTCCATTTCTATTTGCGAAGTACTTGGCAATGTTTGGCAATTCGAAGATTTTTCGTCTCAAGTCCTTTAGCTTCGGTGTGTTGTCGAGCAAGTCAGGACGAAATTGCATAAGATATCCAATGCCGTAAGCAAAAAGTATATCGGCATAAGTTAACTGAAAATATAATGCGTTTTTTAAATTGAACTGTTTAATTCGTAGAACATTGCAGTTCTCCGCATTAGGCCGGTCACTTTATAGTTGGATAAGCATTATTCTTACAACATTATTTATAATGGATCTATCATAATTTGTTCAACACGAGTGTGCAATAAACTCCAGTGATTTATCCGGACAAAACCAAATTTGACATACCTCTCCAGCGTAATATTCCCCTTCCATGTTGGCTTCAATCAGTGCTAGAACAGGAGGAATCTGCTCATCAAGAGCAATCTGCATCATTTCATCCTGAATTAATAATAACGCGTTTATAACAAAATAAAAGAGACTTTGTTCATTCTTATCCCCCAATGCTGCATGTCGATTGTCTGTAGAATTGCTTGTAGAATGCTGAAAAAATGCTTCAAAGTGCTACGCAGGATTATTGAGTCACTGAAATGTGACATTCTTCTTGGGCTACTGAAATAATAACTTGCACTAGATGGATGATGGCTTCCTGTTCAAGATCAATCATTTTGGTAGATAATGTAATGTCTTTTCCCTTGAGTGCGCCTGATGAAAGTTAATAGCTCGAAACAGCGCCGTGTCGCTCTGTAGGATTATTAAAATAAGTTGTACAACGGTGCAACGACAAAGTTTAAAGAAAGCTAGAACATGATAGTCGTGATAACGACTCTAAATGCGATCACAACACGTTGCCAATAAAGTTTGTTACTTCAATTCAATTCAATGTTTGAAAACTTTAATTGAAATTAAGAAACCAGAGCTATTCGGATGGATTCATTTCAGGAATATGATGCATCAACAAACAATAACGAACAAAAAAAATCTGTTTACTTTTTTATCTTCATCTTTCTCAGAACTTGGAAGTTTTTTCATGACGTCATTGCACGCTTCAGAGAATTCATCAGCTCTTGCTTGTGCCAGGGCGTCTTTTCCAGCCAAACCAAACTTTCCGGCCAAGAACCTGATGATTGCGAGACTCTGGCTAATTTTAACTCCATCCACATCAAGCACAGGCATGTGCCTATATGGCATGTCTATGCAAAACAGATCAAAATTTTAACCAGCACTAATTTGTATCAGGGTAAACGATTTTATGTGAAGTAAGTATAGGTCGTAGCAAATCAAATTTTTGAAAAATAAAACTTAAATCTTTGCAAACCTTTTGGTTTGGTTAGTCCAGGCTTGTACGACACGCGGCCCGCCATGTTATTTTGAGCGGCCCGCAAAACAATCAGCATAATTAATGAAATAATCTTTGAACAGCGTTTTCACATTTTTTCGTAAATCATTTGGATTTTCGAACACTTGAGTGCGATTTGGGCATTTTTTCCAACCCATTTCAGCCCGCTGCCCATGAAAGCTCCGATCAGTTTTAACTGGAATTGATTACTCAAAAAGATCGTTTGAAAAAAATAATTTTGCGACTTTTTACAAAGCAATGTTAAGCAGCAGTAGGCTATCCGAATCTTGCTAAGCATGCTTCGGAAATCGTTTCGCTTTTTGGAAGAACCTATTTTCTGCGAACAGTTTTTCTCAAAAAAGAAACATTGCGAAGGAAAGCAAATAAGCCAATTATATCAGACGAACATCCGAAAAGACAGCGTAAAATTGCTTGTAGCTCCACAAAAGCGAATGTTAGCAAAGCTGAGAGAGATGTACTGCAAAAAAAAGCACATTAGTGTTTGACAACCAAAAGTGATTGACTGGTTTTATTTTCTTCACTTTCATTGACTTTGCATCAATTGTATCAAGGCATGATGCGTCAACTCCGTTTTTAGGCTACAAAAAATGCTCTCTTCGTAAAAGTATCTTGCGATGCAGCCTGCAGCACATTTTGATGTTTCACATTTGGCCCGCGAGCAAAAAAGTTGTACATGCCCGTTAGTTTAACGAAACTTTTGGTTTTAGGTTCGCAGTAAATTTCTGGTTGACTTGAAAGCAAAACTCTTAGCGGAAGGTTGAAAATCAAAACCAACCAAACAAGTGTTTCAAATCATTTTACGTGTCCAGGCAAAGTACGTTCATGTTTTGCCTGAGTAAAAAGAAAATGTTGTGTAAAAAGTTGGCAAAAGTTTTAAATAACTGGCTGTAAGAATGCAGCTACAGCCATGTAATACTTTCTTCCTGTACACAAAAGGACAAAGAACTCAGTTGATCGTGATGTGAAATCTCTTTAAACAGAATGATAGTGTCAACAAAACTGACCACAATTTGAAAATTACTTTGGCACCAATTGGTACCATTAAGCATCAAAAATCCAGGCGTAGTACTCTGAACTTACTTTTTTTTTCCTTCGGCCAATCTGAAAATGGTATCCGTATATCTTCATATTCTACGCCAGCTTGCGCAAAAAGCATTCTTATCGGTTCTGCCCTGCCTTCCATATCAAAATAATACAACTTATACGTTGGCATTGTTATTACAACATCAACATTCGCACTTGGTATTTAATTAACTTTCTGTAACAACTAAAAAATCGTTGTCTACTGTAACTTTAGCCTTGTAGCCAGTGGCGTCGTGCCCAAAGTTTCTGAGATATGTTACTTTTTATAATTTAAAAAATTGAAAATTAAAAAAGTAAAAAATTTACCCAGTGCCATTTCGTTATCATCCTTCAAAGTAACCCCACATCCTCCTTTCTTAGGCTATACTATTAATTCCATTGTTTTGTTTTTTAATATTTGCTTCAATCAATCGCTTCGACAAAGTCAGTTTCTTGATCTGTAGTTAAAATTTAGAAAACCTTATGCATGATTTGTTAAGATCATAGCCTAGAACACACCTATACACGTCATCCCATCGAATGTGTCAAAACTGATAATGATTTCAGCCTCCTTTCATTTATTTTAGCCCAGCTTCTGTTTTTAGATTTGGACTACTAAAATATTTTTGTATTGTCTGACATTATAGTAGTGACTGCTCTTTCTCTCTGCAGGTACTGTTATGTCCTTTTTTGATAAGAAAGTGTGCTGAAACGAGTGTTTTTTATGTAAAAACCGTAAAAATCCGTCGGCGGCTGATTTTTACGGTTTTGCCTCCGGCGTCTAGAGCATCGCCCCAAAACTCACAGCAATGCCTTCCCTTTGTGAAACCGTAGGGCCACAATGATTGCGCATATGTTCATAATTAAGGAGCGGTTTGAGGAATCAAAATAAATTTCGATTTATTATCCAAAAATTGGAGTATCACGACATATTTTGGTTTTTTTCCTAACTTCCTTTTTTCGTGATGTTACTTCCAATGCTAAATACGGTTTTTGCAAAGGTTGTGATTCACTTGTGATCAGTGTCAGTGTTTTGAGTTGTTACTCGGGCCCCTCCAAATTTTTTGGCGGCACGACGCCTCTGCTTATAGCGCTTGGAACTTTCATCACAGAGAAGGGTAGGTTGGTGGAAAAGATCAACTGTCGTCCACACAAGCAAGGCGACAGGCCTATATCGCGCTTTGAAATTTAACTATTAGTGTAGTTTCATGCCATACCTTTCCTTTGATTGTAGTGGTGGCTTCGTTAATTGCAAGGTAACAATATTGCAAGCTTTGCAGACTTGTAACATTTAAAACGGAACTTAAGATAGCTTTTGGTGATTTTTTTATGTTTTTGTGATATTGCTAACCCTAAATCACTAAATTCAAATAGCATATTTTAAGATTAACTGCTTATTATTGAGTTCATGGATTTTGCAAAAGCAGAAAGACAATTAAGCCAACTTGAAAAATTGCCAAGTTTATAAAACTCACCGAGCACACGCGCAACTACAATGGTAAATAAGTTGCTGGGTGTGATTTTGCTAGACTACAGACGATTCTAATTATAGTCTGAATGTTCATGCTTACGGAAAGATACGTAAACATCTTTTCTGGCTATCGCAACAACTTCTTACTGTGACATCTTCAAAAAACTCGACAAACTAGGCTTTTGGCTATTCAAATTTTTAAAAAATTACTGATAGCTTAACAGCACCTTAGCTTCTGAACGTTTGATCTTATTCTCTATCGTAGAGTATAATGTGATATTTTGAAAGCATATCAATCTCTAAACGCATAAACTTACTGCGTAAAGACTTCCTTTTCACGTTCTTGTTTATTTTTGCATTAACATATCAGGATTGCACGCTTAAATGCGCTCACATTGCAAAGTTTTATAAATTAATAGAGACGTGTTGAAGCAAAAAGAAATAAATCGAGGCTCACAGTCGCTGTAGCGCAGACTTATCACGCTGCGATCGTCGTAAAATCGGCGCTCAGTTGCATGACACGATAAGTCCTTGTGCATTGAGGGGTTTGAAACAAAAATGCTATGTAACATATCATAGGGTAGGCTATTCATAGGTAAGAAAAAATGATTTTTTTGGTTGCATATTGACTTTTGTACCATGAAATTAAACGATTTGCTTTGAAGTTGTTGGCCACTTTACCATTCAAAAACCGAGTTGTCCGTTCTGTGCTTTCTCCAGCGACATCAGCAGTAAACTTGCCGGTTTATTCTGTACACTGTTCCTTTAATACTCAACGTCAAAAAGAGAACTGTAAATTGGGGGGTGTTCAGATTCTGTACATTTTTGAAAAGTTCAGGTGCTAAAGGCTTATGTAGTGCTTTGGACCTTAAAAATTCTAGTTTGTTGTTCGCGTACTATATTTTAAGTTTACGTTACAGCAGTGTTCTTACACCTCTTCATCTGTGATATATACCCACTACAATACGAGTGGTTGTGAAACGTACTGTTTTCATTCCCTGTCAGCCATCTACTAGGTCACCAGCATTGACTTGTGGCATGGGGTATTGTCTAGGTGAAACCACCACTCACCGCTGCTGAGGCCACTTCTTTCTTATCTTCTCTCTAAATCGTTTCAAAACAGCAGGGTACTGTGGTATTCCTTATTGACGGTTTGGCCGCGTGAAACCAATTCAATCTGAATGAACCCCTGTGAGTCAAAGAAAGAAATGACTAAAGCATTTTCTTGTGATCTGCTCATCCTCGCCTTCTTGGGCCGGGGGGAACGTGCTTCGACTGAGCGCTCTGACGTTTGCTATCAGGGTCGTAGTTGAACACTCAGCTCTCATCTCTAGTTACTATGTTATTCAAGAAGCTTAATTGGTCTTTATCATTCCGAGCATGTCAGTGCAGCATTCCACACGGAACTACCTCTGGTCCTTCTTCAAGAGGCTCTTTGGCACAAACTTGGCACAAATTTTTTGTAGCTTTGAATTCTCCGTCAAAATTGTATCAACAGTACCAACACTCGCACCAACAATTTGGAATATCATCCTCACTGACAATAGACGATCTTGCATCACTAATTTTTCCACTTCCTGAATGTTTTTCTCTTTGCGTGCAGTTTTTGGTGCTCCAGATCTGTGTTCATCTTAACTTGTTCATTTCCATCTGAAAATCTGTTAAACCTCGGGTACAGAGATGGAACCGGTCAGGATTTTCTCGACCCGACCGGCAAAATTCCAAATCTACGCCGGTTGACCGGCCTGTTGGATCGGTCACTGACCGGCCCGGTCGACCGTTTTTTTTTACTGAAGGTAATGATGAACTGTAGTTTGCACTATAACTCTGTCACTATAGATGTATTGAACGCGTAAAATTTCATCTAATAAAAACAGTATTTGAATGAAAATAAACTTCACTTGTTGATTTGTTTCGCTTGGATAAATACGAAGCTAGCATTATTTAAATTGACTTTATTTGATTTGACTTTGACATTTACTTAACATGTTACTCACTGTACATAAATTCCACTTGAATAGTTAGCATAAATTGGTAGGTGGTAAAACCTGTATATCATGAACCTTAATGTTTTTAATAACCACTTTGACAAACGCTCAACCAGCCGGGGCAGTTCCGCCACAATCTGACCGGCGCGCACATGAAAAGAAGCTAAATACGATGGAGCGGGACGGTAATGCAATGACATCACAATAGTATCACAATCCCGCTCGGGCCGTATGTTGGCTGTTGCCCATGCCTGACACAAACTAATGTCTTGCAATTGGAAATAAGCTTGTAACAAACGTAGTGAAACCTACTGTAGTACTGCAGGTGACTGAAATTGGAGCAATTAAGCTTTACACGATTCAAATGCAATGGATTGCTAGCGTTTGAAACTACTGAATTTTTAACACTAAACAGAGCCCCCTAGTTCGAATTTTACCAAAGCACCCCTGCATGCCGGGCCAGATTTACCAATAGGCAAAGCGCAGGCTAAAGTCTAGGGCTTCGGGAAAAAATGGTCTTCACCGTAATTTTTAGTGGAAACAGGACATCTGAGGACGTGAAGACCTTTTTTTTAATTGCGCCCCCCCCCCCCCTTAATGTTCCTGGGCACGACCCTGTAGCGCATAGAAAACTTTCACTGTTTTGTGATGACGTAGGAATACTACCCCTATAAAAGCGGAAAAAAATAAAGTCAAAGTAATATTTCGCAACGTGATTGAAGTCTAGTTTAGTTTTTCTTGCTATTACTGACTTAATGGTTTTGCGGTTATGTGAGAACAACTGTAGACAGCGTTGTCAAATGTTCAGAGATAAAATAATCTAAAATTTCATCAAAAATTATCTAAAATAATCTAAACTTCAAAAGTAATAATCCACATAATAATCTAAACATACCAAAGTAATATTTTCAATAAGTAAATGAAAATTGACGTCCAATATTACGCCAAAAGTCAAGTGAAGAGCAAAAGAAAGTCTTCACGTCCACAGACGTCCAATTTTCCACGCAAAGTCAGGTGAAGACCAAAATAAGGTCTTCACGTCCGCAGACTCCGATTTTCCGCGCAAAATCAGGGGAAGAGAGCAAGTTGGAGCAAGAAAAAGAAAATAACGTCGCAAATGTCCAATTTTTTGCCCTAAATCAAGTGCAAAAAGTACATCTAAATGAAATGCTTAAATAATCTAAAAAATAATGCAACATCTAAATGGATATTTTTTACTTCTAAATCATACGAAAATAATCTAAATCTAGATTAAAATAATCCAAGTTGGCAACACTAACTGTAGAATATATTTGAGTACTGCTACGCTATCTTGCCTCTGTGACGTAACAAACGCTATTGACTCATTCCGTAGTGTGACTCGTACGGTAACGGTAAGCCTGGTCAGTTTATGTCTAAAACAAAAAAGAATTCACAGGTCATACAGTACATTTTCACGGTTTGTTTCATTAGTGGAACAATGAACCGACGAAAGTTTGGGGGGTCGGGGGGGGGGGTATACGCTCGAAAAAATTTTCTCAACGGATTTGCACGAACTGGAAAAACACCCCTAAACGAAAGTGGGGGGGCAAATTGCCCCTCTTGGCGGCGCCTCTGCCTTTGAAACGCAGAGCTTTATTGATATTTTGTGGTACCCTAAAGCTATTTTTTCGGAAACTCATGTCTTTCTTGCAGTTTCTGCGGATTTTGATTTAGAGGACGCGATTGTACAATCATTTTTTAAGTGTTGGATGGCCCTGAGACCAGGAGAGGGGCGCAGCACGGGGGGCTTTGGAACTATATTCCGACCGAATTCTCAACACGATTTGTATCAGATAAAGTTTCCATATACATCAAACTCTCGCCTTGCGAAGTTCAGATGGTATCACGTGACCAGAAAGCAATTTTCAACGTTTGCGAACTCCCTCAGGCGGTTCTAAAAATGCAAACATGACACACAGGGGCTAAGCCGGCGGAAAATTTAGGGGGTCGAGGGCAAATTAAAGAATGTCAAAAATTGCGCAATTTATTAAAATATTTTAAACACACTTCCTTTTAGGCTTTCACTCCCTCCTTCCGGGACACCCATTGAATATTATGCGGAGAAAAAAAATTGATCAAATTGAAGGCTATCTAAGCAGAAGAATTATTTTCTACAGCGTTTTTGCATTGCTTTGTGTTGACAAATAAAGTCGTCCATTGAGTTTCTTTAGTACAGGGATGCATAGTTTTATCCCTCTGCCGCGCGAGCTAAATAAATTATTGATGTTTATCGTTATTTAGAACATTTTAGATTAACTGCAGCTTGCGTTTTAGTTAAAAAGTAGCAAAGTTGAATTTTTGAAAATGTAGAGTTCTCGTGCTGAGAACAGCGTAAAACCCAAGCCTGCGAGAGCCAAGGCCAAGGACAACACGGTCGAGGCCAAGGCCAGGAAGTTCACGAACCTGTCCGCGACGACATCCTCGAGAACTACACACTGTAAAATAATGTTTAGGATTTTGCGGACACAAACGCTAATTTTCTTATGTTCATAAAAACATGCTTACCAGGATACTGATAAGAAGGTAACTTATTTTTAGGATCTTATTTGTAGGGCCTACGGCAATACCGGTAACGTTGAATTTCTAAACTGTAGTGCATAAAATGTTGAAAAAAACAACATGTATCTGTACGCATGGGCGTAGATTTCTCGGGAGGACGGAGGGTCCGGACCTCGCGAATGATTTTGCTTAGGGGGACCAAAGAATAAATGTCGCCTTCAATACTTATGCAGTGCGATAGTTTGATTGTGCGCAACAAGCATGCTTTTTCGAAAATCTCTTTATGTTCAAACTCACAAACTTCAACATATTTTCAAGCGTAGTTTTTTTCAGGCAGAATTATTTTAAAGCATATTGCTAGTGTCTTCTTTCGGTAACCTAATGGAGTGCGTGGACCAAGGCAGTGTGTCGAAACTAAGGATTGCAGGAAGGTGCTGCAACACCTTACGTCTTTCTGTTTCTTTGTTTCAAAATTAGCAATTACAGTTAGCGGCTATAACTTGAATGCAAATACCAGAAGATGGCTTTTGCAATTATAATAAATGTGGACCACCACACGTAGAAGAAGGGCCCAGGGCCGTCGAGAAAAAATCCGGGCCCCAGGGCAGAGATATGATGTGGGCCCCCTCGGTGCCAAAATTTGACTCTCTAAAAAAGAAAAGGTCTTGACTTGTGTGTCCGATCCGGGTCTGTATTTCAAATCCAGGGTTTCGGGTTTACCGGGTTTTGCCCTTTCAAAACCCGGGTTTTCCCGGGTTCCATCTGCTTCCAAAAATTGATGCTTTTTACGTAAATACGTAACAAAAAAATGCAATTTGTGCTTTTACTTTGTAAAACTCATTAAGAACAATCATGAAACGTATCCAAACTATTACTTCGTATATAGCGTAACAGGTTTAAATAAACCTAACATAAAAAATGATACCATGAAATGGATCGATGTTTTTTATTTTGTATAAAATTGCCGCATTAGGCCTACAATCATGGCGTTCAAAGTGTCATCACTTAGCCTGTTTCTAATCGTGGTAGCAAAAAGTCCCATTGCAGAAAATGCCCGTTCTGCTTCAGAAGTTGGTCTAATTGTGAAGAGAGAACGATAAATTTTTTCTTAATTCTCCGGTCTCTTTTTCGTAGCCTCAAACAACTGCATCTCTTGGTTGATTCTTTGCGCTCCAACACTCAGGTCTTCTTTAATTTGCTGTCCTGGCTCTCCAAACAATACCCTTTGTCACTTACAATTAAACATTTTTCAAAACGCTACTTTTACGTCGGCGTTGTAATATTGTTACTTTGCTACGTAATGAAACCCGGGTTTCTCACCAAAAAGTACCCGGATTTCCGGTTTCAAATACTACTCCAAAACCCGGGTTTTCGGGTTCGGGGAAACCCGGGGCGGACACACTAGTCTTGACATCGCGCAAACGTAGGCAGTGTGCGAAGTAGAAAATTTTTACTGGGGGGAATGTTTTTGTCTACAATTTTGCCTGAATTCTGAACCCAAATAACAAGACTAATGTTGCGAAAATGGTATTTATAGTTCATGGGGTGACGCAGAGGCGAAGCAAAAAATCCTAAAAGGAGGGGGGAGCATAATTTCACCATTTTTTTTAAACGTAGTTTTTTTAGCAGAGCTAATTTGAAGCAGATTAAAAAACAAAAACTTTGGGGGGTCCGGGGTACTAGACTAATGTTGCGAAAATGGTATGTATTGTTCATGGGGTGACGCAGAGGCGTAGCAAGAAATCCTTAAAGGAGGGGGGAGCATAATTTCACCATTTTTTTAAATGTAGTTTTTTTAGCAGAGCTAATTGAAGCAGATTAAAAAACAAAAACTTTGGGGGTCCGGGAAATTTTTGAAACATTACACGCTGTGATGGCTGTTTTAGTGCTTTTTCAACATTTTTCAGGCAAGCTTTGTTTAAATATTTTAACCCTAAATCTGAGTACTTCACCAAATATGGTGCATTTTGTTCGCACATTTTAAATTGTGCGTGCCTAAGGCGTAAGGCTTATTGTAATCGAAGAGGTTTGAAATTATACAAAATTTGTATTAATCAAAAACATAGTTGAAAAAGGCTGGTGAGGTGAATGCATAGCCTACCCCTCATCCCACCCACCCCCCAAATCGGCCCCTAGCCATAAACTACAAAAGCCATCAAAAGAGTCTGTCGCATTTCAGTCACTTGACACCATTTGTTCTTTTTTACTAAAAGTTAGTTAGTTAGTTGCATATTTATCCTCCTATCACGAGAAAGCGATCAATGCGCTATACGAGCTCGCTTAGGAGTTGCCATCCATCTGTCTACCACACCAAGATGGGGGAATCCCGCTAAGTGCCTTTCCCAACGGCACAACAAGTAAACTTGCCGGCTTGTTCTCCACACTGTCCCTTTAATGCTAAGCGTCAAGCAGGGAAGCTGTGAATACCAATTTTTAAAGTCATTGGTTTGACCCGACTCGAAATCAAACCCGAGTCTACAGCTCAAGAGACAGACGCTCTATACCACTCGGCCATCTGAGCTGTCAAAAGGCGAAAGGGTAGGGGCCATGGCAAATGCCCCCCTCCTTAAATACGCTTCTGGGGCGATGTCATTGGTCAATGACCAAATTAAAATAGTGGTGGAGGGCGTGCTGCGTGTTTGCATACTACCAGCACGATGAACAAAAATTATCAACGGTAGAATTTCGAAAACTTTGTAAGCTTGGTTTTAGACAGGTTTTTGTTTTATAAATAAAGCAAGGGGTTTAGAGGAAGAGCAGTAAGCTACCCCAGCGGGGTTCGGGGCGGAGCCCTAGAGATATAGGCTAGCATTTTCTTAATTTATACTCTCAAACTCACATATGATATGAGAAAAGTTGGGGAACCGCTGCTTTAACATAGTCTTAGTGCTTTCACTAACGCTTATAAAAAACTGCTGACGTGTTGTAATGTTGATGAAAAATAAATTGTTCTGTAATAGGCGCACTGACAAGGTTGTTCTTGATTAGTATGCGAAGGAAACCATAAAGGTTAGAAGATATGCTGGAACGTATCGCCGCAGTCCGTACCCACAAGCAATACGTATAAAAAACATTTAACTTCTTGCTGTATTTACCGCTGGGAGGGGGGGACGTTTTAGCATCCCCTCCCCAGGAAAATTTTTCTTTTTTTGCTGGGAGGACGACTATTTTTACTGGGAGAGACATGTCCCCCCATCCCCCCCTACTTCGCACACTGGACATAGGTTCTAACATGGCGAAGACGTAATTTCTCCAGCATTTCTTCCCGTATGTCCCTAAAGAAAAATTTTATAAGAGCGGGGCCCCTCGACGGGCTTCGGTACTTTGTACCCCCCTGCCCCCCTTTCACCAGCCCTGGAAGGGCCTTCGCAGTACGAGACTTTCACCCCTAGAGAATTTTGTCAGCCATAGCTCTGCGGTACAACCACACATTTTTTGTAGTTTGTTATGTAATGTTTTGTTAACTGAAGCATGTTTTAACGTATATATATCGTTTTGGCGCTGTCGCCTGTTTTTTGACCATTGCTTTTATTTCCTGGTTTTGTTCGTGTTAGCTCGGTCTTTAAATGAAATAAACTACTACTACTACTATAGTATTGGAAAAAACACTGAATCTTGCGCATGTTAGAGCTGAGCTAATCAAGTGCTATAAGCAATACCGCTATCAACTGCTAATGTAGGATGGACTACGAATGGGACACTTAGGCTGCAAAATCAACCACCAGAGGAGGGGCACTGCTAGTGAATTCCTTTCGGTTGCTGTCCTGTAGCATTGCTGACAGCTGGCCGACTGTTTAACTGCTCGCCGCTTCTATCCCTAAATCAAAACTAGAATCAATGTAAGGAATTATTTTCGAGCAGTAAATACTATACAGAATCGCCAATAATATCACGGAAAACCTCATAATGCTAATTAATTACCAACTCTGCTCTTTTCTCATAACTCAATGTTTTTGTGAAATACTTTTCCTGGTATGTAAGGCGTTGCTTAAAAACATTGTTGTCATGCCTTGATTCATAGGGCTCCATAAATCAGTTTTAAGCAGGGTTGTTGATCAGCGCAACTATTAAAGACACGTCACTATCGGCGCTGGATGTTTATGCTCAATTCCCTAAACGGTCAAATCGGACTTAATGACGTCAACGGCTCAACACCGCTGCGACGTTTCTTCAGAGCTGTGTTGCCCAAACACGAAGCGGCAGAGATGGGCCGCGCCACTCGTGATACAGCGAGCATTATAATCAGTGGTGGGCAGTGACTAGTCACAAAAGTAACTAGTTACTTTTTTAGTAATTAACTGTAACTAAGACAGACAGACAGAACAGTTTATTTTGTCGATAATTAATCCAATAGATGTAGCATCACCGACGGTAGACTGCGAAGAGACCATTTACGGTCTTCAAGTCAAGCAGCGACCCTGGAATTTGTCAATTTTTGACTCGTCAACTCGAAATTCCAAGCTAAAAAAATTTGACAATTGGCAATACAAAAATAGAAAAAAAGGCAACTATAAGCGAAGCCTAATAGTAACTTTCGAGCAGTAGATTTTTGTAATTGATCTTGAACTTTCTGAAAGTTTGTTGTTTTAAATCAGTAGTTACAGAGTTCCAAATTTTTGATCGTCGATATTTAAAGGAATTTTGACACCGGAAGGTTGAGAATTTAGGAATATAAAGATTTTGCTTAGTTTTAGATCTAGTGCAGCGTTCATGTGCAGTAGAGAGCGGGTCAAATAGGCAATTAAGATGTGAGGGAAAGGTTTGTTTAGAAAACTGGTACATAATTTTAGCCATTTCATAACTAAATAGGACAGCGAGTTTGAGAACACCATATTTTTTGTAAAGCGGAGTAACGGAAGTTTCACGACTTGCATTGGATATTATTCTGATAGCTTTATTCTGCAATCGCTGTAGTTTTTGAATATATGTTGGAGATTTATGCGTTTTTTCTTTTCAATTTTTCTCTTATTTTGAAGAATCTATATGTTTGAACCGATTTTTCTCCATCCCCCTTTTTCTTTAATGCCATTCCACAATTTGGCTGATCGCGAATTTCACACTTCACAACTCTCTGCCGCGGTTTTGACTTCGTCGCATTACGTATACAGTATAGTTTACGCTAGGCATGCGGTAGCCCAGGGGTCGGCAACCTTTTAAGCGCAGCGTGCCATTTTTTGATATCGTCAAGATAGAAACTTTGCGTGCCAAACGGTTGCCCTATTTTCCCCTGAAAATATCAGTGCAGACCAAAAAAAAGGTCCTCACTTCTGCAGATGTCCTCTTACTTTCTGAAAATATCAGTGCAGACCAAAAAAAAAGGTCTTCACGTCGGTAGATGCCTCAATAATTGAGTGATTTTTGAACTCACAACATTGAAACTCGCTCATAAATTCAGAAGTAATTTTGTTAAATTTTAAGAGCTTAAAATTTGCTTGAGCATTAAATCACTTCGCGTGCCACGCAGAACCTTCCGGCGTGCCACTTTTGGCACGCGTGCCAGGGATTGCCGACCCGTGCGGTAGCCTAAGGAACTGCGGTACAACTCGAAGCAGCGTCTTGGATTGCTTTCATACTTTCGTAGGGACCCAAAATCGGTTAATCGAGGGGAAATCATTATTCTTATAGGTCTATATACGGTAAGTATAATTATATTAAAGCATTTCAATGTTTTGCTGGATCTTTTAGATGTTTTGAACACTCCGAGGACTAGGCATAGACTACCGGTACTCGACTTATTTTAACAATCTCAAGAATAGGCAAGCAAATAGAAAAACAAATAGGAAAAGTAGCTGACTAGGTAGTCTAGGCTACAAAGATCAGAAACATTTTGGTTATAGTGGCAGATCAGCCTAGTGACAGAACACCATTAGTGGCTTGGCACGCCGCTGACGGAATTTTCGATCGATTTCATCAAACTTCTGCGGTCAAGATTTAGGGTTCGGTAGGGGAATAGATATTAAGTACGGTGTTTTCTTAACAGTGTAACAAGACCCCACCATTATTTCATGATTACGTTTTCCCCATAAGCTTAGGCATATTGTTCTGCTATTTGACTAGGCTACTGCCAACGGGTCAAATTACAAGTGTTTACCACTTGTCTACATGTCTCCTAAGCCTAGTTCTATAGGGCAGTGTTTCTCAACCCCGAGTCCGCGGACTCATTTGAGTCCGCGGAAGGCGTGAACGAGTCCGCGAAACTTACATGTACAGTAAGTTACAGGGTTAAAAAGCGAATTTGAGGAGCAAAAAAAAAGTTATCACGTCCGCAGATGTGCAACTTTCCGCTCAAAATTAAGTGAAAAGCAAAAAAAAAATTTACACCACGAAAGTTTTGTGCATTTAGACCCAGCGGCTCCCCCCCCCCTTTGAATACGCCCTTGCACACGTGAAAAAAGCTGGTTATTTGCCCCTCGAAACAAACCTAGTTCCGCCACTGGGTACTACAAAGCATTCGCGAGCTTATATTGTCAACATGTACGAGTTCAAAAAGTAATATACCGGGTAGGCTATTACACAGGCTTGTCCATGGGAATGGGATTCCCATGGGAAATTTCCCATGGGATGGGATGGGATGGGACAGCACGAATTGCATTTCCCATGGGACAGTAGCCATGTGACAGCATCTTGATAATGTCATACCTAACTTTAGCTTTTATACTTTTTTGCTTTAAAAAAATCTTTTTAGTCCACTTTTTTCTATATAAAAGATTTTCCCTTAGCATTGTTGTTACAAGGTAGTGGTGCTTTGCACCATAGTTGCCAGATGGTGTACTTGGACACCAATTACTGGAAAAATGGTGTAACTTTAAAGTTCCGTGTTTTTGCTGAAAAATTTCAATTAATCTTAAAAATGAAAAGAGAAAAAATCTTAGATGGTGTAAATTTTCATAAATTTAATAAAATTTATTGAATTGTATTTTGATGGTAATCCCATGGGATGGGATGGGACAGGCATAAATTGCTATGGGATGGGATGGAACAGAAAAATATGTCCCATGGACAAGCCTGCTATTACAAAACAAGAATATGGCAAAGTGGCAAATTTTAAAATGGTCTGAAGAAGACTGTCGAATTCTTAAACACACAGAAACTTCGAAGCTTTGTGGGACACTAGCAATGAAAACTATGAAGAAAAATGGTAGAGAGTAGAGAGCATAACATAAACAAAGTGATACAGGAATTGATAGCTGCAGGATTATTGGCCTACGTATTGACAATGAAGAGTCATTCAAAAAAAAATAAATAAATAAACAAAAAACGAAAAAGGTTGCTATAAAAATAAACTGAACAAAGTAAAAAAATTGAAACGATTTATTTCACGTAGTCGATTTTTCAGCATGAATGTAAAGTGTTAGCTTCCAAATCAATGTTTTCGGTCAGGAGCGTATTTAGGGGAGGCATTTTGCTATGTCCTCCCTTTTAACTCTGCCTTTGCTGCCAGAACAAAATTAATGCTGCCAAGTGACTGAAATATGCCAGACTCTTTTGATGGTTTCTGTAGATTATGGCCAGGGACGGATCCAGGGGGGTAGGATGAGGGGTATGCATCCTCCTACCAACCATTTTCGAAAATGTTTTTGATATATACAAATTTTCCATAATTTCTAACCTCTTTGATAGCGATAAGTTTTACGCACGCATAATCGAACATGAGCGAACAAAATGCATCGTATTTGGCGAAGCACTCAGAATTAGGGTCAAAAAGTTTAAACAAAATTCGCGTGAAATTATTCAAAAAGCACTAAAATAGCCATTACAGCATGCAGATTTTCAAAATTGTTTCGGCAGTGCGTACCCTCGGACTCAAATTAGTTCTGCCGAAAAAAATACGCATGAAAAAAATATAGAAATTCTTGCCCCCCCCCACTTTTAATTTCTCACTACGCCACTGGTAGGTAGCGGCGTGGGCTATCGAAGCGACTACAGCAAACAACATGCATTCGCAACGTGTGACCACTCAGTTATCGAACAACCTTGTTTTCATACCTATGAATGACTTGAATCCCCGTATGTTAAGGCTAACTAGGAAATAGTCCATGGGCTAAATAAAAGGTTGAGAACCACTGTTCTAGGGTCTAAATTTGTCGTTACCTTAAAGGTACTTACACTACGGTGGCTATTGGTTACCCGTGCTCCCACTTAGATTTTTTTGAAAACCCCAGATATGCCCTAAGAAAAACCCCCAATAAGAATATAAAACCCCATATAGAAAATAGGCAAAGAAAATGCCTTAAAAACACGAAATATACTGGTACCGTACCATAAAAGTGACTGTCCACTTTCATAAATAATAAATGCAATATTTGTACTAAACACAATTGCAACTGCAATAACTACTGCAGAAACAAGTGGAAAAAACTTGTTTTTGCAGAAAAAAAGTGGAGAGAAAATATTTTTAAAACATGAAATACACTGATATCTTAAAATTGTCCACATTCACTAT
This sequence comes from Trididemnum miniatum, assembly GCA_964006365.1. Taxonomy (NCBI): domain Eukaryota; kingdom Metazoa; phylum Chordata; class Ascidiacea; order Aplousobranchia; family Didemnidae; genus Trididemnum; species Trididemnum miniatum. The sequence continues at coordinate 16,165,067 of OZ023239.1, forward strand.
CTCAATCTCCCGCAATTATTGTGCCGTATATAACACAACAAATTGCATCTCAATCTCAAGTTTTGTACAAAAATTACGTCATACCGGTAATCAAGTTTTGTACTGCTGCTAGCAAGTTTTTTTTAAGTTGTAAGTGGTTTTGAATAAATTAAACCAAGTAGGCTACAGCTCTAGACAGGTATTACCAAAACCTGCAGGAGCACAAAGCGCACAATGATCGCAAGGACTAACCTTCGCAACAGCACAAATACCGTTAGGGGCACTAGTGAATTATCAGTAAAATTAGGGTTAGGTTTAAGCCCTATCCCCTTCTAATAACTCACCAGCGCCCCTAGCGATCCTTCCCATATTGCGAGGGTTGGTCCTTGTGCTCCTGCAGGTTTTAGTAGTACCCCTTTTGACATACAGTGTATAGATTGAGAAACTTACATATTATGACTATTACTGCTGACAACTTGTACTTGCCCTTAAAATTGACCTAGCTTTTCATTTACTGCCCGCTTTATTATTAATTGCCGAGAAAAGACTTTCCCGCCCAGACGGAAAATTACTGCCACTTTATTACACCATAAATCCGCAGAACTGGTCTACGCCAGTTTCGAAGACAAGCGAGGAGGAATCGTAGGCATTAGATTGCACTATAACGTTCAATGTGAATAGGAGGCAATGGTAGACTAAGACTAAGATATAAAACCAATTAATGCTAGAGAGTGGTCGGAATTACCCGATTCTACCCTATTAAACCTAGTTTTACCCTGAAACCCCCAGCTCTTTGTCTAAAAAACCCAGCACCCAAGACAAACATCAAAAACCCAAGATCTGGGGGCAAAACCTCAGAAGTGGGAGCCTGGTTGGTTACCACACGCTCGAAAAGCAGAGTTATCGCGTATATTCACTACGATTCGAACTTTTTTTCATTTCGGTAGGGGATTAAGAGAAAAACGCACTTCACATATTTTTCAATATCCTAGGATTGAAAGCTTGCAGAAACGTGGGAGTAGTGCCAAAAAATTTAGAAAATTTTTCTTTGACTAGAAAAAATCAAAAAACGCAAGTGATTTTTGGGTTTAGGCCTCCTTTAATGCTTGACACGTTATTGAAGCAAAATCAAGATTAAGAAGACGCCTATTGCGATCAAACGTTTTAGACCAGAGGTGACGAACATGCGGCCCGCGGGCCGCATGCGGCCCGCTAAAGAATTTCATGAGGCCCGCGAAGCATTTAGGTGAGACCCGTAGTCGTGGAATTTTCAATAAAAAGTATTTTAAACATTAGTGTTTTTTGTGTGAAAACCGTAAAAATCCGTTGGCGGCTGGGGGCTCCGCCCCCAGACCCCCTTGACCTCCGGCAGCTGGGGGCTACCAAGTACCGACCTCTCCCTTTAAAAAGTGCTGATGCTCACACTTCTGACTGACCTAAAGAATAAGGAAACAGTTGGCTTAATGGCTTTAGGGGCCCTAGCAAGCATTCCAAAAACTTACTACGGGGACCTTGCAAGTGTTTTTTGGGGGGCCTAAAGTTGGGCTGCTACGGCACTGGACGAAAAAGTTGTGCGGCCCGCTTACTCAGAGGTAACTGACAAAGTGGCCCGTGATAGCATATAAGTTCGTCACCCCTGTTTTAGACGAAGCAGAGCGGTGACAAGTGTTGGATTTTTTGACTTTTATTAAAAAATGGAATTTTACAGAATCTCTACCGAATCTTGCATTAAGCTTAAAATTTTTTCTCACTGTTTGTGTTTCTGTTGTTTCATGCGAGCGTCGAGCAAAGCTTTTCAAAGTTGAAACTGATAAGGCATTATCTGCAATCAACAATTGGATTGGGACAATCACGCCTTAGTTATTCTGTGCTTTTGAGCATTGAGTGTGAAGTAGCAGGTACCACTAACTTTGACGTAATCATCAATGATTTCATCTCTGTAAAAAGTAGAAGTGCTCGGTTTTAAATGCAATGTAGGCTACATTATATTCTACTCGTTCAGTCGGACAGCTTGTGAGCTTGGAGTAAGGGTGTCCAACTTTGTCGATTGTCCAACCCAGCCCATAAAGATGCTTACATATAGGGCAATGTAATTTAGTATCTCGTGCTTAGCTGTGATGACATAGCCCGGCTATTTTGTGTAATTACTACATCTATACTTTCATAACATGTAAAAAAGCCAATTTATGTTTATTTATTTCTTTTTCTGTTTAATGTTTACGAAAGCAAATCATTTGTGTGATCTGATGAAGCTATTTGGGCTAACTGTGCAGTGATTAAAGAACTAAGTAACGGTATTACTGTCAAAGAAAATAACCGATGGCAGGCCAAACACTCTTTGGAATCGTCGGATATTTTTTTTTCTCGGTTGTGGTCCGACTAATTCGATATACGAGTCATGACGGTCTGTCTTAGCTAGAGAAAAATCTGTATTTGATAAAAATTCAAACTGCATGTGTAGGTAAAACGAAGATCTATTTTTGGTCAGAGTCGCTTTTTATTTTGTTCGTTTATTTCAATGTTTTTTTTTTTTTTTTTTTCTTGTTTCAAGCCACTTTATTGCAGCTTGGGATTTTTGTGGTAGTGAAGTACATGCATCATAGAGATGACCTAGTTGAGCATCGAACCCGCGAAACCAGCTTCGGAGCCCAATGCACCAACCACTCGGCCAACTCCATGTGCTCGTTTATTTCAATGTTGTCGCCATAAGATTTGCCTGGCTGTATGGCGCCGACGTGTGTAATAAATCGCAAGGTGCATTTTGGCGGCCTGGGTTTTGAGTAACACAACCGGAATGATAGGAATTCGGAACGTGAAGTCTTACTGTATAGCTGAGGTAAGATTCCCGGTTTAATTATATCGGACAGAATGTGGCTAGTGGCCAGGCTCGCCGCCGCTAGCTCGTTTTTTTTTGTGAGTTTAGTGCGGTGTTCCTGAGGTGTAAACCCGCGGAAATGGGCCCCAAAACTTCTTAGGGTGCCTTTTGACATAATATCGCGAGATGTGCAATATGCCAGCATACTATAGCGCTAATTAATTAGTGTATAATAACAAAACACAGCCTTTTTCAATTCGCCCCTACTTCGAGTTCTCAGTGTCTATCTTGCAACACAAAATTCGATAAGCAAAATGGCTTATGCCCTCCACTGACCTTCAGCCTTTAAACGCTGAATAGTTTATTGCTTCTTGCAACATGGGTGACACCATAAAGTTCCGCCTAGGGTGTACCCAGTGTTGTCGCTACGGGGGGGGGGCAGGAAGGCCGTGCTCCACCTGACGACTACTTATGCCCCCCTATTTTGAGTTACTCTAAATTTTTTGCTTTCTTAGGAGCAACGCGTAACAAGACAGCAACAACAGCAGTGATTGAAATTCAGATTTTTGATGCAGAATAACGTTCCATCGGTTCCATTCAACACAATTCTCGTTTGACGCTGTCCATTCGTTGCGCTACTAAGACAATAATTGCGATGTAATAAACCGTATTATCAAAAGTTAGAGCAGATGTTTTCATTTCGCTTATTCTTTGAAAACGTGAAACGCTTAAAATGAGTTTGAAAGATGAGTTGGGTTACAAAGGGCTAATTCGGGTGAAAGTTCTGATAGTTTGCAAGGTCTCAGCTTGTCTGCTAGCTGCAGTGCACCTACAACATCTGCTGCCAGTAGCCCTGCGAGTAAACGAAAGTATGCTGATGCTTATGATTTAGAAGTTGACGACCCGAAGCAATGAGTTAGACTGCGTGCTTATCCTGTAAGTAGGGTGGCCATACGTCCGGCATTGCGCCGGACAGTCCGGCATTTGCGTCCTTCGTCCGCCATCCGGCATCGGCCGATGCCGGACAAGCAGAAGTCCTCCTTTTGTGCTATTGTGCAAATATTAATTGTCTCAAAAGGCTTGACAATCGATTGTAAAAATTCCAAACCGATTAGAAAATATTTTACTTTCTTTTTGCGTTGTCTTAGGTTTAAATGCTTATAGGCCTGCTGTAGTTACAATTAATTGTTACGACTCAATGTTTAAACCCACACGATCAATTAAATGCTGATGCATTCTATGGCGTCATTCTAGTGAGCGTAATTCTCTAATCCGAACAAAATAAGAGGTAGTTTGGGCTTTGAAGATCGAACGTAGCCTATAGATCAGGGGTTCTTAACTGGGGGTAAATTTTGCCTACCGAGAGGGTAATTTTTCTGAAGTATAAACTAAAACAAACTTCCATTTTCAGTATTAAAAAGGTGGAAGTGTTGTTCTGTGGTAAATTATACTTTTTTCAATCGGAAAGGGGTAAAGAATACAAAAAAGATTAAGAATCCCTGCTATAGATCACACGTTTGCTCAAAAATAAACAATTATTGCATCTGTCCAGAAAAGAGCTAAAATATCGGCTTTTGAAATGCTTAGGGGCAATGAAGCCTTTTGTTCTTCGCTTTACGTGAGTTTCCTAATGCTAGCAAGCTTCGCCCACGCCAAAAAGCTTGTTTTCTTTGTTCCATTATCAATTTGAAATTCATTTGAAGTTAATGTTGCTGAAATAATTTCTGTTAAATTGGAGTAATTCAAGTGCCTTCGAAAAAACAAGTCAGATATGTATTGACAGTAGTTTTCAGTCAGCTAAAATTCTGATACAGTAACGATTAGGTTAATTTTGTAATCTTTCGTGTGAATCATTTTTAGATATTAATGTCCTCCATTTTCGTGGCTTCGCAATGGTCACCCTACCTGTAAGCATGTTTGAGGCCAAAAAAAGATGCTTCAATGCTGCGTGATATCAGAGGTGGGATTGGCTGGAATATTCTGTCAAGTTTGATGCAGCTATTTGCTTGCTATCCTTGCCGCAATTTTGGATGTAAAGCTGGAGGAAACTTTCGATGAATGGGTTGTGAATCAACTTGTACAACCAATACTATCGTAACTGGACGCATGCTACTGAAATGAATAGAGGATTTTTCAAGCATGCTGCCTCCTAAGAACACTTAGCATGCTAAGAATCAAACGGTCTGAAATGGGCAAGGAATATACCGGAACTAGTTTTGTGATTTAAGTTTCAAACACCATTTTACTTCCCAAGTTGACACCACTAAACCCGTTAAGTCATTACATATGGCAAAAATCTCAAGTTACATATACATCGAAATTTTATCTAATCATCAACACACGCAGTGGCGGCTCGTGACTATTTTAAACAGGTAGGCTACATGATTAGAAAAGCTGGCCAGAATAAATACTCGCTCTGAAATGAAAAAAAACTCTTTATTTCACTAGCAAGGCGGTAGGCTTTGGGCTATACACAACTGCAGGAACACTGGCAGGTTTCCCATGAATTATTATTACTCTACAATTTTTTTTTATCACGCCACTGTACCAATAGCTGATTCTGTGCGACCTGTAGCCTAGGTAACCTGCACCTGTAGTCTACATGAATAAACACAAGTTTGGTCTAAACAAATTTTTCTATTTAAGTACACTACCGGTACTCTGCTATTGTACCTAGTCGACGAGATCTAGTGGGCTACAAAAAAGCTACCACTAGTCTACAAACCTAGCTAAGCTGCGGTACCGGTCAATCAACAGCTTAAAAGTTTTTCTTTTTACGCAATCTATTAGTTCAAATAAGGTATAACTAAAGTCTACTAGCCTTTACCACTGTATTACAAGCTTAAGCTGTATGCAACCCGTAACATCTCATATCTTTCATTAAACCCAGTATCTCTATGTGATTGCAGCTAAATAGAGCCAATCTCTAAGCTTTACACCTCAATAACCACCAAAAAGGCTGCTTTGACACAGCCTTAACACGTCTCATTGAACGTAATTCAAACTTCCATAAAGCATTGATGGCGTAACACTACAGGGTTAGTTCTTGCTACGAAAGGCTGTGGCTGTCTTTACGTGTTGCCATTTTTTGGACAAAAATTATTTTTTTCACAAAAAATATTGTCGATAGTTGTATGAAAGACAAGAATAGGTAAAAAAATTTTGCTTCTTAAAAAAAAATAAGGAGGTGATAAACTGGGTAGGCTGCAGCCTTTGCAGCCTTCACTACGAGCCGCCCCTGAACACACGCTCAGTCATATGTATCTTCAGATCCATGAACCTTCGCATTGCATGCAATTCAAAGCATTTTATAACCTACAGTATAATGTCTTTTTTAAACAAAAAACACAAAATTTTAAATTTGACAAGATTTGGAGCCGTACTAAATTCAGATTTAATACGATAAATTCGGTCTATTTTAGTACCCCCTCACTTTCGGCTTGTGCCCCACCACTTCGTTCGCTCTGGCGACGGCACTGGTGTCACCATTCCTAGCAACGCCACTGGCGCCCCATAACTTGATTGCGACTCTGCGTTACTAAACACTTCCATGACGCAACTATAACTGTATGTTTCGAAATCAATAATGCAGCTGCGCATACGCAAGTAAAACCATACAAAACAGCAATACTGTACTAGTTTATTGAAAAATACAGTAGGCCACCGGTAAACCTGCAGCAATTTTATTGCAATTCAAACAATTTGTTCTGGCTGACTATCAATCGAGCGTGAAATATCACTTGTATAGCCAAGTGGTTAAGAGCGTTCGCCTTGGAAGCTGGTACACTGGGTTCTATTCTCAGTCGGGTCAAACCAAAGTATCTGCTGTTACACTTGCTAAACGCTCAGCAATTAGGTGTAGCGCGGAGGATTAAACGAACAGAGAATAAAAATACGTCAGTGAATTCTTGACTAAATTTAGTCCTGGCGCTAAAGGACCTTAGTAGTTATAAAGCGCCATAAAACCACGCAGCATTTCATTTCAGTTCAAATTTTATCGCGTCAAATCTTTATTTTCTATCTAACGGCAGCTGAAATGATTTTCCACATTTGCCTTTAAAATCTGATGAGCCGGCCCACCGGGCATTATGATTTGCGAAGTTATCACAGAAGTCAAGAATGGATATGCAACTTTTAGTGCTAAAAAGTCTTGACAACTAAACCATCGACTGCAATATTAACATGAAGTCCATGATTATTGGCTAAACCTTGTGCGTGATAGTCTGGTCAACGTCAAAATTTCAAAAAAAAACTTAAAAGCAGGCAGTCATAAGGACATCAAAACTAAATTTTGGCGGAAGCCGCCACTACGCACACGTGTTATTTTGGCTGATTCATGTTGCGCGGCTGCACCAACTCAAGAGACGAGTTCTGACGTGTCACTCAAATTGTTTGTTACGCCACAATCGTTAAATAATAACAAGGGAGAGCGCGGGAAAAAAGTGCTGAAAGATATGTAAAGTTGTGAAGCGAGCAACTGCTGGAGTGCTGGCTGTGCAACTTACTGGTTGAATAAGAGTGATATATTGCGGGATATAAAAGCTTAGATTAGTGCGTTTTCGTCTCATTTCAGAGTTACAGCACAGATAGTTTTTTCCACAGTGTTTTTTCATTACTGCGCTACCAGAAAAGCGGTCATGCCTCAATATAAGTTGTACTACTTTCCTTTTAAAGGCAGAGCAGAGTTTCTGCGTTTTATGTTTGTATATGCTGGCGTTGAGTTCGAAGATATACGAATTCCTTTCACCGATTGGCCAAAACTGAAAGATGGTAAGTACACAGTACAATATTTGCTTGACGTAATTTAATGTCCTGGATACTCTGTTAGCGACTCTTATTTTGAGTTACCGTAGCCTGGTAGCAGGTTTCCTAGGTTGCTCGTGGTCGACAGCTGCAAAATAAAACAAATCTTGACATTGTGAAATTTTAATTACCAGTACTGATTCAATAAAGCTGTCTCGCCATTGCCAGATTGCATGTTGCTTTGCCTGCTACCGAGTTTGTGTAATTACCTATTGCCACTCCCAGCACGTAACTTAATTTTGTGACAAAGGTTCCATCCTTCGATCCTCTCCGCGTCTCCTAGCATTTAAAAGTCTCCTCAAATTTTAAGAATGATTTTCAATTCTTCGCTTAGCCACACATTTACCTTGTGTACTGCTCTGTTGAGGAGTTAATGTAGTCCAATGTTACCAGTTACAGCTAGTGAGGTTGCTACTTGGTGCTGCTCGTAATCCCTTGGACGTTACGCGATATTGAAAAACTTAATTCAGTTTCGGTGGCATTAAATTTCGTTCTACAGTGGTGAAAAGCGAATTGAGCTCTTTCAGAGCGCATGTGCTCAAAATGAGCTCATGCGCTCATTAACCTTCAGAGCGCATATGCTCAAAATGAGCTCATGCGCTCACTCACCTTCAGAGCGCATGTACTGGATTGTGAGGGGAGGTGAGGAAAGATGTGATGAAAGGTGTGGGAAAATGTGTTGCGGTGTGGGGAGGTGGGGGGTGAAAGGAAAAGTTGAGGGAGGTGTAGTAAAGTGTGTTGGGGTGTAGGGGGAGGTGAGGGTAAATGCGGGGAAGTGTTGGGGAACGGCGTGGAAAAAGTGTTTTAGGGTGTGAGGTTGGGGAAGGTGTGAAAAAGTGTGTTGGGATGTGGGGGAGGTGTGGGAAAGTGTGTTGGGGTGTGGGAAGAGGTGTGGAGGGGCGTGCTCTAAATGATCTAAATGAGCTCTAAATGAGCTCATGCGCTCACTCACCTGTAGAGCGCATGTGCTGGATTGTGAGGGGAGGTGAGGAAAGATGTGGTGAGAGGTGTGGGAAAGGGTGTTGCGGTGTGGGTTAGATGAAGGGAGGGGGGTGTGTGAAAGGAAAAGTTGGGGGAGGTGTGGGAAAGTGTGTTGGGGTGTACGGGAAGGTGAGGGGAAATATGGGGAAGTGTTGGGGAAAAGTGTTTTGGGGTGTGGAGGTAGGGGGGGGTGTGGGGAAGTGTTGGGTGAGGTGTGGGCAAGTGTTGGGGGAGGTGTGGGAAAGTGTGTTGGAATGTGGGGGTAGGAGGAGATGTAGGGGGGTGTGGAGAAGTGTTGGGGGAGGTGTGAGAAAGTGTATTGGGATGTGGAGGAGGTAAGGGAAGAGGTGTGGGGAAGTGTTGGGGGAGGTGTGTTGGAGTGTGGGGAGGCGTGCTGTAAACGAGCTTATGCACTCACTCACCTTCAGAGCGCATGTACTGGATTGTGAGGGGAGGAGAGGAAAGATGTGGTGAGAGGTGTGGGGGCAGGTGTGGAAAAGTGTGTTGCAGTGTGGGGTAGATGAGGGGAGGTGGGGGGGTGAAAGGAAGAGTTGAGGGAGGTGTGAAAAAGTGTGTTGGGGTGTGGGGGAAGTGTTGGGTAAAGGTGTGGAAAAGTGTTTTGGGGTGTGGGGTAGGGAGAGATGTAGGGGGTGTGGGGAAGTGTTGGGGGAGGTGTGAGAAAGTGTGTTGGGGTGTGGGGGAGGTAAAGGGAGATGTGGGAAGAGGTGAAGGGGGGCGTGGGAAAGTGTTGGGGAGGTGTGGGAAAGTGTGTTGGGGTGTGGGGAAGTGTGTTGGGGTGTGGGAAAATGTGTTGGGAAAGTGTGTTGGGGTGTGGGGGAGGCAAAGGGAGATATCGGAAGAGGTGAAGGGGGGCGTGGGAAAGTGTTGGGGGAGGTGCGGGAAAGTGTGTTGGGGTGTGGGGAAGTGGTGGGAAAGTGTGTTTGGATGTGGAAGAGATGTGGGGTGTGGAGAAGTCTTGGGAGAGTTGTAAGAAAATGTGTTGGGGGAGGTGTGAAAAGTGCTTTGGGGTGTAGGGAAAGGTGTAGCGAGGTGTGGAGAAGTGTGGGAAAGTGCGTTGGGGTGTGGGGATGTGGGAAAGTGTTGGCTGTTGGGAAGGTGTGGGAAAGTGTGTTGGGATGTGGAGGAGGTATGGGGAGATGTGGGAAAGTGTTGGGAGAGGTGTGAAAAAACGTGTTGGGGTGTGGGAGAGATGTGGGGGGAAGTGTTGAAGAAGGTCTGTTGGGGTTTTCCATGACTCCCTTCACACTTCCCCGGATCTCCTTTCACTTCCCCCACACCCCAACACACTTTTCACACCTCTTTCCACATCTCTCCTTAGGCTACTTTTCCCACAGCCCAACACACTTACCACACCTCTCCTCATCTCACCTCACACCCCAGTACACTTCTTTACACCTCTCTCCACACTCTAACACACTTAGCCACACTCTTCACTTTCACCCCCAAACACTTCCCACACCTTTCCCCACATCTCTCCCCGTACTTTCTCCACTTTCCCACCCTTCTCCCAACCACATCTCCTCTTATATCTTCCCCACACCCCAACACACTTTCTCACACCTCCCCCAACACTTCCCCACACCCAGAGATGGGTATTTATCGCGATAATTTATCAGCAATATTATAGTTATTGGCGATAATTTATTATCGATTATCGTTATCGTTTAAAATAGTTTGGATTTATCGATTACCAATATCGCTTTTGTAATGTATTTTGTTATCGCTGATAAATAATCGTGATAAACGATTCTTTATGCACGCAGTAGTTAAGGGAGTTGAAGCTATGGCAAAATACACGGTATCGATAAATTCACTTCCTAAAACTTTTAGGCACTTACCATGTAGAGAATTCAAAATTACCAACAAAAATTTACTTTTAGAGAAATACGCCTAGTCCTACTGACTACATAGGTAAAGCATCTATCACAGGGGTGGCGAACCTTTTTTGACGAACGTGCCAAAATATTAAAAATAAAATTTAGCAAGTCAAAGCCGTGCCATTACATTATAAACAAAATAAAAACATAAATGAATGTGGTTCAGCGGACGTGAAAGACCTTTTTTTTTGGTCTTACTCGATACCCGCTTGTAGACTAGTAGGAGAACAGTAGCTCTATACGGACGTGAAGCAGGATCGGATCCTGAAAATTTTGGTGGGCGGGGTATGAAACGTTAAATTAGGTTGAATGTTGACTAAATACAAAGACGTTAGACGCAAAAAAGGCGTAAATAAGCCCTTTAAAAAAATGTTTTTATGTCTGCTGCGTATTCAGAAACTTTTACAGGGTGGGAGCACCAAATTTCGATGTATTTTCAAGCGTGTTTTTTTCCGGAAGAATTATGTTGAAGTATATCAAGAATAAAAAAGGCCTAAGGGGGTCCGGGGGCATGCTCCCCGGAAATTTTTTGAAAAGTTACATACTGTAGTGGCTATTTTAGTACTTTTTGAACAATTTTCAGGTAAATTTTGTTTACATTTTTGCCCCTAATTCTGAGTGTTTTGCCAAATATATGATGCATTTTGTTCTGACATTTTCGACTATTATCAATTTCAATTGTTATCGAAAATGTTCGAAATTATGAAAAAATTGTATTCATTCAAAAGTTAAAAACATGTTTGAAAATGGCTGGTTCTCTGGCTCGTGAAGACCTTTTTTTTGGTCTTCAATCAGTCAATCAATTACAACTTTTATTTCTGACCGCCAACAATAACCAATCAGAATAACGCATGAAACTTACCCCACCCTATGATTTTTAAATTTTTTATGATTTGCTATTTTCAGTGAGGAAAATAGTAGCTCTACAAAAGTATCAAGTGGCGTGCCAAAAAAAATCTGCGGCGTGTCACAAGTGTGGCACGCGTGCCATAGGTTCGCCACCCCTGGTCTATTAGATCGCTTCATCTCCACGTCACAAACAACCTCTAATTATTTTTTTGTATTTGGTATTGTTTTTTCTTGATTATGTTTGGCTGCTGTTCGACTGGAAGACCACAGCTGCCTGTTGCTAATTTCACTATTCTGCGATGTATTACGCTTGTTTTTTTTGTGTCATTCATTATGAGCAGCAAAATAAACTCTCTCTCTCTCTTGTTGCAGTATAAAAAAGTTCTCTTTGTTTAATTCCACGGCAGAGTCCGTAAACTTTTCTCTTTTCTTGAAAAATCTAGAAAAACGCTTTTTTGATTTGACGTACAAAAAAAAACTTCCTCCAACAATAGAAAAACACTTTTGTGATTTGCCTTACAAAAAAAAACTTCGTCAAGCACATTGAAAATTTACCACAACATTTATTGGAAAAATTTATCGGCGATAATTTTTCGATTACTGATATCGCTTTACAAAATTGAGATTTATCGATTATCGGTATCGCCCAGAGCATTTTTGAAATTATCGATTATCGTTATCGCTTTAGTACAGAAAGATTTATCGTGCCCATCACTGCCCACACCTCCCCCGCACTTCAACACATTTTCCCACATCTCCCCTACCTCCCCCACACTCCAACACACTTTCCCACACCTTACCCAACACTTCACCACGCCCCCACATCTCCCCTTTCCACACCTCTCCTAACACTTTTCCACATTCCCCACACATCTCCCCTTACCACCCCCACACACCTCGCACTTTTCCCAACACTTCCCCACTCCCCCCACATCTCCCCCTACCTCCCACACATACCAACACACCTTCCCCACACCCCAACACACTTTCCCACACCTTCCCCACATCCCAACACACTTTTCCGCACCCCCACATCTCCCTTTACCTCCCCCATACGCCAACACACCTTCTCGCACCTTTCCCAACACTTCCCCACACCCCCCATCTCCCCCTACCTCTCCCACATACCAACACACTTTCCCACACCTCTTCCCATTACTTCCCCACACCCGTCTCTTCTCAAACTCTTCCTACATCCCAACACACTTTCCCACGCCTTACCCAACACTTCTCACCCCCATAGATTTCCCATCTCCTCTTCCCCCACACCCCAACGCACTTTGCCACACCTCTCCCCAAGACTTTCGCAGACCCCCCATACCTCCCCCACACCCAACACACTTTGCCACACCTTTCCCACACCCCACACACTTTTCTCCCCATTTTCTTTTATTTTCCCCACACCCCAACACACTTTCCCACACCTTCCCCAACATTTCCCATACCTCCCCCCACACCCCAGCACACTTCCCCTCACTTTCCCCCACACCCTCCAAACCTTTCCCCACACCCCAACACACTTCCCCATACCCTTCACACTCACCCCATATATTCTCCCACGCCTCTCCCCAACACTTCCCCACACCACTCCCCACATTTCCCTTTACCTCCCCACACATTCACCTTCAGTAGTTGCTGGAAACGCCTACAGCGGTCAAAAGCGAATTGAGCTCTCTCAGAGCGCATGTGCTCAAAATGAGCTCATGCGCTCATCACATTCATGTGTTCTAAATAAGCTCATGCGCTCACTCACCTTCAGAGCGCATGTGCTGGATTGTGAGGGGAGGTGAGAAAAATGCAGTGAGAGGTGTGGTAAAATGTGTTGCGGTGTGGGGGAGATGAGGGGAGGTGGGGGGGGGAGGTGAAAGAAAGAGTTGAGGGAGGTGTGGGAAAGTGTGTTGGGGTGTAGGGGGAGTTGAGGGGAAGTGTTGACGAACGGTGTGAAAAAAGCGTTTTGGGGTGTGGGGAAGTGTTGGCGGAGATGTGAGAAAAAGTGTTGGGGTGTGGGGGAGGTAAGAGGAGATGTGGGGAAGTGTTGGGGGAGGTGTGGGAAAGTGTGTTGGGGTGTGGGGAAGGTAAGGGGAGATGTGGGAAGAGGTGTGGGGAAGTGTTGCGGGAGGAGTGGGAAATGTGTTGGGGTGTGGAGGAGGTAAGGGGAGATGTGGGAATAGGTGTGAGGGGGGCATGCTCTAAATAAGCTCATGCGCTCACCTTCAGAGCACATGTGCTGGATTGTGAGGGGAGGGGAGGAAAGATGTGGTGAGAGGTGTGGGAAAGTGTGTTGCGGTATGGGAGATGAGGGGAGGTGAAAGGAAGAGTTGAGGGAGGTGTGGGAAAGTGTGTTGGGGTGTAGGAGGAGGTCTGGGAAGTGTTGGGTAAAGGTGTGGAAAAGTGTTTTGGGGTGTGATGTAGGGGGGTGTGGGGAAATGTTGGGGGAGGTGTGAGAAAGTGTGTTGGGGTGTGGGGGAGGTAAAGGGAGATGTGGGAAGAGGTGTGGGAGCGTGAGAACGTGTTGGGGGAGATGCAGGAAAGTGTGTTGGGTTGTGGGGAAGTGTTGGGAAGGTGTGAGAAAGTGCTTTGGGGTGTGGGAAATGTGAGGGGAGGTGTGGGGATGTGCGTTGGAATGTCGGGAGGTGTGGGGATGTGGGAAAGTGTTGGGGAAGGTGTGGAAAAATGTATTGGGATGTGGGGTGTGGAGAAGTGCTGGGAGAAGTGTAAGAAAGTGTGTTTGGGTAGGTGTGAAAAGTGCTTTGGGGTGTAGGGAAATGTGAAGGGAGGAGTGGAAAAGTGTGTTGGGGTGTGGGGACGGAAAAAAAGGTGTGGGGATGTGGGAAAGTGTTGGCTGTTGGGACGGAGTGGGAAAGTGTGTTGGGATGTGGAGAAGGTATGGGAGATGTGGTAAAGTGTTGGGAGAGGTGTGAGAAAAAGTGTTGGGGTGTGAGGGAGATGTGGGGGGAAGTGTTGAAGAAGGTCTGTTGGGGTTTTTCATGCCTCCCTTCACACTTCCCCAGATCTCCTTTCACTCTCCCCTTGCCCCAACTCACTTTCTCTTATCTCTCCCCAACACTTTCCCACGACCCCCTCACTTCTCGCCTTACCTCCCCCACACCCCAACACACCTTTCACACCTCTTTCCACATCTCCCCTTAGGCTGCTTTTCCCACACCCCAACACACTTTCCCACACTTTTTCCAACACTTTTGTACACCTTTCCTCATCTCACCTCACACCCCAGTATACTTCTTTACACCTCTCCACACTCTATCACACTTAACCGCATTCTTCACTTTCACCCCCAAACACTTCCCACACCTTTCCCCACATCTCTTCCCGTACTTTCTCCACTTTCCCACCCTTCTCCCAACGCTTCTCCACACCCCAACACACTTTCCACATCTCTTCTCATCTCACCCCTGACCCCAACACACTTTCCCACACCTTCCCCTACACCCACCAAAACTTCTCCCCATACTCTAACACACTTAGCCACACTCTTCACATTCATCCCCATACACTTCTCCTCACCTCTCCCCACACTCTCCCACGTCTCTCTCCATACACTCTCCACGTTCTGCACTTCCCCACATCTCCCCCACACCCCAACACACTTTTCCACGCTTCTCCACATCTCCCCTTCCTCTCCTACACTCCAACACACTTTCCCACACCTCTCCCCAAACTTCCGCACATATCTTCCCTTACTTTCCCTTCACCCCATCACACTTTCCCACACCTTACCCAACACTTCTAAACACCCCCCACACATCTTCCCTTTCCACACCTCTCCCAACACATTTTCACATCCCCCACATCTCCTCTTACCTCCGGCACACCCCAACACACTTTCTCACACCTCTCCCAACACTTACCTACACCCCAACATCTCCTCCTACCTCTTCCCCATCCCAACACACTTCCCCACACCTCCCCCAACACTTCCCCACATTTCCCCCGCACTCCAACACATTTTACCACATGTCCCCTACCTCCCCCACACTCCAACACACTTTCCCATACCTTACCCAACACTTCCACGTCCCCACACCTCTCCCCACATCTCCCCTTTTCACACCTATCCCAACACTTTTCCACATTCCCCACACTTCCCCCCACATCTCTTACCTCCCCCACACTCCAACACACCTTTTCGCACCTTTCCCAATACTTCCCCACAACCCTCACTTCTCCTACCTCCCACACTTACCAACACACTTTCCCACACCTCCCCCACTCCCTAACACATTTTCCTACACCTCCCCACACCCCAACACATTTTCCCACACCCCCACTCTCCCCTTACCTCCCCCACACCCCAACACATCTCACACCTTTCCCAACACCTCCCACACCCACCACATCTCCCCCTACCTCCCACACATACCAACACACTTTCCCACATCTCCCCCTCTCCCAACACACTTTCCTACACCTCCCCACACCCCCACTCTCCCCTTACCTCCCCCACACCCCAACACACCTTCTCGCACCTTTCCCAACACCTCCCCACATCTCCCCATACCTCCCACGCATACCAACACACTTTCCCACACCTACCCCAACACTTTTCCAAACACCCACACTTTTCCCCCCTACCTCCCCCACACCACAACACACTTTCTCACATCTCTCCTAAGACTTTCCCACACCCCCCATCTCTCTTTACTTCTCCCACATGCCAACACACTTTCCCACACCTCTCCCCAATACTTTCCCTGACCCTCCCTATTCCTCCCCCACACCCAACACACTTTGCCACACCTTCCCCATTTCCCTCACACTATTCTCCTCATTTCCTTTTCTTTCCCCACACCCCAACACACTTTCCCACACCTTCCCTAACATTTCCCATACCTCCCCCCACACCCCAGCACACTTCCCCTCACTTTCCCCCACACCCTCCAAACCTTTCCCCACACCCCAACACACTTCCCCATATTCTTCACACTCACCCCATATATTCTCCCACACCTCTCCCCAACACTTCCCCACACCACTCCCCACATTTCCCTTTACCTCCTCCCACATTCACCTTCAGTAGTTGGTAGAAACCCGGCAACGCTTTAGCTCAAAACTTTGAGCGCATGAGCTCCAAATTGAGCTTATTTTTTAATGCGAGCACATGCGCTCATTTTGGAGCTCATGCGCTCAAAATTTTAAACTCATGTGCTCTAAAATTTGAGCTCATAAGCTCATTTTTCAATGCGAGCACATGCGCTCATTTTGGAGCTCATGCGCTCAAAATTTTGAGCTCATGTGGTCTAAAATGCTCATGTGCTCTAAAAAGCTCATGAGCTCATTTTTTGTTTCACCTCGTCTCAGAAACGCGGCAACGCTTTAGCTCAAAACTTTGAGCGCATGAGCTCCAAATAGAGCTTATTTTTTAATGCGAGCACATGCGCTCATTTTTGAGCTCATGCGCTCAAAATTTTGAACTCATGTGCTCTAGAATTTGAGCTCATGAGCTCAAAATGGGCTCATTTTTCAATGCGAGCACATGCGCTCATTTTGGAGCTCATGCGCTCAAAATTTTGAACTCATATGCTCTAAAATTTGAGCTCATTTTTCGTTTCACTTCGTCTCCATTTGTTGGTACATGACGCTTTGTTTACATGTACGGTACTTAATAGCGTCATGATAGCATGCGGTAAACACTCGCATGTGAATGCGATAAAATCGGAGGAAGTTGTTAGGTGTCACATTACAGTACTAGCAATCTCAGTTTTTTACCAATGTACTGGAATGCATCGCAGATATGCCATACAAGCAAATGCCTGTGCTCGAAGTTGATGGTCAAAAATTTAGTCAAAGTCACGCTTTGGGAAGGTTTCTCGCCCGAGAATTGAATTTGGCAGGCGAATCGTCGCTTGATTGTCTCAAAGCAGATGAGTTCGCAGAACATTGTTATGACGTAATGATGAAATTGCCATGGACGGAAAAAGACGAAGATAAAAAAGTAAGTTGATGCTGTATGAAATTACAAAGCAAATTTAAATGGATTTAGAATAGTAGAAAATTTTAACAACGTGAATTGAATGTTGTGAGAATAGAGTACAAAGCTTGAAGATTTCTCATTTTGAAAAGTTGTGGTCGGTGTGGTCTAACAGAGTATTCGTCATCAAGTAAAAAACCCCTTGCGAAAATGAATTTTTTAGGTTATGACGTCATCAAGCACAGCAAGTCTGTTATTCATTCCCAAATAACTAATTAACCTATTTGTATTCACTGCACGATTGAATTTAATTTGGACTTGTTATGACTAATAGTCCGTGGTACGCTTAGAGTGGGAATTTTTAATGCATATCCGAATGCGACAACATCCCAAATAAATTAGTACGACTTAGCAGTTTTCTTTTCCGCAGCATTTTTTGTTGCACTTGGATGAGCTTACCATGCGGGTATTTTTGTATTTTTTTCGTGTTTTGACTATGTATCCTGTAATCATTGGCGCATCAAATATACCGCAGCTCTTAATTCAAGAAATTTTTTTACATAATCACTTGTCGCGCTTGTAATCATTTCCGAACCCCAATTATATATCAGCAATGAGTATTATCGATAAAATTTTTTCCAATGCAATCTGTTTCTTGGTTGTATTAAAAATAGCTGTTCCAGCAGATTCGATGGATGTTCACTTTCACAAGTTTATCAGCTGTTTTATTAACTGCAATCACAGGCAGTGATAGCAGAAATTGTACATAGGATTATTAACTTAAATCCAACTATGTCTGCGCCTGCGGGAATATCTGATTGCTAGTTTAAACGCAAATTTGATATTAAATGTCTGTAGCATATCAACGTGTACGTGATTGTTGATCTAAATGAGTAAGCGTTTAATTACTTAGAAAAAAAATAGGGTTTAAGCAAGCATTTTTTCTCTCATTGCAAATTCACCTTCATTGTTAACATCTAAATTTTTTCGATGCGATTTTTTGTGTTGGAATTTGCGATTATATGTGCGATTTTCGATTATTTCGATTTTTCGAGCAATTTTGAATTCTCATATTTTACAAATCGTCACGTTAGAGCAAAAACTGCGTTAGTCAGTTTTTGGTGAAATTAAGTTTTTAGCAGCAAGTTCTGTTGGGTCAGCGCTAACGCCTGACACATTTTTTGGAGAAATATATCGACGTTTTCGCGAGTTATGCTCCAGTTTCTAAAATGCGTTAGTCAGCGCATTAAATTGACAATAAATCATAAAATAACACAATACATACGGTGAAACCATTCAGTCTTTCGTTTATTGTTATTTTGTTGTGGCACAATAGTAAATACAAACAATCACATGCGTTTTTTTTCAAAACACAAAAAATGGCTTCCGCAGTTTTTGCACAAACGTGACGAAATTTTTTTTACAAACGGTCAGTATCATCCTACAAGTTTTGTGTAACAACGCAAAACATAAAGAGTACATGCAGAAGACACAAGTTGTTCTATCTTAATTATTAGCACGAAGAACCAGAATGGCATCAACTACATCAACCTCAAAACGCATCCTTAAATCATTTAGCACATATTTCAAGCTCGAAAAGACGCTGTCGACAAAAATTTGTGTCACGGGCTACTGCAGCGCTATTCGAGCGATCTTATCGAGGTTCTCGTCCGTCCCGCTAACATTAACCTATTCGATAAAAGTCGCCAGGGACTGTACCTACCTAAAATAAGACCGCAGTATCCGCGACGCATAGCGAAACCTTCCAACCTATGTGCAAATTGTGCATCTTAAGTTAACTGATGTTGGGAAATGTTTTTTTAATTTCAACTGATCGTCTTGCTGAAGCACAACTTTTTTTAAGGACTACCGATTGCCTTCCGATTTGACGCTAACCCGGTCATTTTATCTTTTTTACGTTTTGAGAATCATTCTTTCAAATTTTATTCAAGTCTAAAATCCCAATGCTCGCGGAAAAAATTCTTAGTTTAGTTGACACATTTCTGTAAATGTGCAGACTGCAGATTGCAAAACCCCCAAGAATTTGGAATAAGTCACTTGCTCATGTCTATAGTGAATAACTATCAACTACGCCAGGGATGGGCAAACTACGACCCGCGAGATCATGTTATGCGGCCAGCGGGCACTAACAGAAATATAAACCTTGTTCCTTAGACCTTTCTGTAGAGATGGCATGGGCCGCTAAGAGACCCGCTAACAAGCCGTTAACCGGTCTTTTTAGTGGTCCGCTCACGGCCCAGTTCTATCTTTTGTTTCTAATTGGGCCGCTAACGAGCCGCTACCAATTTTTGAAATCCTTTTCAACTTTCATTTTTCTGTTAAATGTGGTTAAACGTTCATAAAAGAATGGGCCTTGGGCGGGCCTAGTTTCATTTTTGGGATGAGTTTTCGGGTCGGTTACCGCTACTGGGCAAGAGGCTCCAGGCCAAGGGCGGTCCGGTTGGCAAAAAATTCAGCCCGTGCTATCTCTACGACTCTATCTTGCTGATATTGAGTGGAATATTAGGACATCTGTGAACGTTTGAGAGAAAATTAGGACTTCTGCGAACGTGAAGACCTTTTTTTGCTCTTCACTTGATTTAGAGTGGAAATTAGAACATCTGCGCGGATGTGAGGACCTTTTTTGCTTTTTACCTGATTTAGAGTGGAAATTAGGACATCTGCGGTCGTGACGACCCTTTTTACTTCACTCTACCAATCAGTGCGGCCCTCGGCTTCAAAATTTTTTGCAATGCGGCCCTTCGTGCGAAAAGTTTGCCCACCCCTGAACTATGCGATCCCAATCAAGCTTTTCTGCATTGCATGTTGGAAAATGGATTTACAGTACTTCCACTTGAGAATGAAAACCTGAGTCGTGAAAAAAAAATCAAAACAGCTGTGATTATTAGCTCTGCTGGCTTTCTGTCCTTCTCTTCGCGCTGCGTGAGTTTGCACTTCAAAAGTACTAGTTCGCATTAAATGTACCCTCAATTAAAATCAAAGCAATATCAATACAATGGTGTAAAATGAAAATCGCCGTCCTGATGAAACTAATTTAGCAAAATATCCGAAGCGTGAAAATTCTTTTACCAGAAGCCGTAGGACGCTGCCATGCAGGTCTTAAAACAAAGTATTTTATTTGATGGACAGCTTGTTTTAGTGATGAAGTCGATTATATTTCACTGCCACAAAATGACAAAATAGTTACTTCACTCTTTCAAAGAAATGGAGCTGAAAACAATGGGAAGCATTTTGCGACCTACAAAAATCGCAGGTTTTTTTCATCAATTTATGCGATGCGATTACTGATGTGATTTTTTTACGTGTATCGATGCGATTCTTGGATGCGATATTTTTGAAAAAAAAAACGTTCGATGCGATTGCGATGCGATTGCCACCCCTGCTTTGAGCTTTGGCAGTGAACGTCTTAATTTGCAAATAATTGATGTGATTTTCGATCTCATCACGTTGAATTGTGTGCTTTTGAATTTTTCTATCTATCTTAACTTTTTTAGTAAAACTTCGAAAAGGTATAGAACAGCGAGTATTTAAAGCGCTCATCGCTAGCCAGTAGCCATTGATCCAGTTTTTTGGTAATATTAATCCGCATTGATTGAAAGTAAATGACGGGGAATTTCGAAATATTGAACTGAGCATTCAGCAGTGTAGTTCCAGTCAGCCACCAGATACATTTTTCAAATGCGATTGGCTCCATATGTGAATCAAACCTGTCATTCAATATTACAAGCGGTATCCCCACGCTATTGCCGGTATTCAGGGTTGCCACATCCTGGAAAAGTCCTGGATTTTTTTGCTGTCCTGGAAAGTCCTTAAATTTTGGTTTAAGTCTTGGAAAGTTCTTGAATTTTGTTTTAAGTCCTGGACAGTATTAGAGAGTTTTACCCGTGCTTTGCCGGGACAGAATAGTGAAAGCACTTATCCAGTGACTTGCAAGAGGCGAAAGAAGAGACTTCCCTTCAAAAAGTCCTGAAAAATGACTTAAAAAAGTCCTGGAATTAAGTTTTGCGATTTCTGTGGCAACCCTGGGTAGGCCTATTGCTGTTAAAATGAAACACAAGCATTGCTTGACCAAAAAATCTTCAAAAAAAAAGGTGGCAAGTTTTTTGAGATTTTCTTTTGGGTCATTGTATTTCCAAGAAGGTAACTGAATTATTGCTTGATATGTTTACAGAAAGAATTGATGGATATTGCTTTTAATGAGACGATGCCACCTCTGTTAGCTCTAATGGAGAAAAATTTAAGGGGAGACTACTGCGCTGGAAAGGTTTGTAGGCTTAGTTACTTTATAGGCAATATTGCAACTAACTACAGTACTATGAAACATGAATTTATTGTAAACAGCACATTTCGTGTTGATAATGCATCTACCAATTTGAAACCAATGTCGATACCATTTCGGTACCAGCATTTAGAATCGACACCAGTATTGCTGGTACCACCGATAATGTTTCATTCCTTAAGCACAATCGAAAAAGTTTTTGTAATCAGCATCAAAAATGTATTTACTAAATCTAGCTTGTTATTACTTTTTGAACTTTTTCTGACTGTATTTTTTATTGGTATTCCACAATTTTAATGCAAATCTGTGAAAGAAAGTTGAACAAAAATCTGTCTATAATATATTCACAGTTTGATTTTTTGTTTGTTTTCTGCTTAAAATGTATCTGTGAGTATCAGCCATATTTAACCGTTATCGATACTACTCTAAAAAACAAACCAATCCTGCCAATTTCGAAGTATCGGATAATTTATTGTCCACCCTTTTACCAATATGCAATAACTTTAAGCAGTCCTCAAAAGCCGTTAATTTTACTGAAAGTTCTTTTGATGAATGTTTTAATGAATTGATGAATGCCTTGACACCGGCCGTTCGCTCAGTTGCTAAGCGCACGCTTTCGGTTCGTGAGGTCTGGGGTTCGATTCCCGGACCTGTCAAATCGGCGCAGTGTCGCCAACGGCTCGCCACCGCTGCGATGTTTGTTCGGAGCTGTGTAGCCCAGGCGCTAAGCCGCGGAGGGGATGGGCCCCGCCACTCGTTACACGCTTCGGCGTAATACCGCGAGTATAATGAAGATTTGATTTGATGAATGCCTGATCTAAAATTATCAACAAGCATGCTCCCATTCAAAAAGCTTTCAGAGAACAAAAACGATTTCTTTAAAACCCTTGTTAACGAAAGGCCTGATAATTTCGATCAAAAGTAAGCAAAAATTCCATCGAACTCATTTTTAGGTGATACTTTTTTTAGAAAAAAAAATTCTGTAAGAAATATGCGAATAAACTCACTCGAGTAAAAAAACTCTCAAAAAATGTATTATGAGGATGCAATAAATGGAAGGAAAAACAGTCCAAAAGAACTATGGAAATTTTTAAATTCTGTTCTTCCCAATAAACGTGCAAACAGCCCATATCCCTCAAAATTGAATGCAGAGGAAAAGATTTTTGATGACCCAATTGATATTTCGGAGCAATTTAATAATTGCTTCGCTGAAATTGGTCAATCAATCGCAAATAGTGCTGACAAATCGGATGATTTTGATTTTTTAAATTTTCTGGACAATGCAATTTCCTCAACTATAGTATTGCCCCCTGAACCACTAGAAATTTTCCACGCTATTAACTCTCTAAATCTACATAAAGCCTGCTGCCATGACAATATTTCGTCTCCATTTTTAAGGATGGGAAATGAGGTATTAGCTCTAATATTTCGAGAATATTTTGCATTTGTTTTCGAACAAGGTGTTTTTCCACAAATACTTAAAATGGCCAAAGTCATTTCAATTTTTAAATCTTGTGATAGAAGTTTCACTAGTAATTATCGCCCAATTTCCCTACTCCCACGTTTATCTAAGGTTTTGAAAAAGCTTGTGAAAAATCGCTTGATTTGCTTCATCGATAAGCACTATATATGGAATAACTATCAATACGGTTTCAGAGAAAAACGCAGTGTTTTGCCTGCTTTGTTAGAGGTTACATCCCTAGGATATGATGCAATTCAGAACAGAAAACATTTAGCATTCCTTTTTATATACCTTCGAAAAGCTTTTGACACAGTTTCCCACAAAATATTGCTCCAAACATTTTATTATTATGATATGCGTGGACCGGCTTATAAACTTATTGAGAGTTACCTTCATTCATGGCAACAGTATGTCTCTATAAACAATTTTAATTCTTCATGTAAACCTATACAAATTTGGGTGCCTTAAGGGTCAATACTTGGCCCCTTCCTTTTGTTTGTTTCCATCAACGATCTCCCTAATGCCACCTCTTCCAAACCGCGCCTTTTCGCTGACGATACCTGCTTAGTTCTAAACAGACTTTAATCTGGAAATGGAAAACCTTAAAATTTGGTGCAATGCTAATAAATTTCAAATTAACCCTCTAAAATCTTATGTGCTAACTATTCCTTTTAAGTTAACTTCACCTAGTTTAGACTTAAATATATATTATAATGATTGATTGATAGTATGCCCAAACTCTTGTAAATATTTAGGGATTTACCTTTACTCCAAGTTGCACTATTAACCTCACATCAACCAAATTGAAACAAAAGTCGCCAAAGCTGTTGGTATATTAAGTAATCTACAATACCTCTTTTCCAAATCTCCTCTGATCATTCTTTACTACATCCCCATCTTCTATACGCTTTGCCTTTTTGGGGAAGTACCTTTCCTACATACTTAAAGGGGAACTGAAGTGCAAAAATATTTTTTTTACTAAAGGTATTACAAAACACTACAAATTGAAAACTGACATTAAAAGTTATTAAATGCTTTTAGTTAACGAAAAATCGACGTTTAAAATTTAATGTAATTTCTCATAAGTGTACGTTTTACGCATTGATGCGTGAAAAAGTTACGACTGCAGTGTTCGACCTTTGGTCAGACAAAGAGATTTCGGTTGTCGAACACTGCAGTTGTAACTTTTCTCGTTAGTGTACGTTTTACGCATTATTGCGTGAAAAAATTACGACTGCAGTGTTCGACTTTTGGTCAGAAAGAGATTTCGGTTGTCGAACACTGCACGTGCAGTTGTAATTTTTTCACGCATGAATGCGTAAAACGTACACTTATGAGAAGTCACATTAAATTTTAAACACGGATTTTTCGTTAATTATAAGCATTTGAAAACTTTTAATGTCAGTTTTGAATTTGTCGTGTTTTTTAATACCTTTGGTAAAAAAATGTTTTTGCACTTCAGTTCCCCTTTGACAAAATTACAGCGTCTTCAAAATAAAGCCTTGCGTACTATTTTCAACTGTAAACGACTTAATTCTGCAACACCTCGTTTCCATAAATTAGAAATATTAAACATACACAATCTATATCACTTTGAAATTAGTAAACAGACATATCTGCACTCAAAAAAATCTCTCCCCGATTGCTTTCTTGATCTATTTATTCCCATTTCGACAATCGTCGAGCAACAAGGTCCCAATCACAAAACGACCTCTACCCTCGAAAATACTTAACTTCTCTTTGTCAAAGGTCCATCAAGTTTCAAGGTGTCAAATTTTGGAACGCTATTACCACAAAACATTAGATATCTATCATTTAACAAATTTAAGACTGGTATAAAAAAACAAATTCTTGATACGTATTGCAAATAAGCACACGATTCTACCTAATGCTCTATAAGCGGGTTCAACTGATCGTTTTTTCCAAACGATGAGTTTAGCCTCTGGGTGGCTGCTTGACTCGAAGACCTTAATCGGTCCATTCGCAATCTCGCTTCGGGGTGCTATTAAACCTCGCTATATTACTGTATGTTGTTGGAGCTCGAAAAATAAAAATATTTCTGTTTGTCAGTCGGTGCACACTAGCGTGCTTTACTGGTTAAACAAGGCTACGGTGATGAACACCGTCATTGACTTTGTAATCTGGTATTACCGTGAAAGAAAACTCCCGAGATTGCACGTTATTTTAAAACTAGGGCTGTAACAATTTGTAACTAAAAAATTAGCACCGACAAAGTCGTCCGAAAATTTAAGGCTTTGACTGTTCAGCGTTCTTGACTCTTTTTAACAAGAGACGTGTATGCCTAGCAGCCTATGGGTATGCTTAAATCAACGTTTGAAAAATGACAACTATTTTATGGCTTTGACTAAGATCTTGAAACCTGTTCTACAGAGTTGGCCTATTCTACAGTCTCAGAGCGTAGATCGCAAAAATGTCCCGATTCGTCTTTTAAAAATTCTATTCCAAGTCAAAAATTTTGTTAGAATAGAATGCAAACCCTCAATGATCCAGAATAACTTGCATTTTTGTTTCAAATTTGAAATAATGTTCTTTATTGAAAATGTAAATCCGTTTCAAATCCAAGCGAAATTTATCACAATCCAAATCCGCAAAAATTACTCGAATCCAGTACGTTTAAAGCCAAGTCGGTGGGCTAGAAATGGCTCAGGTTGACTTTTTCAACCCGGAGTGCGCATGGCTCGGAACCTTTAGCACAGTGACCATAACCGATCCGTGAATTCACCCCAAAGATATGGCCTGGCCCGCCCTAACCCCATTCTTTTTGTAAACTTTTAATCTCATTAAAGTTGGTTGGTTTAAAAAAACCTTTTATCATGAAAATTTAAAGGGATTTCAGAAACTGTTGGCGGCCCAGTAAAAACACCGGTTAACGGCTCTTAAGCGAATCTCATAGCGGCCCATGCCATCTCCACCGTGTGCATCTCTGGTAGATCGTAAACATTCGATGAATTCTTCTGGGTTACAAGGCTTGTGTGTTGCATTCCAATTTATTCAAATCAGCTCGCGCGTCAAAAGTTTTGTATGATCAGAAAAAACTATTTCGAAATATTTTATTTTTAGATCCTTACATACGGAGATATTGCTTTCGTGTGCGGAGTTGATTATTTACTTCAACTCCGCTCTGATGCACTGGATGCAACTCCCAAGTTGAAAGCACTCTACAACAGAGTAATGAGCACTCCAAACATAGCAGCGTATGTTGCCAGTCGACCTAAAACTGACTTGTAAGATGGTCATTGGCGGAAAACTTTTGAATCTTAGCTGCCTATTCCGTAAGCTACTGATAACGTGTAAGCATTCCGTTCATCGATTTTTGCATTTTTTGTCGAGTTTTTACGTATTATGTTTTGGTGTAAACGCGTTTAATTTCAGTACCATGTTTAGAATAAATTCAGTTGCAGTTCAAGATATTTCATGTCTATTTGAACTTGTCTTAAGCCGCATTAGCATACTCTAAGCTTATTGCAGTAGGATTACGTTCTGATCTGATGCATTCTACTTTTGGAAGGCCACCTGTAACAAAAAAAATCAAGGTTTACTTCCTGTTATTTCTCGATAATTAAAAATTCGCCTACCTTAGCAGACTAACCTTGCACAATTTTCTCTTTAAACAGCCGATGTTCGGACATTTACAATACTTAACCAGGTCGTGTCATGTGTAACATGCTTTATTTTGGAAGATATCCTACTGTAGCGTCGTTTCAAGTTCTGTTGTGTAACGAGAATCGAACCAGGTTTTATAGCTTAATTTGTGTCTACTTTAAGTTACAGTGTTTTGTCTCGATTTCGCAGCTGATTTGACGTGAATTGCTCACAGCTAAATTACTTCAACTTTGTAAGTTTTTGGGCCGCAACTTACCAGCTGTTAACCTTTTGGGCAGGTCAGACATTGTTTGTTGCAATGTCCAATTTACTCTCTATCGAACTGTTATGAAAAATTATGTGGAAAGTATAGGCTTAAAATTCGATCTCCAAATTCTTCTCTCTCATAAGAATGGTTTTGATTGTGTTTGCCTTTTCAAAAATCTTGCAAGAAGGTTATTTAAATCGTCCTAATGATTACGTAAGCGCTTTTCGCAAGAATTTTTGTCTTCAGTGCAGCGGGTTTAAAAATGAAAGTTTTTTTTTTTTTTTTCTAAATCGATTGGCGGTACAAAGCTATTCTTAAGATTCTCTTTACAAAAGTTTACTTTTTAAATACGTTGCACTGTGTCGTTATAATGTAGATATCAACAATCTCCGTTTTTAATGCGAGACTTCAAAATAACTTTGCTCATTTTCCCTTTGGCGATTCTCTGCAGCGATACCAGGCACCTGATGTCGATGCAGATATCCTTTTCCTTTTTAAAAATTGAGGTTTCTCTTTTTTAGTTAACCTTTACTTATTTATTACTACTAACGTCTCGTATTACTACTCGTCTCGTATTACTACTGTATCAACATTTCCTTACTAATATGAGTCGAGACGCAAAAAACACCTGTGCTGTTATTGCGCCTTTATTGTTTTTATTCACGCACATTCACGTTTTTATTCACGCACAAACAAACAGGATAAAATGAGTTGTCGTTGAAGACAGACGTTTATAAATTCTTACGTTTGAGAAAGAATTGATCGAAATTCTGGAAGCTTGGGTAGCACTTAAGAGAAGCAATTCAGACCATTTACTTATTGCTTAGGCTATATCAGGACACTTTGATTGTCCCTTTTTCCCATTACTTTTGAACCATTGTCCGTAAAGTAGACCGTTCTTTGCTCATTTGTTCCTGGGACCCATTTCCCTCTTACAGTAGTCTGTTGACCGACGCTTGTGACGCTAAGCTACCTAGTTGATATTTCGGAATTATTTCCTGGGGCTCAAATTAAATTACGGGCTCGCCTAAACTCCGTTTAAACTCGAAGTTAGTTTGACAGTCTGAGTGAGCGAGAGATATTTCTTCTGTCCGCGGCCTAAAGGAAAATCGTTGGTAAGTTGCGTTGTTTAATCTGTTGTATTTAAGTTTGATTTGTAGTTTCACGTTAGCATGAAGATTCGAACACGTATCTAAATTCTTTGTAATCGCTGGTAATGGAGTGTATGTAAAAAAATCACTGAATTTGTTAAGCCGTTTCTTTAGGCGTGTGTTTAAATTTTTAGAAACCGTTGGCGAATAATATGCAATCTTAAGTTCACTTGGTCGTCGACGCGTAAATATCTGTAAGGACGGTAGAAAAAAAGGCAGGCTGATTACTACGTCGTTACACCTACGGCATGAAGTTTTTGCCCTAACTTTATGCGAGGCGTTGAAATTGCCCAACCACATTGTAAAAAAACATGCTCTTCAATTTTTCCACAGGTTTAGATGAAGCATTGCGATGAGGTATGAGCTACAACATCGCTTGTTAGCACACCCCCTTTTTTTTTTAATCCGAATCTATTCAGAAATTGAAAGCGCTGAGATTTCTGCTGCGGCGTGTTTGCTCGAATTAAGCCTACAATGCGTCTGTGTTAAGAATATGCAATATCGCAAAACAAATTTAAATCTTTGTTGTTTTTCTACATTGCGTGTTATTGCAGCTAGCTTAGGTTTGATGATATCGAACTGCTCCCATCGTAATTAAGGATTTAGACCAGTGGTTCCCAACCTTTTTTTAGTCACGGACCTCTTTCCAATAATCATACAGCTTACGGACCCCCACGTTTTTACCAGCTCGTCT
The DNA here is from genome assembly GCA_964006365.1 of Trididemnum miniatum. Classification (NCBI taxonomy): domain Eukaryota; kingdom Metazoa; phylum Chordata; class Ascidiacea; order Aplousobranchia; family Didemnidae; genus Trididemnum; species Trididemnum miniatum. Next base: position 16,193,799 of record OZ023239.1, read on the forward strand.
AAACCGTGAAGAAATAGTTTGGTAATCCAAGCTTACTTTTGCAAATGCTGACGAACTTTAAATGCAATATTGTGCGTCGAATTAAACAGCAGACTGCGTAATTTCAGCATAACGCATTACATTCAAGAACCATCAAAAAGTAACTTCGAAAAATATCATACAGTGCACTGGTGCAATTTTATGAGAACCCTATTGTCTTTTTTTGCGCCTAAACACCGAACTGTGGCTGGGTGATTACATTAGCAATAGCACAATATTTAACCAAATAGAAAACAATTCAGCCTACAACACTACCGGTACATTACAGTATTTTCGCACGAACAACATTTAGGCCTATTGGGTCAGTTATTGTTGATTAATTTTTTCGAATTTTAATGCACTCGCGGACCTCCAGCGAGCTTTTCACGGACCCCTGGCTGGGAACCACTGGTGTAGACAGACGGTGGGTCATGGCTTCCCCCAATTCATCCTGTGCAAAAATAAGGAAAGGTCTTAAAAATTGAGCGAGAGAGTTCTAAATTGCGCAATGCGCTTGTAATTTTTCCAAAATTTCGAACCCTTTTGATAACAGGTCCAAGTACAGTACACATAAATCAAAATTGTGCCGGTACAAAAATGTTATTTGGAGAAGTAGTCTGAAGTCTTGGCAAAACTTAATGAAACATTGCTTTAAAAGTTGCTCAAAAGGCACTAAAATAACAACTGTTGTTTAAGTAAAATTTTTCAAAAATTTTGTGGGGGAGCATGCCCCCGGCCTCCGCTAGTAAGATTTTTGTTGCTTCTATTTTGCTTCAAATCGACTCTTATCTAGCAACGGAAAAAACCATACGTCTAAAAATTTTTGTCAAACTTTGTGGTTGCACGACACCGCCGAAACCAATGACTTCAACATTGGCCTTTACAGCTTTCCTGCTTGGTCCTCAGCAACAAATTGACAGTGTGGTGAACAAGCCGGCTAGTTTAGTTGTTGTGCCGTCATCGGGGCCGTGGGTTCTTTTGCTCTGTGTATTCATCTTCCAGAGCAGAATGACAACTTGCGTCTCTTTATTTTTACACGGCTTTCTCACCTACTCGACTGATACTTTACTGTCTCCAACTTTACTAAGTGTTGGGTAAGTTTTTTTAAATTTTATTCCGCACCATCCAATTGTAGGCTAAATCCTGTCGATGCTTATGATAGCCACAGATGTCTTTATGCATTAAGCCCACAATATTTGACTCTGTTGTTCATTGTATGCCTTAACCGTCAGACTACATCACATTTTTTTTAAGCTACCTACGAATGCAAATTAGTTTTTATATCAGTGAAGAGCCGGTATGTGCATCATGGAAGATGCCTGGTTGAACATCGAAACCAGCTCCAGAGTCCAACCACACCATAAGCGGTCTAAAATATGATGTGGCTCAATGAAACCACCTAGCAGACAGTGTAAAATTACTTTTTCTGGGAGAACTGGCGACCTCTGTACTTTGTTGTAGGTTGATGTACTTCACTGTTATTATACAGTTCCGTAAGTGCAGTAGGCCTACATGAGGTTATAAACCTCATGGCATTGTGCACCTGATGAGTCCGGAAGGACGGAAAAGGTGATTACCGGTAACCATTTCTCGTGCACTACGTGAAGCTGAACTTGCAGTTCTCGGTAGTCGTGCTACTTTACTATAACCCGAGATCACATAGAGTGAGCCGAATGGTTAGGGCATTGGACTACGGAGCCTAGTAATGTCGTAAGATTGACTTGGTCTCTTTTTATGCTCTACACACCTCTCTATTACAAAAAAATCATTCTCCACAATTATTGTGTGTAGCTTCATAAAAGCAGGCAGAAAAGAATCTCTCGTGCTTTTTTAGCAAATTATAAATGGAAGGGAAGGGAGAAATTGGGAGAGCAACCGACAACGCTCTTGGATAAGTTGTGTACGCCGACAAGTGCTGGATTTGACAAATGGGTGGCATATCCAAGGCATGCTCGACTCTAACTGGGGAATTACAGGGTGGCAATATCCCCCAAATTACTTCTATACATTAAGCACTCGACTCTAGAGCCCCACGTAGGGGCCGAGGTAACCTTTTTTTTGAAAACACGCCCCCTCCCCATGCTAAAAGACTAAAGCTCTGCAGACGTGCCTAATCCAAGAAGAGGTAGGCGCTTTTGAAATCACTATCCCGCAGCATCAGACCACTAGTTTTCTTCGCCCTTCCGTGCGCGATGTATTGCGAAAACAGCTAGATTATATTAATTGCAGAACCAACTGGTAACTTTAGAAGTCGTTATACAAAAATACGTTCCTGTTTATGCAGTACATGCATTTTTTTTTACGTAAAACTAAAAAGCAAGTGCTATAAACTGTGAAGGTTGTGATTAATGCGTCGTCAGTATTGATTTATAGAAAGCAAATACGATGGCGAACCTCTCTTAAATGGTGTTTTAATCTGAAGGGCTGCTGGATTTGCATGGTTTGTCAGCCATAATAATTAAATTCTATTGATCGAAAGCAGACTACTTATGCTTGACTTCCACTCATCGTTGTTTTTATATTAGTTTTTGCTGTGTGCCATAATCAAACTTTTTATCGCAACGCCAGATAAAAAAAGCAGAAAGCAATTTACGATTAATTTATCGAGCGTGACTTGAGTGAAAATAACTCAAGAGATTATTTTTTAATGAAAGTTTCGAGGCTGTCGGTACAGAGAGATTTCTTCGAGCGCCCTTTTCGGCGAGAATTTTCAAAACAATGCGTTTGCTGAAGAATAATAATAATCGAAGGCAAAGTTGTATGTGGGTTGATAATCGAAACTACAGCGTGCGCTCGTTTTTGAATTTCGCAAAGAGCCGATTGTTATAATTGGGCACAGTGTTAAGATCAGCGCACGCAAGCCAGGATGTAGCAGTGTTTTCATGGAGTTGATTGAGCAATCAGGCTTTGAAAAGTCAAGACAAGAAAGTTGCCAAATTATCAGAGTTAGACATTTCGCATAACTTGCATGGATTTTATGAATAATTGTTGGGTAATTGCTATATACATCATTGTCTTACGAAGCTCTTGCTTTCCAACCCCCTGTAGTAGTAAGCACCTCAAAAGTAACATTTTGGAATTTTCAGTCCAATAATAAGCTTACTGCACATATTTAGCCACAGGTTTTAGTGAAAACACGAGAAAATAAACTGAAAGTGTTTTGAGTAATTAGATCCTCTAAAACAAATAAACAGGTGGAGGAAGCTGTGACCATGAGCCCGCGGTAAGATCACTCGCGTACGGCTGACGACCATCTTTTAGGGAAACTTCGGGTGGTTTTCATTATAGTGAGTATTAAAACTCTTGCTCAAGATCAGTGGCTTAACTAGGCCTTTTTTGGGGGCAAATGGCCAGGTTTTTTTTTAAAATGCCCAAGGTATTTTTCCAGGTGTTCGTAATGCCTTCAAGCCAAGGTATAGTTAATGCTAGGGGAGATGTGGGACCTTTGGACCGCCGATAGTAACTAGCTCCTTTCAAGAAAAATAATAAAAAATTCGTGATTGAAGTGTTCTGCAAAATAACATAGAAATTCTGACTTTAAACCTGAAGCGATTACTATCAAAATTAAGCTGTTAGGCGGTGGAGTTGATTTTGATGCAATAAAAGTAAATTTTTCAAGGTTAGTTTCGTGTTTAATATCTCATAAGCCTATGAAATGGAAGTCATACACTTTGGTGGTAATGGTAGTTAATAAAAGCTTCTCCAGGTCAGAGAATTTGGTTTTATCCCAAGTGCATATTATAGTACAGAATTTATGACTTGACTTAATTTTTTGGCTTGGGGGATCATTGAACCGTTTGACACAGGCACCTTTGGACCTGGTCCAAGGGTCCCATAGTCACAAGTAATGAAGCAAACATATGCCTTTACGTTACAGAGATAACCTTTATGTTGCTATACTTTAAAAACAGCCGCCCGGTTAGCTGGTTAGCTCAGATGCTAAGTGCACGCTATCAATGCGAAAGGTTCGATTCCCGGGCCAGTGAAATCGGCACAGTGTCGCCAACGACTTGCCACCGTTGTGACGTTCCTTCGCAGTTGTGTTGCCCAGACGTTAAGCCGCGGAGACGGGCCCCGCCACTCGTAAGACGTTTTGGCGTAGCCGTGATACAGAATAGCGTGATACAGAATACGGTAGGTCTAATGAAGATTTGGCGTAGCGTGATACAGAATACGGCAAATCTAATGAAGATTTGTTTTGAATTTGATACTTCAAAAACTGTGCAAAAAGTACAGTTTCCGTAATCAAAACGCTGCTGAACCGGATTGCTTTGTTTTTTTCTATATATGACGTCGCGGTCAAGTGGGAGCGGTTTTCCCGCGCTGCGCAGGACTGCTCATTTGTTTCTATAAAAGACTTACGGTGCTCTAGACACTTCTTACTGCTTTTACATTGCCATCGCCAGGGTCCACAACACGACGCTTAGCCGGTTTATTTAAGTTTGATGCTGACCTTGGCAAATATAGCTTTTAAGCCTATATCATGTTCTTGCAGTATTCTGTGATGACTATTTTGTTTGAATAAAACAAATTTTTAAAATTTTTGAACTAGTTGCAGATGTAAAATGCAGTTGAGATCGACAGGTCCAAAGGTCCCTTTGTCGTGGTCCAAAGGAACTCACGCATATGAAACTTTTTAGCAAAAAATAATTTATTTTGAATTTAAAAAAATATGAAGGTGTTAACGTAGTACTGCAATTAAAGTGCTAACTAGTGCATGACATAATGTAGTTCATTTGTAGCGATTTTTGTGGAAGTTTTGTACAAATTAAAGTCACAGGAGTCGAAAAAGCTCTAAATGGTCCAAAGGTCCCACATCTACCCTATTTTGCGGTAATTTGCACACAATTCCTTTGATTTGATAAACTTCAAAGTCTTCAATATAGACCTACAAAATAATTTTGCCATTAAATACATGAAAATTGGCAATATATGTAAAGTTTCGGTATTAAATACGTTCCAGTATGCTTTTTTTCAAAATTTTGTTTACCGATTTTAGCTACGCTTGCACCATTCTTTTTCAGTCGATTCGATTTTTTTTTCGGTCACATTTTAACTTAAGCTTCAAAACCACCTTTTCAACACTTTTGTGAACAATCAAATTTATCTTGAAACAAGATACATACGACCACTAAAATCGGAAATTTGAAAGCATTCGTGGCACAAACTAACATCATAATTAGTTATGTTGGGAACTGAACAACGTATTAAAAACACTTTATGTCATTACCTGCATTAATAGCTATTATTATCACCAGAAGAAAACAGCAACTGTTAAACTAAAATAGCCTGATTGCAAATTTTTGTCGGTCATTGTGCCCGAAAAAAAATTCGGTCATTGTTAAAAATATTCGGTCAATGACCGAAAAAAAACAACAAAAAAACTAGGCTCCAGTACAATGTCAGATCAAGACTTTGAATTTTGGTAGGGTACGAACAATTTTCCGGAGTGCGGTGACCTTTATCACCCTGACTCAGATATGGGCCACGCACAGAGATAGACATTTATTGAGATAATTTATCGGCGATAATTTTTTACCGATTATCGTTATCGCTCAACGTAGTTTTGATTTATCAATTACCGATCATCGCTTTTGTAATATATTTTGTTATCGCCGATAAATTATCGCGATAAACGATTATTTATGCACACAGTGTAAAGTTAGCGAATTGACGCTACGGGAAAAATACGCGGTGTTCGTAAAATCTTGTTGCAATTTTACAAAATTTCCCTTTGTTTTGTTTGATGCCACGGCAGAGTCCGTGAACTGCTCTCTTTTCTCGTAAAATCTAGAGAAGCACTTTTGCTCTTTGATTTACAAAAACGACTTTGTCAAACATATCAAAAATTTACCGCATAATTTATCGGAAAAATTTATCGGCGATAATTTGTTGATTACCAATATCGCTTTAAGAAATTGAGATTTATCGATTATCGGTTTCACCTAGGGTTTTTTGAAATTATCGATTATCGTTATCGCTTTAGTACGGAAGGTTTATCGTGCCCATCACTGGCCACGCATCTCACCATTACAGTCATTCTTCAGGCCTATCAAGATGACATATGCTATGCCACAAAAATTCTTGAACGTGAGCCACCACAGACGTGTTTGACTGATTGATATCTTTCTGGCTCTGATTTTCGCTGTATCTGGTAGCAAACGCTTTGGGTCATCAATCCTTTTTATTAGGCCTACAATGAAGTCACACTCAGCCACTCAATGTGGTCAGTAGAGTTAAAGTTTGCTGAGCTTGTTTGGTTAATTGTTTCACTTTTTTACGAAACTCGGACGTTAAAAGGTGTATATCGACGCAATTAAATTGACCACATCATTTTGTTGCTGACTACCAAAAACGCATGTAATCTCCGAGCAATATTTCATAATTTTAACATTGCTCATTGCTGGTGCTTCCCCATTGGGCAATGTTCAGGGTCTCAGCTAACTCTAGTTACGCCTCTGCTCAAGATGTCAGTTGTGACCTCATTCTGTTCATACTGTGCTTAGAATAGATGCCCTGAATGCTTCAAACGTTAGGTCGTCATGAAGTCAGAGAACGTCATGTCGAATTTTAGGTCAGAAAGAACAGGGTAGTTTATTGTTAAGTTCAGTGATTGGATCTCAGTTACTTCACTGACCTATAAACAGTAGGGTGGTCATTGAAGTGTGACAAATGATAAATAAGTAGATTTTTGAGGAAAGCACAGAAAAGAGCAGCGATTTTATTTTCATAAAAAAAAATTAATTTGTGCTATGCCATAAAAATTTTGCATAAAACAAGAATAGTCTATTTTCTTAGCAATGCATCATGAAAAATACTAAGTATGTTGCACATTTCGCATTGCAAAAGGTAGTAGGCCTATTAACTTGACTTCATCAAATTGTATTTCAACTTATGTATGAGGGTCTTCTGGGCTATTTTTGAAAAATCAGATTAAAATGGCATTGTTATGCATAAATATTCTACAACAATGAGCAGTGTCAAATATTTGGTAAGAGAACTTCCCCTTGTCCTTTACTTCCCCCTATTCTCACCTGTCTAAACAACGAACTTGCGATTTCATTGTGGTGTTTAGATGGTTTACACCAGGGTTTTTCAAACTTTTCTGTGTTATGGCGCACTTGCACATTCTGGATAAGGCCTCGCCACAACCACCCACTTTGCAAAAGTTCACTACCGGTAATAATATCAATATTTATTGCTTACCAGCAGCGCTGTTTTAATGAGGAGGGTGCGACTACATATGTGGCACGTGCACACATTGTTTTGATACGGGGTGGAATGTCTGACCAGCACACTCAGTACAACTAAGGTAAATTCTCTGCGTCAGTATTGGGTTGCTTGCGTTGTGCAATTAATTATTGCATACCAGCGGTAATTTGAGAAACAACAAAATTTGCTTCCTGGCGTTTAATCACTATCAGACGTAGATTTGTAATCGTACTTGCTTTGTCGGTTAGCAAACGCGTAAAAAACGTCTTATTTTTTTCCTCAAGAGTCGAATGCTGGCTGACGGGATGCCATATCAGTTTACTCTGTGCCATTGCCTCGTTTGCTAATTTACTGCCACATACAAGGCATACCGGTAGTGGTAAATCCAAATTGTGAATAACGATCATCATGCAGTCGACTGCTTGTTTTTTTAATCTTTTGTGCTGGTACACTTTTATCGCTTACAGTTGCTTCCTCTCGTTTGTCTATAATCTGATAATATCAATATATGTATCCATTGTATTACACTGGTCAACACACAAATTTTTGCCGAAGATATTTCAGCGGTTTTAGGGTTTATCAGGTACGCTGATTCCAAAAATGGCCTTATTTTGCTGAATTGGCTCTAGTTTTCGAGATAAATGCATTTTTTATGAAAACATCGCTTACGTAGAGAAAGAGCATTGCTATCCGTTTATGCTTGTTTTACGCAATGCTGTTGGCTTTAGTCCTCTTTGCTTAGTGCCGTGAGAAAAAGAATACACTCATTGATAAAACTGGTGGCAAATAATGTGTAATCTTGACGAGAATTTTCTTCTATTTTGGAAGATTTGAAATTACAAAACGTCGTTATACAATTACAACACCAGCCATATTGACGTTTTGTTGTTTTTCATTCTGGCTTTTAAGCTTTGCATATGACATTTTTAAAACAACCATGTATGCCATTTTCCATGCATCAGCAGAGTCATGTTACATGCTGTCAATAAATTCTGAGTATGATACAAGTATGCAAATTATTTAAGGCAGCAACGAAAATTTTTGTGAGATACATGTCTTGACTTGATACCTCTTGCGAGAAACAGGTTGCTAAACAATGCAAGGTTTAAACTTTGCCTTATCAAGCTTCAATTGATCATAATAATAAACTGCGCCCCAATTGCGGATCCAGGAGGAAGGCAGTGGGGCGATAGCACCCTAAAACAACGGCATTTCTCGAAATTTTCCGGAAAATTCGATAAACTTCAAACGACGGATCATTTTTTGGACGTTGCCCTCTTAAAACGAGTTCCTGGATCCATCCTGCTGCGCAATGCTAAGAAACTTGAAAAATCTTTGCAGGTGACTAGCATGCCAGGTTATTTTAAGTGTGGGAATTATTAAGGAGGGAAGAACATGCATGGTGGAGATGGCAAGAAGGATTAAGATGGGAGAATTGTAATGAATGAGAAAGATCAAGAGAAGTTATGGAAGGAACACATAGAAAAGATCTTGAATGTGGAAAATAAATTGGATCGGAGGGCAGAAGCAGATATGGTTGAAGGACCAGTTGAAATAGTAACTTATGTGAAAGTGATGAAGGCTATGAATAAGATGAAATTGGGAAAAGCAGCTGGACCTTCAAAAGTAAATATGGATATGATAATGGCAAGAGGAAAGTTCGGTGTTATAATAAAGAAGCTTCGTTAGAGAATACGGAATGGTGAAGATATGCCAGAGAAATGGAAAATGAGTGTTGTTGTTCCAATCTTTAAAGGAAAGGTGTGATGGATTGTGAAGCATATAGAAAAGTAAAGTTGTTGGAGCACGCAGTGAAGACTGTGGAGAGAGAGCTTGAGAACAAAAAATGAGAATTGGTAGCGATAGATGATATGCAATTTCGCTGTATGCCTGGGAAAGGCACAACTCGTGCGCTGTTTATTTTATGAAGGATACGAGAGGAATTCCGAGGAGAAGAGAAAAAGCTGTGCATGTGTTTTGTAGACTTGGAAAAAGCATTTGATAGGGTCCGTAGAAAAGTGGCGGAATGGGCTAAGAAAGAAAGGATTGCCAAAAGTGTTGGTGCAAGCAGTGATGAGCTTATATGAGGGTTTGAGAACGAAAGTTAGAGGTGGATCAGGGTTGGGGGAGGAATTCGGGGTGAGTGTTGGTGTGCATCAAGGGTGCGTGCTATCACCACTAATGTTTGCTATTGTGGTTGATGTTGTGACGAAAGATGCGAGAAAAAGATCATAGTTATTGAATGACATTTTGTACGCTGATAAGCGAAAATATGGAGGATTTATGGGCGAGGTTGCAAAGGTGGAGAAGTGCATTAAAAAACATGGGATTAAAAGTAAGTATCGGTAAGACTAAGATGATGGTGAGCGGTACAGAAAATGCAATTGCACTCGGCAAAATCAAGCCTCGTGGAATATGCGGAAAAAGGGTTGTGTCTAACGCAATGTGTTGCACACTGTGTAATAAATGAATGCATGGGAGATGCACCAAAATGAAGAAGGTAACCTGCAGTTTTGCTCGCCATTTTATTTATAGAAGGTGCAAAGATCTTGGAGAAGGCAAGAAAAAACCAGTGGAGGTATTATGAGATGAAATAGCTTTCTAAAGCTTATGACAAAATTTTTTTTCAGCACAAACAGCTCTTATCTGTAATATATTTTGCCGTTATTTATTTATTAATTAGTGTAAAGGATATATCTCAAAAACTAGAGCCAATTCAGCAAAACTAAGGCCAATTTCGGAATCAGCGCACTTGATAAACCCTAAAACCGTTGAAATATTTTCTACAAAAAGAAAAAAGTGTTTTTTTTTTTTGTTTTTAGGTTGTGTTATCCAAACTGATTTTTATTATTTTAACTCGTTTAAAATATTTTCAAAACAGTACAACAGTTACCGATTTATTCCAATATCATTGTGATGTCACATATTGAAATTGTGAGGTCACTATGACCATTTAAGATATAAGGCTTTGTTGTTTTCGAAAAGAGCGTTAGTAAAGCAATACTACCGGTCCTAAAAGTTTACACTTTACAGCACAAGGTTTTGTAAAAGCTAGAAATTTTCGCGGCACACTTCAGCCTCTTCTGCGGCGCACCAGTGTGCCGCGGCACACAGTTTGAGAAGCGCTGGTTTACTCAAACAACCAAAGTGGAGCGAAATGGCCAGCTAAGTTTTGTTTGTTTTTGCAACTTGGCTCCGATTATTGATAACTCGCTAATTCAAAAATCGTATCAAAGGAAGAACTAAGAAAGCTCGGTTTCGGTTCACTGGTTGTTCGTGTCAATCCACCTTTTAGTGTAGCAAACCTTTACTGCTTTGCATAATCACTTCACCCAACAGTTTTGCGTGTATCTCGATTAAGTAAAACGGAGCAAATCGTGCAGCACAATTTCTTGCTGTCCAATAAAATAACTATTAAGTAAATCACCAAAAAACACAAAATAACCCCTGGAAAAGAATCAACCGAAGTACTGCAAAATCTCTATTGTGTGCAGCAGTTATTAATTTTTCTTGCATGTTACAGTACACTATGATCTATTTCAATCTTTATTTATCAAAAACAATTCGATCATTAGCTTACAGAATCCAACAGGAACTAGATAGCATTTGCAAGCAACTACTAATGGCTTCCCGTTAAAACTTTTTGGGGTCCCAAACATCCAGTAGGGTAATTTATTAGGTTTCGTAAACTTTATTAGTTTTTTTGTAATTTGCCACCAAGTCACGTGACCTGATTTGCCCATTCACCAAGCACAGTGAGACCATAATGTAACAAACCCATACTGAAGATTTCAAGTTGCTATCTATTATTGTTTAGATTTTATGAGGCTTGGTTAATTTTATGAGTTTTTTGACCTTTGACCCTGATTCACATGACATAGAGCGTTTGTGGTTGGTACAGTGCAAGTACCTGGTACCAACCATGAAAATTCCAAGTTTCTGTCTGTTTCTAATCGATAGTCATAAGCCAAACAACATATTTGCTTATTTGATCTTTGACCCCAAGTCTCGTCACATGAAGATAATCGCTGTGAATATTTTTTACCCTCTTTGAGATGCATATACTTTACAAAATTTGAAGGTCCTACCTACTGCCATTCACAAGTTATTAACGTTTGGGAAGATTTTTTTCAATTTCTTTTATTGACTTTTGACTTTTAACCTCTTGACTGCCACTCCCCAAAAGTTGCCAGACACAAGCTCACATTGAGGTCTATCATTCCTGAAAATTTCAAGTCTCTAGCATCAGCGGTTCATAAGCCTTTGGCTGCACAAAAAACTGTTGAGATTTGTTTATTCAACCTTTGACCCCTAGTCATGTGATGTAAAGACAAGCATTGTGCATATTTTTGTTCCCCATATTGTTATGCATATACTCTGAAAATTTGAAGGTCTTACCTGTTGTCATTCTAAATTTACTAGGTTATGAAAAATTTCGTTTTTTGATCTTTGACTTTTAACCTGTTGACCACCACCCCCCAAAAGTTGTTTGACACAAGTTCACATTAAGATCTACCATCCCTGAAATTTTAGCTTCAGCGATTCATAAGCCTTAGCCTGCACAAAATTGGTAAATTTTATGAGTTTTTTGACCTTTGACCCCGAATCACGTGACATAGAGCGTTTATGGTTGGTACAGTGCAAGTACCTGGTAAGGCACACCAATCCTGAAAATTTCTAGTTTCTATCTGTTTTTAATCAATAGTCATAACCCACACAACATATTTGCTTATTTGACCCCAAGTCTCGTCACATAAAGATAATCGCTGTGAATATTTTTTACCCTCTTTGAGATGCATATACTCGATAAATTTGAAGGTCCTACCTACTGCCATTCACAAGTTATTGGGGCTTGGAAAGATTTTTTTTCAATTTCTTTTATTGACTTTTAACCTCTTGACTGCCACTCCCCAAAAGTTGTTAGACACAAGTTCACATTGAGGTCTATCATCCCTGTAAATTTCAAGCATCAGCGCTTCAAAACCTTAGGCCACACAAAAAACTCTAGAGATTTGTTTAGTCAACCTTTGACCCCATGTCACGTGATGTAAAAATAGTTATTGTGCATATTTTTGTTACCCACATTATTATGCATATACTGTGAATATTTAAAGGTCTTACCGGTTGTCATCCAAAAGTTATTAGGTTTTAATAAATTTCGTTTTTTGACCTCTTGACCACCACCCCCCAAAAGTTGTTAGACACAAGTTCACATTAAGATCTGCCCACCCTGAAATTTTTAAATCTCCAACTTCAGCGGTTCAAAAGCCTTAGGGCAGCACAAAATTAGTATGGGGGGGCTGCACAAAAAACAACATTTTTTCTAGGACAAATAATTTTTTTTTCTAGAAAGTAAGGGGCTGTAGGGGAAAGTTGGGGTGACCAAGGTGTAGACCTAGGTGAGACACACATTTGAACTCTCGGTCACTTTTGAATTGGAACAGCCGTTTACTGATGCGTGCCCAGGAATTTGAAAGGGGAAGGGGCCGCAATTTATAGCCATTCATTTTCCTCCCAAAGTCAGGTGAAGAGCAAAAAAAAGGTCATCACGCCCTCAGATTGTCCTTTATACGTATATCACCTTTACACCACAAAAGCTTTGTGCATTTGTTTTTGTGGGGCGCGGCTCCAGCGCCTCCCCGCTGGTTTAGCAGCTACAGCTGTTGGAAGTGTCAAAAAGGGCATAAATGGCTAAATAAAAACAATATGGCTTAATCCTTTTCGGGAAGCCGTGAAAAAGGTTGTTTTGCAATTGTATGACTTGGTTCGTTCCTTGGTCATATATTTCGCATTTTTAATCTACTAAGAACGTCAAAAATTGATTGCGTAAAAACTGATTCATGAAAATGAGCTTATAGTTGTAGCGACCTCGAGACCAAATCAGACCTGATAAATTTTTTCCACTATAAACACTTTTACAGTAACTGTTGTGTTTGCGCTGCTTACGATATACTGCTGGTGGTGACAAGAAGGGACTTGGCCCGTGAGGGGGGGATGGAGGCAAAAAAAAGCAACTGCTCCCCCTCCCCGAAATATTTCTTAGTGTTTCGACCCCCCCCCCCGACAAATTTCTGGCTGATTGTGTCACTTATGACAACTACAACTAAACTTACGTTTTTGAAACGTCCAGTGTGGATTTTTTTTTTAAGCTAATTCCTTGATTTATTTATTGATGTTTTCTCGATGATGATTTGAATTGATAACCCCAATCGATAATGACGAAGTGCTATGCGAAATAAATCAATAGGATGACTGAATTTTACTGGAATTATTGCATTTTACAGATGGAGCAAGAAAAAACCTTTCGTAGGTTGTATTTACACCTTAAAACAGATCGTATGGACAAATATATAAATTGTGATTTTTGTTTCTGACTGAAATGACTCAGAAAGAAAGTTTTATTTAGGTTTTGAGCTTGTTGGAGCAATAAAACTTCTGGTTGCATGATTCAGCTCGCTACTTTCTTAACAATAAACCCAGACTCGTGAGAAATATGATTAACGCAGCAAGATGACAGCATTTGGTTATAAGCTTCTATGGCAAGATCAAATGTCAGCATGAAGTTTGAGCTATAAAGCGTTTTTAGTAACTCTTGATAAGTCTTTTCATGCAAAATGGCTCTGGCAGTTTACTCAATATGCTGACAGAGCTGATAATATTTTCGCAATTTCAATCACGCATCTCGTATTTGACGTACTGATAAAAGGAAGGGGTTCAGGCATCTTGCTATTTAGAAATCGTATAGATGTATGTATAACTTATTGCTGACTGAAAAATGAATTCCCGAACTAAAGTTGAGTTACTCTCCTTTAATTCAACATAGACTTCTACTTTTAATCTGCTCGGAACAGTAGCGGAGGTGATTTATTGAGCTTGTTTGTACCTGCCAAAGGGTAAAGAAACTCGTTGAGTGCCTTTCCCAACGTCACAACAAGTAATCTTGCCAACTTGTTCTCAGTGGTGGGCATTAAAGAATTACAATTGTACAGTAACTCGTTACTGTAACGAGGTACTTTTTGAGTAACTGTAACGGTAACGTCGTTACATTAGAAAAGAAATAATGAATTGCGTAACGAAATTACTTTATTAGCGATATTTCAAAGTTACTAGTTACTATTTCACATTGCATTTCACTGTTTGTGTTAAATAAAAATCTTAAAAAGTTAAAATAACAAAAATTAAGCAAATATCATTTTTTGTGGGTTTTCGGGTACGATTTAACTTTAAGCGAATGCGTTTGACTTGTAAACAAAACAGGTTTGCGATTGACGGACAGAAAGTTCAGACCACACTCCAGCAGTCTAGCACCTTTCGAAAATTTTTATTCGCAGCGACATGCAGCTGCTGCTGAAAGTGTAAAGTTTCACACTTTGCTGCGAAACGAAAAAACAAAACATACAACAAAGTGAGAAAGCGATAGAGCGCCAGATTTCTTTGGTGCCTTTTTACGCGAAGCAGAGATTTTTCGAAATTCTTTTCGAGTTGCCAGATGCGGTGCTTTTCCGCTAGATATGTTTTTTTTTTAAATTTCTTCGGCGGGCGTATTATGCTTTGTGCGGGTGTGAAGATTTTTAGGCGGGTTTGAAAAAATCACATTGCCGATTTCTAAGATTCGCAAGGCTTGATTGATGAAAAATATGGGATCAAGTTCAAGCAAATTTGTTTTTTAACCAGTTCAAAATGACTTGCGTTTGCACGAAGTCTGTATGTATCTGTTTATTTCTATTTTAAAGCACGTAGAAACGGTAGAATTTTCAGCTTACAGACTAATAGTGTTAATTGTTTGTTTAAAATCTTTGGGTAGATCTTTTACATTAGGAGAAAAAAGCTACGTTATTCTAGTTGGAAACAGGGTTTTTTAAATTGCTCTTGAGATTTGTTTGTTATTTATGGCAAAGGCAGCAGTGTGACATTTAATTTTGTGAACACAAATGTGGCTATGGTATTTTCTTTTTGATTGTAAGCTTTGTCAGGTTAATAAGTTGAAACGTATTAGTTCTTGATAGAGGTATTTATCTTGGCAAAACAGCCACTAAATGTGCATTGGTAACACTTTACATGGTTTGGATATTTCGGGCTGTAATTTTTTGTTTGTTTCGGCCTATTTTGGCTAGTTTTTTTGTGACTTTTGGTTATGTCTTTCAAAATCTGGCAACACTAAACCCTTATGCGACCGATTCCCAATAGAAAGAGTGCATCAAAAACAATGTATCTAATTGTTTGAATATCTGTCAAAAAAGGAACCTTTTAATATCCAGGTTTTCCTGCTGCAAAGTTAAGAGAAATTTTTATTAATATAACACTGCCCTACCATATTGTGCCGCTGTGAAAGGTTAATTTCACTCGGAAAGAACGTTTCAAAACCGAAGCCGGTATTTCAAAACTTTGGTTTTTTTATAAAGAATCGTTGCGGTGTGTTGATGTTTGAATGGCTGTGCGTACTGCTTACGTCAGAAGTTACACAGCAATGAGTAGCTGCTTAAGTCAGAAGTTAGACCCCAGACCTACGGCACTAATAGCGACTGTCGCTGTATTGTAATGCCATTCGGCCGAAAAAGGAACCTTGTAATGTCTTTTCGGTATTAAAATTCGTTCCTACTATCAGTGTTTTTTAAAAACGTTTTGAGGAATCAATACGGATCTCTAATTTTTGTAATGGTCTTTTCAATACGTTTCTTTCCCATGTTGTCTAAATAGGTACACTTACATCATATTTAATCACAATAATTTTTGGTCTTTTAAAACTTGTAATCGTCTTAAAAGTTGAACCTTAAGAAAAAACACTGCCTACTACGCACTGCAGCTGTTTTGGATTTAGTGTAAACAAAACCAGAAAAAGAAATCTTCATTGCACTCGCAGTTTTACGCCTAAGCGAGTAACGAATGGCGTGGTCCGTCGTTACTCGTTGGTGACCGCGGTCTACGGACTGCGGTCGACGACTTGACCGAATGGGGAATCGAAACCAAGACCTACCGCACAGGCAGCGATGTCTTTAACAACCACGGTGATCGACCGGTTTTAGCGTAGACCAAGGTTGAAAAAAATTGAAAGTAACGTGTAATGAGTTATGAAAAGTTACAAGTTACATTTTCAAGAAGTAACGGTAACTTGGTTACAATTTTTTACCAGTAATTGTAACGGTAACTTCGTTACTTTAAAAGTAACGAGTGCCCACCACTGCTTGTTCTCCTCACTGTCTCTAAAGCAGGGAAGCTGTGAATTTAAAACTTCGGATTTTTGAATTGACCTGACGCAAAATTGATCCTGGAGTCTATCGCTCCAAAGGTACCTGGTCTGTTTTTGGTAGAGACCTATAAGAAGTACCGGTACTAAAACTACGCATTGTTTCAGTTTGTATGATAAATTAGTTCTCTCGTTTTGGCGAGAATTCCATTTTGTATCAATTTTTGATGTGGGTTTTACTTCTTAAAGCTAATACTTGAAAATACCGAAGCTATTTTCTCTCCAAAACGCCCTGTTGATGTTGTTGCTGTTCATCCGAGTTTCATGAATTCATCCTGCACAAAATTCTGGTCGGTTTTGTGCTTTAGCATGTTTCAACTTTTAAAATGATATTATTTTCATATAGCTTAGCTTAATAAATCACTATGTTTGATTGGCTAATATAATATGGTAATGGTGCGGGAACGTTAAAGAATCAGCAAAAAGTGTCTGGAGGCAGACCGCGGGCACTTTACTGGGGGTTTCATCATGAATTCTGAGGAAATGGAGGAGCATAGACGTAAGTTTCACGAATGGCTTTGTAGTTGCCAACTTTTTAATTGCTATGTAGTTAGTTTGAAGTCACCGTTGATTATGTTCGTGTGTATATGAATCAAACGTTTAAATATGATTTAATGATCATTTTTCAAAAAAAAAAAATCAAATCTTCCATATACTCGCGGTATTACGCCGAAGCGTATAACAAGTGGCAGGTACCATCACCACGGCTTAGCGCTTGAGCTACATACCTCCAAAGAGGCGTCGCAGCGGTGGCGAGCCGTTGGCGGCACTGCCGATTTGACCGACCCACGAATCGAATTCCATACCTTCCGTGCCGATAGTGTGTGTTTAACAGCTGAGCTAATCGGCCGGTGTTAGCGTGCGAAAATGCCTATCAATATCATGTAGCCATTGTCGTATCCAGGTTTGCTTGACGAAGAAGACTCAGGATCGCCACTGAATTTTTAGTTGCACAAAATTCGATCATAGCTATACTAAGCATTTTGTTAATTTTACCCCTCCTTAGAACGATCCTGTATTTGCTTCTGATACCACTGATTTTCAACATGCGCGTGTTATTATCAGTTACAGCATAATTATTGAAGCGAATGATTGTTTTTGCAGAGATAGAGAACCAGCGGCCAGCCAATAAGCTACATATTTTCATCACAAGTTTCATAACCATGCTGTCTATGATGATTTTGGATGTGTATTTGGTTCGGCAAAACCAAGGAAATCGAAGAATCGGAGTTTCAGTAATGCTAGTTATCAACGAACTCTGCCATTTGTTGGCACTCAGGTACGCAACTTATTGTTCTTTACCACGTTGTCGAGCCGCTCGTTGGTGCAGTTGCAAAGATGGAAGCAAGAGACTCTGTTTCTTTATACCTCATTGTTTTAAAAATTGGAAATGATGTCATCACAAATTACTATTGATAACGTCATCTCAATTATTCACATTACAGTCAACCCTTGATTTAACAGATTTCGGATTTAACGGACATTGTTTTTAAATTTTTGGGTTTTGTGAAATAAATAGCCAAAGATTTGGTTTTAAGATACTCCTTAACGCATGTCATATACAGCATGGGACACTAACTGTAATACATATTTTCATGCGCTGTTATGCAACTAATGTAGAACATTTTGAAATTTTTGATGTATTGTCTGATAATGGGCTTTGTTTCAACAATACAGTAGTTAGGCTACGTTAAGTGTAAGTTTGTGACTTGACTTTCCTTTACAGTTTAGCTATAGCCTTCATTCGATTTAGCCAAGAAATTTTGAATTTTGTCCAAGATGAGCAGCCATACCTTATTTCATATTATCGCATTTAATACATAGGCTTCATGCAAGTTTGAAACAAACTTATTTTGCAAAAATTTTCCAGCCAATTATTCGACTTTTGAGGTGCACTTTGCTTCTGCTACATAACAGTAAACAAGTGTACAGAACTGCAAACAGTGAACACTGTTTCGACCTATCAGTTCTCATTAGTGCAGTTCGTGTGACCGACATTTACTCCAGGCAATAAATACCTGAGAAGGAATTTTTTGCTTGTGGTTTGTAACCAGCAGGGCGTCGAACCGAATCGGAACGTGAACCGAAAACTCGTATTATTAACCGCTTCTTTTCATTGAACGCGAACCGAACTCTAACCTTTATAATTTAATAGGCGTGAACCTAACCTGAACCCAACATCATCAAAAATCTTGCACCTTAACCGGATTTGAACGTTAAAATATTTTTGTTTAACCAAAACCCAGCCCGGAGTGTCTTTTTGGGACTGTGCTATCATCGCTATAAGACTAAGTGATCCATTTCTGATGGTTTCGTCTCATTTATCTTGGCGCGTTTGTGTTGCAATCTTACGTCATAACGGTGAAAGTTCTTGTTGGAGGGCAAATGCAACACTGCAGCTAGCAACGGTGAGGCATGCAGTTAGTGCTTCATTACTCTGTAAAATCAATTGATCTAAAAGTAATTAATGCGCAGATGAAAATGTTTTAACCAAAGATATACAGTTAGCTATTGCGTGATTTAGACCAAAATCAAATTTCATATACGGTTTAAAAAAGTCGAATAATTTTAAAGGTAGGCTAATCTGCGCATGATCTGAGGTTATTTCTGCCGCTGAAGGACATCCTTAATGAGCTACAGTAACATCTTACGAAGAACAATGAGCCTAAATACAAAAAGTAGTTTTTTTTAAATGCGCCTCTAGCTGTGTACCAAAACATAAGTCGGATTGACGGTTTCAAATTTCTGAACCCAAACCGAATCTGAACCTTTAAATTTTTGCTTCTGCGAACCTAAACCCGATAACGATAATTTTAAGTATTTTTAATTTTAACCGGAAGTGAATCTTCAAAATCAAACGACGAAAATCCTGAACCGGAGGTAAACCGCAAAAAAAATTTGCAGAACCTAAATCGGAGCAATATTTCAAGCGGTTTGATGCCCTGTTTGTAACTATACCAGTTACCAAAACTTGCAAAAAAACAAACTTTTTGCCCAACCCGTTGGCCCGTGAAAAAGCGGGGGACAAGGCATGCACTGTGTCTTCGCATGCAGCCCAGAAAACACAGTAAATGTCAGCGCTTAGTAGGTCACAGTTTGTAACACAAATACAAATGTGCAAGTATGCATACAGAACTGCAGACAGTGAACACTGTTTCGACCTATCAGGTCTCATCAGTTTTTCACGGCCTTGTCCTCCGCTTTTTCCCCTGCCTTGTCCCCCGCTTTTTCACGGGCAAACGGTTTGGGCAGAGAAGTTTTTTGCAGGTTTTGGTAACTGGTATAAAATTTCTCCTCAGATATTTATTGCTTTGAGTAAATGTCGGTTACACCAACTGCACTGATAAGACTTGAAAGGTCGAAGCAGTGTTCACTGTCTGCAGTCTATGTGCATACTTACGTATTTGCATTTGTGTTACAGCTTGTGACCTAAGCGCTGACATTCACTGTGTTTTCTGCGCTGCATTCACAAACACAGTGCCTGCCTTGTCCCCCGCTTTTTCACTGGCGAACGGGTTAAGCAGAGTTTTTTTTTCAAGTTTTGGTGACTGGTATAGTTACAAACCACAAGCGAAAAATTCTTTCTCGGGTACTTGTTGCTTTGAGTAAATGAGGTCGCACCAACTGTACTGATGAGACCTGATAGGTCGAAACAGTGTTTACTGTCTGTAGTTCTATTTGTATTTGTAATAATAAGGTGATTTTAACCAAAATGTGTATTGTGCATCTACACTGAGTAAAATCCGCGTCCTCTCGAATTACGGACGTTTTGCAATAACAGACAATCGCATTTCCACATTAATCCGTTAAATCAGGGGTGGGCAAACTTTTCGCGCAAAGGGCCGCATTGCAAAAAATTTTGAAGCCGAGGGCCGCACTGATTCGTAGAGCAAAATAAAAAGGGTCGTCACTACTGCAGATGTCCTAATTTCCACTCTAAATCAGGTAAAAAGCTAAAAAAGGTCCTCACGTCCGCGCAAGTGTCCTAATTTCCACAAATCAAGTGAAGAGCACAAAAAAGGTCTTCACGTCCGCAGATGTCCAAATTTTCGCTCAAACGTCCGCAAATGTCCTGATATTCCACTCAAGATCAGCAAGGTAGAGTCGTAAAGATGGCACGGGCTGACTTTTTTGCAACACGGACCGCCCATGGCCCAGAACCTCTTACCCAGTAGCGGTAACCAACCCGGAAATTCATCCCAAAAACAAAGCCCAGCCCGCCCACGGCCCATTCTTTTATGATCGTTCAACCGCATTTAACAGAAAAATGAAAGTTGAAAGGGATTTTAGAAATTGGTAGCAGCTCGTTAGCGGGTCTCATAGCGGCCCATGCCATCTCTACAGTAAGAACCAAAAAGCAAGATTTATATTTCTGTAAGTGCCTGCGGGCCGCATAAAATGATCTCGCGGGCCGTAGTTTGCCCACTCCTGCGTTAAATCGAGGTTTGACACTATGCCAATTTTGCCGCACATTTTGTGATTCGAGAAAAAATATTTTTAAGTTTTATAGAATAACGATTCACATGAATACAATACTTGTTTACAATTAACTAATTCAACGTTTTTACGATGAAGACATCATCACTATGCGCTGCAAATGAACAAAGTTTTCACCGAGTTTGCGTAAATTTTTCATAATCTTTTTCATATTATAGTGATGAAATTTTAATAGCCATCTGCGCTTGAGGCTTCCAGCATACATGTTTATGCCCGAAATCGTGCAAATTTTATGAAGTTTTTCGGCCTAAGAGTAGAGATCAGCAATATTACCACAAAACATAATCGCTATGGCAAACATTTAATAAATTATGCAAGAGATTATGACTTGTAAGTTATTGCTATAGCCTGCGTTGTGCTGCACGTACTGAACTGTTTACCCCGTTCCGTGCTCAAAAAAACACAGTAATTCACCACAATTATTTTTGATAACAATTGTTGAAGATCTATTGGTAATATATCAATAAATAATACTGACAATGACGATTAACTTCCAACAGAAAATGTATTAAATTTTTTATTTCACTATGGTTTTTTTGTGTGTTGTGGTAATCTGATTGATTTGACTTGAACGCTCATGATTTCCGCGTAGCTAGCATATTATGCTATTTGTTCTCATTCGTTGTTTTTCATGATCTTTCGAATTGAGATTGCCCATACTAGCCAAACGTGTTTCGATATTTGCCTAAAATCAGGCCTGTTTTTATTCTTTTTTTCATGTTTAGCCAACAGTTTGCTCTTTTGTAGGGAATGCGCAAACGTGGAAAATTTTTAGCAATGCGGAGTGAGAAAAAAAAACAACAAACAAACAAGAAGTCTTGGGGTAGCGTCAGCTATAAAAATTTCTCATTTTTATTTTTGCAAATACAGCATATTTTATAAATTCCGTTCTGTATCTCGGCAATAAAGTTCAAAAAATTACGTAAGAAAACGACAAATCACATCTACAGCTACACGCTGCTGTCAGGAATCCTTAATGAATCAGGTCAACGCAAAACCTAGTTCTAAAATGATTGAACATCGCAAAACTGCTTAATTATTGATGAAAACAGCCGTTGAACAAACTTGAAAATGGTGAAAGTTAAGCAAACCATATTGCTGAGACTGCTGACATATCATTCGGACACATCGCCCAAAGTAGATGGCTCGTGTCAGCTAAAAACAATAAAAATTTTAAACAATGAATCAGAATCTCATCCGAGTAGCCTACAAAACAAAAAAAACTAGTTTGAAGACCTACAGTAGTTTTTGGAACTCAGCAGAGCTAGATTATGAACAGTGGCGACTTCTTTTCTTATCCATTTGTTGTGAGAAAACGATGGAAACGCTATGCATAAAAAGAATCCAAACTTGCATGCAGTGACCGTGTCTTTTTTTGTGTGTTTCCGTACGTTTTCAGCATTTTTCCTTTACATTTTGTGGTTTGTAATGCGCGGAGTTGTGACAATCTATCTAGGTACTGAAATTTGGGTTAAGCTTAATCACGAACTTTCCATCACACTCAATTTTAAAATATTGCTTTAGTCTTTTTGGCCATTCGCTTGTATAGCGATATTCTTTTTACGTTGTAAGTAAATTAAATGTTCTGGTTTGTTTCAGGTACATTGGATATTGGGTTGGCACAGAAGTGTGGACTAACAAAAGGGGATGGTCGATAGTCGCGTGGTTTCTTTTCATGGTTATATACGACATCAAAATGTACTTTGTGTTGCAACATATATGGACAGCTTGCGCACCCATCGATATTATTATCGATCCAAAAACTTTAAATTCAGCTAGTAGTTTACTGGAAACAAGCGTTTGCAAAAATTGTTCTGGCAAACCTGAAAGTTCAGTATTTTCCATAAAAGTTGACCAGCCAAAAGGGTGCGATTATTCTTTACTGGAAAAGAAATTACTGATAATTTTTCAAGCTGTTTTATTACCTGGTCTGTACTTAGCGTTAGTCGGCGCAGACCACATGAAAACTTTGACAAATTTTAGAAATTTAGAAGAAGTAAAAATGAGGGTTTTTTGGGTGGTGATGGACATGCTGGATGTCTTACAATTACAATCGTCTATGTGGGAAACTAACACTCACCAATTTCCATACATAACTGCAACTATTTTATATTTCTACTGCTACATATTGCTGATAATTTTACCTCCAATATCAATGGCCGAAATGAGCAAAAAAGAAGGAGAATTTGTCCCACATAGGATGATGTTCTATCTCATTACAAGTGTGTTATTTGTCAATATCGGAACCACAACAATCAGATGTCTTTTATTGTTTTATTACAAATTCAATTTGGCTTCCTCCATTTTTCTAGCAAAGAACGCAATATGTTTTGGAATGCAGGTAAGCTTCTGTGAAAGAATACTCGTTGTATCATCTTGCTGGTAACATATTCTATACATTTACCTTTTGAAAATAGAGCTCACTGTTCGTCAACACCACTCACATACGATGTAATAATTTTGTGGGGCAAAGGCTAATAGAGATGTCTACACCTTTTCAAGACTTTGCCAAATGCATATTGCATTCTCTTAAACAGTTTTTGACGTTGAAGCGTTAAAAATCTTTTTGGCATAGCCTAACAAGAGTAACATATCTCTGCCGAACACAGTAACAATAAAGTTGATTATATGTTATTCGATAACTTACAGTGTTCAGCAAATCGTTTGAACGTTTTCCTGTAATGTTTACACACATTCGAGAATGGTTGCAATAAGCTTGGACCTGGAGAAAAAAATGATCCTGTTTTGCCTGAACTGAGGACATTCAAAAATATAAAAATGGCTACTAAACAGACTTAACATTTTTACTCGATATCGCATACTACAGTATATCGAAGAATCTTTAACTAATCTACCGATTTACATTAAGCCATGCTGTGTGGCTTGTTGATTCACTGGATGTTTATTTTTGTTCTTTGCCTGCAACAATCCTACTCATTTTACTTTATCATTGCTGCGGTAATCAGAATGTTTCACACAATAATTTGTTCAAAAATGCAATAATGAGAGTTATTTTTTGAACCTATTTGCGAAAAATGTGCTTGAAGCATCAGGTGATTTTGCTAGTTGCGCCGATGTCCTTCCCTTGCCTTACATTTTTGTACTCGCTGCGGTGAAGATTAAGCCTGTCACTTTACTTTAGATCTAATTGAAAAAAAAATCAATTTTTGGTCAATGCATACCGCTGCGGTGATTAAAACGGAAGAAGTTAAGCCGCTTGAGAAACGATTTTTGTAGATTTTGAGGGTACATTATGCGATGTTGATCATGCACACTAAGTTGTGTTACGCAAAACTGCTTCGTAATACAACTTGCGATAATAATCATAACAACAAAAGTAAAAAAAGTTAAATTTTTATTAAACTTGCGGTATAACGATGAAGCGTGTGACCAGTGATGAGGCCACAGCTTCGAACTCCAAAACAACGTCGCATCGATAGCACAGTGTGTCCGATTCGATTAATCCGGTTCGGAAATGGAACCCCACATTTCCCACTCCAACAGCGTATATTTTTTCGAACTAATCATATTCAGCCAAATGAGGTTGAACAATACATTTGGTTTCACACGAGCTCTTTCTTCTGTTATTATTTTCAGCGATAGAAGCAGTTTTAAAACTTTATAAGATGAGAACGTTCATTCCTTAAGCACAAAAACACGATTCAACTCTAAATGAATGCATTCACAATACCCGGATTGAAAAGCTTTCGTCTGTGGAATCATTCCGAGATGGAACGGCAGCTGACTGGCTGAAAATACAGCCAGCTTAGCTACACAATTGTATCGAACGGGTTTCACGTCACAATAGCAGGGACTTACGCGGTTGCTATAGTCATGTTTCGAAAATTTGCCGCCTGCTGGAGTCAGAAAGTGCCTCATCTCGTTATCATTTGAACTACTTTAAAAACGATTAGGCTAATGAGCAGCAGTGTAATACCATAAGATTATATACATTAAAAAGCGACTCTGAATGTTACAAACTCATTGATCTCAAAAAAGTATATTTATTAAAATAGCAATAAATTTTTACTTTGGTTCTACTGCGGCTAGTTTTCCGTTGAGCGTTGAGTAAAAAAGTGCTCGTTTTTTGGTTCAATTTGTATTAAGAAAATGCCCAAAATTACAAGTGTTTTATGGCCGTGGTCAACTCCTTAAAAATTAGTGAACTCAGTCGTAATTTTTTTTACGTCTATTAACAAGCTGTAAATAATCAAACGATTCTAAATCCTTCATGCTCATTTTTGTATTTGTTTAAACAATTCAGTTTGTCATCTACATCAAAGCATTTATTTGACACTGCTGAACCACAAATCAAAAACGATAAACCAAGCTTTGGTTATGCAAGCAGTTATTTTGAGTCGCAGATGCCTTTGCAAAATGCAGTCAAACAGTTTTGGAGCAGTGATGGGCATTTCCTCCTGGTAGAAAACTCCAAATTCTAGCCCTGAGTCAACGTTACTTGACAGAATTTGTAAAGTAGTTTCTAAAACTGGCAGCTCAGGAAATTTTACAAACTAGCCGGTCATCCGACAGCAGCTTTCTGGTTATGAATTCGTAAAGATCAAGTGACTTTTCATTTTCCTTTCAAAGTTTGAAAGCGTTTTGAAATTTTTTTTTTGGATGAGCTGTAGCATCGTGTTTGTCTGATATTTCAACTCATTAAGGTTTTTACAAACTTGGTTTTGCCGGTTGCTTATTTAAGGGAGGTATTCTATAGTTATGTATTCCGGCATAGCATAATGATTTAGAGTAGCAGCTGAAAGTATGTCGAAACAGTTCACTGAATTGTCGATAATTAATTGTAGAACTCTTCTTGTCAAATTCTCCATTTTTTTCAGGTGACAAAGTTAATTCAGTTTGAACAAATTAAAAGGAAAGAAAAAAACGAAGATGTTGAAAATCAATCTGTCAACTACTTGTCAAATGGAGATCCGGAGTTTCGGGACTATTTGTCTAATCCTTGTGACATCAGTCTATCTAATGACGAAGATTATAATTTCAAACAAAAAAACAGTGACCAACAACAAATGGAGATGCAAAAAATGTAAAAATTATAGTATCTAAAGTGTTTCATTGCAACAGCAGTGATGGCCCAGAATCAGAATGCGTTTGAATTAACTCGTAATGGCTGACGAAAATTTGCAAACGTGGCGTAAAAGCGTTTGATATCCTGCTCTCCCTAAATTACATTCTAAGCCCTGGAAAAAACTTTTATGAGGAACCGATAACTTGAGCTTTATCTTCAGCAAGCTAAAAATATAAAAATATTTGTTGGGCTTCTGTTTGCAGGTCGTCTGTTTAGGTTCAATTTTACTTTAGGCAGAACGATAATGTAATACATCTAAGGAATTTTCAAGTTTTTAGTGATGGTTTAAACGCTTGAATGTGCTTCGTCTACCCAAATCTTATTGAATCTTAAATTTTGTATTTAAGGTTACAGCAGTTGATAAAAGATGAGTCATGTATGCAATTTGTAATTCCAGAGAAGTGGTTTTCAACCAGGGTTCGACCAGTCCAGTAATGCACGTGGGTTCCTGGAGTCTCTGGAATGTTTCATTGGGATTTCGCTCCGCCAAAAAGGTTGAAAACCACTGTTCCAGGGGTTCAGACTAATCTATTGTGACGATTGAAGCAGAGTTGTTGACCAGTCACTTTTATTGTTATGTATCCTAGCAAACACGCTTAACATGCATAGTGGGACGGTGGCTTGCAGAGCTTTATATTACGGCCATGATCGTTAGGGCAATGGTTCAATGCCCAATCAAGTTTCGTTGTTGTGTACTTGGATAAAATACTTCACTGTAATTTCCTCTGATCGATGAATTTTGAACAGAAAAACAAATCGTAGCTGCAAAATTTAACTTATTGCTTTGAAGTTACTGTTTTACATATGGGGTATACATTCAGCAATAGCGTGATAAAAATATGCGAGTTTGTTTGATTAGGCAATATTGAATGCTAATCATTTATGCGTCGTCCTTTAAACGATCAATAATGAATTGAATTGTGGTGAGCTTTAATGGCGCTCAGGTCGGAATTTGCCTGTGTGTCATACACGTTTGCTCACGACGAACCTGCGAAGTCAGCTTGTCTATGATTTGACGAAGTTTTTTAATTTTGGGACTTGAAGCTGTTTTGCTGATTTTCAACTTGAGGATTTTTGCAGATCATTTGGAAAATACGGTGCTGAAAGCTTCTTTTGTAACAGTGCAAGCGAAAAAGATCAAGTTGAAATCAGCGATATTTCAACAATCAATCAAGTAACCTGTCTTCACTCTGATAGCAACCACATGTCAAATGAAACGACAATTCCTCCGAGCAGTTCTCCGGGAAAACCATCTTCCACATACAGCTCATTTGGAAAAGGCTCCCACATCAAAGAGAAAAGATCTTCGCGTGAAAAAAGCTCTCGAGCTATGTCTGGAACATCCGAATCGGATGCTTGCTCGAGCTATTCTTCCAAATTAAAGACAAAATCAAAAACACTCTCATCGAAAGGCCTAAACAGACTATCACAACCAGAATCTAATTTTAATGCCTTGGACAACAGGCTTAGTCTTCAAAGTGACCCATCGTATATGCAAGCGTCTTCATCTATAGTTACACCTCCTTCATCTTTTAACGACTTTCCTATTGGGAAATCGGCCACGATTGATCGAAAATGGGGTCAAATGAAAACCACTCATGCCTTAGCATCATCACTTCAAAATGATATATCTCATCTTGCAAGTCCAGCCCGACTTCCAGAAAATCTCTCAACGCGAAAGAGCTCAGTATCACTGGATAGGTTTGACACCAAATCAGTTCAGACTCATGACAATGAGAAATGTAGCTGTAAATCCAGCAAGGTTGACATTCCAGCAAGAAAGTTTGAAACCGAAATGAGTGAAAGTGACTTGTCTGATGTCAATATACCTCCTCCCCCACTTCCGGCTACGTTCCAGCAATCTCGTCCACGCAAACAAATTTCACATGACGCCCAAAGTGACTGCAGTACAACCGTCTAATTGCAATCCCAGTGGGAAAGAAAATTAAAGGACTAACAGCAAACTTTCCTAGTAAATTGCGAATTATGTGAAGTTGGATGCTTCTCCGTGCAGTAGACTTCCTCACATTTCACGTCTCTCTTTTGAAGTTATGACAAAATATTTTGCGTAACTAACACACTGAGCACCGTTTTTCTGTTATGCAAATGAGCTTCAAATACAAGCAAAAAGTTAAAACATTTTAAGTTACTAACCAAACACGTGAAAGATGAAAAACGGATCATTCGATGATCATACGGATTTTTGCATTGCAATTGATGAAGATGAACTTCATAATATCAGTTTACGAGAGCAAGAAATTGAGACATGCTAGTTTTTCTTGACTTAGGTTGATCCAATTCAATACAGCTTCGGCTGACGTAGTTTAACCATTGTTGAGGTCAAAATTTGTTTTACGTTTGCAGTATTTGTACGCAGCATCGATACGCGCAATTGCAGATATGGCATAATCGACAGCTCAGATGGCCGAGTGGTATAGAGCGTCTGTCTCTTGAGCTGTAGACTCGGGTTTGATTCCAAGTCGGGTCAAACCAATGACTTTAAAATTGGTATTCACATCTTCCCTGCTTGACGCTCAGCATTAAAGGGACAGTGTGGAGAACAAGCCGGCAAGTTTACTTGTTGTGCCGTTGGGAAAGGCACTTAACGGGATTCGCCCATCTTGGTGTGGTAGACAGATGGCTGGCAACTCCTAAGCGAGCTCGTACAGCGCATTGATCGCTTTCTCGTGATAGGAGGATAAAATATGCAATTAACTAACTAATAGGCCTGCATAAAGAACGAAACGCATTGACGTCAATTATATTTAATACGCCTGCGTAGATATCATACCTACACATCAGACCTGTGCTTATTTTTGACAAGCATATATTTAATTGTTTTCTGTATTTGCTATATCGATAAGCATTTACAATTTTTGATTGATTCAAATTGCAGATTGCAAACAATGCGTTTTATCATTATGCTAAGTTTTCCTTTTAGTTTCTTACTCTTTATTTTTGTTGGCAGTACTGCTAAAAAAGAGCGACCCTGTTTATTTTAGAAGCAATTTCTATTAAACCTCTCAAACTTAATCGTTGCAAACAAAAAGAATTTGTTTATTATTTGAAAGTTTTAAGTTTTTCTTTCAATTACATATTTTAGACAATGATGACTTTTCACCCTCCATGGCCAATTCTTTCAACCAATCAAAGCTCTTTCTTATAAACCAGTTCGGCTTCTTATTCTTTTTTTAGCGGCCTCCCATGATGAATGTCACATTCAAGAGTTTTTAGTAAAATAAATTTTCTGTATTTTAAATTAAATGCAAAATATTTTATTCCCACGTCACTAAGGAAAATATTTTGCAGGGTAAATTCCAAGAAAGAAGAGAGCCAAATTGGTTCATAAGCAAAATGATGAAGCTCCGATTGGTTAAAAAAAGAAAGAGCGCTGATTGGCTAAAAAAGTTGGCCAATGAAAGGAAAAAGTCATCATTGGTTGAATGAGAGAAGAAACTTAAAAATTTCAAAAGAATGGATGTATTTTTTTTATTGAAAGAGAATGGGTTTTGAAAAAATTAATAAAAATCACTTACAACAATAAGATTTCGAATAATTTTTGCAAGCTAGAAAGTTTCATCATCAACTTCATTTTATCGGTGTTTTGCTCCATTCATTTCGACAACTAACTCGTCATAGACGACAAAGGATCACTGCTTTCAATAAAATGGCGCGTAACTGTTTTTTTTTTTTGTTATTTTTCTGGAATCTAGACCATATTGTTTTAAGCAGGGAGTCGAACCGTTTAATTTTCACGGTTCAGGTTCGGTTTGGATTCAACAGCGTTATCAAATTTCGGTTCAGTTCCGGTTAAGGTTCAGACAAATTGAAGCGTTCCGGTTTGGGTTCGCTCCAGTAAAAAATATTTCAAAACCGGTTTATAAAGTTCCAGTTCAGGTTCGCAGTAAAAAATGGTATAATTCTAGTAACACAATTTAAAAAATGAAACGTACAAAGCAATATTTTTCTTCGCATTGACAGGCCAATGTAATGCATAAAATACTTGTAGTAAAGCCAATTTCGAGATAATTAAATTGCTACTATGCTCCAAAAACGGCAACCTAATCTTTGATAAAGAAACATATCTTCACATTGACGGGCCAATATACAGCTTGTAGTGCTGCGCAAGTATACTGCATTTCTTTGAATACAAGCCGCCTTCAAAGTGTCAATCAGTTACGCCGATCAAAGTGACGCGTGTGACCTCACGGAGCGATCCGCTTTTTCAATCGGTTCGGGTTCGGTTAAGGTTCGCAAGTGCTCAAATTAATCGGTTCGGTTCCGGTTCGCTCTTTGCGATTTTGAAAAATACGGTTCAGGTTCGGTTAAGGTTCAACAAAATTAGCGTAAAGCCGGTTTATAAAATTCGGGTTCGGTTCGACTCCCTGGTTTTAAGTTATCTGTCTGTTTTTAGCTATGATTTCGCAACCAGTGTGAGATATAACTAGCTAATGTCATTGTGATTATGAGAAACATGCTGCTTCGAGCAAACACATTATTAAAATCTAGTGTCATCAACAAAAACAATACAAAAGTTTTGGAAACGTTTATAAACTTGCAATGTAAGTGGGTTTACAGATATTTTGGTGTGCGTTATAACACGATGAATATCGAATGGTTTTACTGAAACATTGATAAGCTTATTTGTTTGTCGTTGATATTAATTAACATTTCTTCAAAAAACAACATATTGATTAAACATGGCAGTTGCCTTTGCATTCGCTCACATCGATTTGTAGTGAGTTGCGATGTTGGTGGTAGCGTAAAAACTTAGTTGCAGCAGTAGTAATTTTTTTATTTCTTCGAGCGGCAAAACGTTGAACAGAGTAAAACAAAATTGAAATTTAATGGATTCAAGCCCACTCGGTAGGAGGCTGTGAGTGACAAATCGTCTTCTAGCAGCAGACCCCCTAAAAATAGAAAGAATGCATATTGCATAACAAAAAAATTCTAGAAGAAAATAAGAAAAATCTAAGTTTGATGTTTCCAAGTTGACTCGCTTCCCTTTTCGTTACTAAAAAGTCGATTGATTATTTGTCTCTTTTTTGTCTTTTCCAAATTCCAGTCTTCCTAGTTAACTCGCTTCCCTTTTCGTTTCTAAACAGTTGATTGGTTATTTGTCTTTTTTAACTAAAATGATTATCACGAATCAAGAAGCAAAACGTAGCAAAAAGTTTGGAGAAAGTGATTTTTTGCTTCGTGGCAGGTACCACAAACAAAAACTGTTACGAGGTCGTTAAGTAAAATTTTTGGATATTCAGGGTCGCAACAGGGGCTGTCAAAAGATTGAAGACTTATCACTTAATCTCATTCGAAGTTGGTATCTGGATGTCTATCAGAAGAACAAGGTGTTGCTCCACGTAGCTCCTAATGAGCTGTATTCATTCTCAACAACTGTTCAAGTTTAGTCAAATACTCCTTACACTACAGTAATACTGTACTTTCAATCGTCAAAATGCTTTTCGGATTTTTCCTGTCGTGTCAGAATTTTGTCACGATGTCAACCCTCATTTCTAAAGTCAAGTAGCGTTGTTGTTATTTTTCTGGCCTACCTGATTAATGTTGCGACATTTTATATAACTATTTACTTGCATCGTGTTTCGTCGTATCACCTTTTGTTTTAAGATTCATTTTTTATTAACTTAACTGAATCTGAAGAACCAATAGCTAGGAACGTAATCGGGCTAGTTATCAACCCAATCCGTGCTTAGATTTTGAGTGACGGGTGGAAGCT
The DNA here is from genome assembly GCA_964006365.1 of Trididemnum miniatum. Taxonomy (NCBI): domain Eukaryota; kingdom Metazoa; phylum Chordata; class Ascidiacea; order Aplousobranchia; family Didemnidae; genus Trididemnum; species Trididemnum miniatum. Next base: position 16,225,590 of record OZ023239.1, read on the forward strand.
CCGTTAAGTTTTCGACTTACGGGCAGTTCTTTTAACTGTTTAAACTTAAAGGACAAAACAGTTTTTTGAAGTTTCTATGAACTACCAACTTTGTCATGACTTCAACGTAATTCAAAAGTCTGTCACAAAACCTTGATTCTTCTTGCAGTTTAGGCTAACATGCTGCTTATAAGAGTCACGGTACAATATGTTGCTATTGTTTTTGTTTTTTTTATGAATATAGTTTGCTATTTAGGGGATAACCCGCTTACTGAAAATATTAGCAGAGCTGCTGTTTTCAATTTTATTGTCCTCGTCAGCACTTTTACTGTGGGTCGAAAATAAATCAAATTTTTGGAACACTAATGGACTGTTTGGATGGCTAAAGCGCAGATAGCGTGGTTCTGTAACTAGCAACTAATCATATCGCAAGATTTAATTGTTTTGTTTGAACTTTCCTGTCACCAGAAAGTGGAGTGCTCGTGCTTGGATTACGTTTGGTATTATTAGCTTAAAGTTACGATTGGCAAGTAACTATGACTAACTTTTGACAGAAAAAACACGCTGAACTGTGGACCAAACCCCAACCTTACGATCATGTCTGTCCCAAAGTTTAGTTTTAGTTGCATTTAGTTTCCTAATTTCCTCCTCTGATGACAAAATGACTAAACCGCTGTAGGGATCTTGTTTAGGAGTTATTGGCATGCACGATGCACCTGTCTTTCACACCAAAAGGGGGAAACCCGCCAAGTGTCTTTCCCAACGGCACAAAAATTATAGTCACGATGAACATTATTGCAGCCCAGGTTGTGGGTAGTTAATAGACTGTAAGAGGTATGAGTATAATATCTTTTTTAGGACATTTTATTCCGTAAAATTAACTTTTTACATTTCTGCGGTTTCGTAACAATTTTCACAGACGGATCAAGTGATAGCACTTGCAACTGCCACAAAAGCAATTATTTAGAAGACACTGTAAAATTTGCACCAATGCATTGGATATTCTGACGGATATTTCACGTTAATGATCGATTGCAAGAATCTCTACGGAGTATGCTTAATTAAAAAAGCAAAATCCAGCCAACGCAAAAACAAATAAAGTTTGTTAATCAACTAGCACGCACATCGTCTTCTCTTCATGATGCAAACATCGATTGGAAATATAGCTATAGGTGGCGCGGTTTTTAATTTTGTTGTAATTGGTGGGCTTTTTTATCTCACAACATCACAGTATGTGCTGTTTTTCCGCAGACATCGACTATTTCCCGTCAATTGACCTGGACTCGAATTCAATTTTAAACGTCAGCTGCACTGCTCAGCTAGCAGTACTGCGAACACGTTCAAGATTTCGTGTCACAAGCTCAATTCGTGTCACAAGCTCAATTGCTTCAAGCTGACCCTGACCTAGCAATGTACAACATGCAAGGAACAATTTTAACTAGAGAATTTTTCTAAGTTTTTCGAATGCACGGCCCTCTGTTCTTATTTGTTTTTCCTTGTGCACGTTGATAATAGAACGCTGTAAAGCCAAACATGCATATTTTGTTGAGGGCATATTTTTCATCGACACGCCCTTGTTACAAAACAGTTTCTTTGGTTGCAAATAAATTTCCATATTGACTTGCTGCAAATGCACTTGAGACCGAAGACTTATTTTAATCACCAACTTCAATTATTTTTCACTTTGATGAAAATGAAAAGGAAGCAGTTTTTCGGCACCATTAATCTGCACCATGCATGAAATTGTTACCCGTGGCGTTTGCAGGGGATGGGGGTGCAAATATATGCGAACCCCTCAAGTTTTTTTTTAGGAGGTAAATCTCCTTTAAGCTACAGCCTCCTCTTCCAAAAAGTTTCTGCTTACATCCCTAATTGTTACGTCTAATTTCAGTGCTCAAAAAATTCTCAACGTGTTTTGGCCTATATGAATTTGTTTATCAATTCAAAATCTTACTGCTTACATAGGCGTATCTAGGGGGTTCAAGTTCTAACCCTTGCAAAATTTTTAGTTGTACAGTAAGTACAACTAATAATGATAATGATACATTATAATGCTCCTACTTCGATACTTGTAGACAAAAATTGCAAGATAAACGTTTTTTCGACCCCAAGTCCCTCCATTAAAGTTTCTGGATCCTCACTGGCCTACCCCAACCGAATCAGAAAAAGTCTTAGCTGATTGGTTTACGCAGTCATATTTTTACGATATTTTTTTATGCTGCAAAAGATTTAAAACCAATTAAAAGTCGATGATTGGTTTTAAGCAGTGAATTAGGTTGACCAATAGTGGTCCACAGAAAGTTCCACAAACACTTCATAAAAAAGCTTCTTTAATTGTTGTAACCTGACAGTATAACACGCAGAACTGAGAACTGCATGCAAAAATTATGCAGGCAAATTAAAATTAGCTCAGTGATTTTTTTGGAAAGCCAAATTTTTTTAATAAAAAGGCCATTGTGTTCCAGATTTATTTGAATTTATTTTTTCAAGAATTTTCTGCCGGTTTGACAGAAAAAATTTCAACGGCGTCAAGTTCTTCAAATAATTTAGCAATGCTTGTATTCTGTAACTGTATCGTCTTTTAGCCTACTAGTTTAAGTTTGGTGATAGTTGGCAGTACGATAACAGGTGATTTAAATATTTTTGCTGCACAAAATAAATTAATAATGATTCTATTTGAAGCCAAAGAGAGGCCTATACTAGACGAAGATTTGCTGATAGCGCAGCGTGATAGAATCAAGTAGGCCTATGGACTGCAGGAAACCAGATGACCTGCTGTCTTTCAATTGTTGCGGTGTTTTTATTGCCGCGCAAACCCACCTTAAAAAGTGCGCATTGTAAGTTCAAAACACATTCAACCGCATTTCGTGGTTTTCACCTTAACATAAGCTGATTGATTGATTTCTTCATCTTTATCCTCCCATCACGAGAAAGCGGTGTAGGCGTTCTGCGTAGAACGAATCCAGACTCGTTTAGGAGTTGCCTTTGTGTATAAGTTTTCCGGTTGAATTTTATTTTGACTTCTTTAATTTGCTGCTTGACGGATTCTACCAAGCAGAGATACTCATCGTGAAGCATCTTATCCAAGGACGCAACAACAAGACTAGGTTGGGAGTTGAAGCATTAACCTTGCGATCATGGTCGTTGTAAAAACGACGCTTCGAACCACTGCGCCACGCTGCCGACTGAAGCTATTAGAATTATTAAAATTATGAGTCTGTATAATCTTCACCTTAATCATACTCAACATAGTCTGTATAGAGCAAAAGGGAAGGGTGGCTAAGAGAATTTTTGCCGCTGATTCCAAATCTACAGCCAGTTTTTGTCCATCACGTCAGGTTTAAAAGATATTTAAATTTTTTGTCGTGGTTAACTTTTTAAAACGTAATTGCACTCCACAATTTACCTTTGTCGCAAAACAAATCATTTGGTTGTGACATCACAATTTTTCGTTTGTGAGTAGCCAAGCGTCGTAATTCTCCTTTTTCAATAGCATGCAGAAGATTTACTGCATCAGGTATTAGGCCTACCTATCAACTTGAATTTTTCCAATCCTCACATCATCTACTACCATTATGATAAAGCTTGATTCACAAACTCTAATTTTTCAGACCTCATTTTTACACCTTTTCACTTTTTTCAGAACTGTTACCGAATAGAAGGTTTGACTGATAAAAATTTCGTTAATGACAAAAAGGATGCTACCTGCAGAAGTATGAAATTACGTGGAGGTTTTGACTAGGGATGTGCCTTATATCCGGTCAATTAAATTCTACTTCGATCCACGACACTATATACGTTTGTGTAGCAACACGTTTTCGACGCTGGGCTTTATTTTTTGGTAAAGAAGAATTGTGTTAAAAGTGTGAATTCTGGTCAAGAGAGTGCCGAAAATCGGACGCCAAGTCGGTCGCCCACCATAGACGTTTATTCGGCGGGAGCAGGAGCAGTGCTTTCTCGGGTCTAATACCGAAGGGGGCGGCATATATCTGGCCTCCGGTTTTTTTTTTTTTATATCAAAAGTTGACTGCATGCACATTGCACAGTAGTTAAAACCAGTGGCGTATTTAGAGGGGGGGTAAAGGGCGATGGACCCCCTCAAACAACCTCACAAAAAAAACGAACGAAAATAAATGTAAATTAGATGTGTTTGAAAGTTATTGTGAAACTGTGTTGCAATGGAGTATCAGAGGGGTAGGGGATGGAGGTCGGTATAAATAACAATTAAATGCAGAAATATTAATGTAAAGTAACTTTGAAAGGTTATAGAGATGTAAGCGGTAGGCGTTAGAGTATCGTATGCGCCTATAGTGTGCTTGTTACGCCTTATTTGTTACTTACTGCACTTTAAAAGGGTTATATATCGATTTGTGTGTCCTAGCTCAGATGAGCAAAATGAAATAGTGCGAGGATATAAACCAGTGGTGTTGCCAGGGGGAGGGGCCACCGGAGCACTGCCCCCCCTTCCCCTTTAGACGAAGCTTAATGTGAAATGTAATTAAAACGTTCTTATAAAATGACGTAATCTTTGTGTCACAAGCTCCCTCTTTATTACTGCTTTTTCATTTACGACAAATTTTTGCGCCTTTTGAATTTCGGCATAACTTCTCCACAAAAAACGCTTGTTAAGCATTATTGCATCATACCAAAGCAAAGGGATAAATAGGGGCCTATTCAAGTGTAAGTATAGGGAAAAAGCAAGATTGTATCGCAAAAATGCAATTGAAAATGGCAAGCAAAAGGAAAGAATGTTCAATTGAAAATTATTTTAAGAAGAATAAGAACTTTTTTGTTGTGTTTGTTGTTCTTAGTGTTTCTTGTTCGAGCATACAAAATCGTTGGATTTTCTTGAATAATGCCGTGCAGAAGGCAGTTTGACTAGTACAGTATTAGGGTAGTAGCGAACTTAAAGGCCCACTGCAACCACATTCATCGATAGTTGTAAATAGGTATTAAATATATTCAAACATTTTCGCGAAAATTCGATCACGATATCTGGTCTCAGTAACGAGAAAACTGGTAAAATATCGTTAAATTCGTGACGTCATTGGGTACCAACAACCAAGAAATAATGCGACTTCTAAAAGCTTTCGCACAGCGAAAGCTTTCGCACTTTGCCGAAAACTTTCGAAAGCTTTCGCAGAGCGAAAGCTTTTAGAAGTCGCATTATTTCTTGGTTGTTGGTACCCAATGACGTCACGAATTTAACGATATTTTACCAGTTTTCTCGTTACCGAGACCAGATATCGTGATCGAATATTCGCGAAAATGTTTAAATATATTTAATACATATTTACAACTATCGATGAATTTGGGTGCAGTGGGCCTTTAAACTTTGCCCCCCCCCTGACAAATGCTTGGGCCTCTAAGCCAACTGCTTTGTCGCCGGCTCTGCTTTCCGTATTTCGATTTTTGCCTCAAGTTATTGGTAATGATTTTGTTTACGGATGAATATGGAGTTAATTATTTACTGTAGACCTAGGCAGGCAATCCTTAAAGGCCCACTGCACCCAAATTCATCGATAGTTGTAAATATGTATTAAATATATTTAAACATTTTCGCGAATATTCGATCACAATATCTGGTCTCGGTAACGAGAAAACTGGTAAAATATCGTTAAATTCGTGACGTCATTGGGTACCAACAACCAAGAAATAATGCGACTTCTAAAAGCTTTCGCTCTGCGAAAGCTTTCGCAAAGCTTTCGAAAGTTTTCGGCAAAGTGCGAAAGCTTTCGCTGTGCGAAAGCTTTTAGAAGTCGCATTATTTCTTGGTTGTTGGTACCCAATGACGTCACGAATTTAACGATATTTTACCAGTTTTCTCGTTACCGAGACCAGATATCGTGATCGAATATTCGCGAAAATGTTTAAATATATTTAATACATATTTACAAGTATCGATGAATTTGGGTGCAGTGGGCCTTTAAAATTAAGAACAAAAGCCGCTGTCTTGAAAAGAGTAAGCTTGTTGATTGGGGGGCCAAGCATGTCGATTGGGGGGCCGGCCCTCTACCCTTCCTTCGGTGCCGGCTTTGACGGGAAGACAGCGTGAGCCTAACGCCTTGGTCTGAGCAGATCATTTTTTTGAAGTTCTTGGGCTATTGTAATTTGGTTCCCCTAAATATTTCCCTGGCTACGCCCCTGATATAAACAGATAACGGGATCGTAACATGAGCCGAAACTTAATCTCAATCGGTTTAGGGTGCTTTTACCTCATCCAAATCCGAACTGGCACGAATTTCCAAGCAAAAATTAGTCATTGGTGCTGAGTTTTGTTTTAATTCTAAAGTGAGAATGATTATCTTGATAAAGTTATTTGGTTTTGCTTGTCATGGCGAAGCCCACTGCTGCTAATTGGCCTTTAAAAAAGTATTTTGCCTAACGTAGAAGTTAGTGCTTTTTTCAATTTCAAGGCCGGCCACTTGTCAAAGGCTATTTTTATCGCATAACAGGCTTGCTAACTCAACCAGCTTTGGATGAAAACGATAAGATCCAAACACAAATCAAGTTCTTGTTGCTCTGACTTAAAAGTAAGAAAATGTAGATCTAAATAAGGATTTTATAACGACTGTATGCAACCATGCTGAGTCAGTTTTGACTTGCATGTTTCAACGCCTTCCTGTTTTGTTGCGCGCGCTCTTTTCTACGCCTTCATCAATTTTTGTATTTTTTTTATATTTAGTTACATACTTATCCTCCTATCACGAGAAAGCGATCAATGCGCTGTACGAGCTCGCTTAGCAGTTGCCAGCCATCTGTCTACCACACCAAGAGTGCCTTTTCCAACGGCACAACAAGTCAACTTGCCGGCTTCTTCTCCACACTGTCCCTTTAATGCTGAGCGTCAAGCAGGAAGCTGTGAATACCAATTTTAAAGTCATTGGTTTGACCCGACTCGGAATCAAACCCGAGTCTACAGCTCCTGAGACGGACGCTCTATACTACTCGGCCATCCAAGCTGTCATTTCAGTGTGAAATTTGTGTGCTTGTGCTACCGTTACTTTTCTGCTGCAGAGATAATCATCGTGAAGCATCTTATTCAAGGACTCAGCAACAAAACATATGTGAGAGTTGAATCAGTCACCACCTTTAACGATGATCGTCGTGGAAACAACGCTCCACCCACTGGTCACGCTTACTTATTTGGGCGTAGCATCGTTGTGACTGTATAGGGCAACCAAAAGTAGCTTACGGACCGTCCACAAACCAAGTTTCAGAGTGATATTTCAGAAAGCTTTCAATGAATATTGTTTCAAATTGTTGTTTCCTCAAAGGAAAAAGAAGCCAAAAATCGCACTTGCGCAAAAATATTTTTACGAAGCTTTCTTCCTTTTTTTCGTGTTTCTGTAAAATCGTTCATTCATTTATATTTGACAAGACGTGTGAAGGTACAAAACATGTTGAGCGTTTTCCCAACTGGGAGGCATGGACTAGTCTAAGGGGGGCGCAAATGTTAGTCATAATCACATAAAAATATAGGGTTATGTATTATTTTATGGAGAGGAGCGTCATGAATAATGTTTTGTGAGGTAGGCGTAGTAGCACAAAGTTTGAAAACCACCGCTCTACTTACGGGCGATATTGCAAAGCTCGCAATCTTAAGACGTGCTAGAAATGTGCTACAAAAAATATTTTTGATTATAAAGACTCCAGTACGTCCACAAAACTTCAACACACCATAAAGAACACGGTTTCCCAACTGTGGATGCTTGCACTCCTTGGGGCGCGAGGAAGCATTCCAAGGGGTTCAATACGGTTTATTGAGTTTTATCTTGTATTAAGAGTGCTTTCATTTTCTGTTGCTCATTGTCAATTTTTCAGCGCTGTTACGCCCTAGTAATATGTAATTCGTAAACGTCCTACTGGCGTAAAACCCTTAAGGCTTCACCTCTTTGTAGTTGGCTACAATCAAGATCTGAAAGCAAAATGCGTCTGATTTAGCAAAAGAGTAGTGACTGGCTTAACTATCCTATACCTTGCATTAGCGACACTTTTAAAAAGACTAAAAACTCTAAAATTGATAGCTCCACTGGGGGAGCTTACAGCGTTCTCCCAGATCCCCCAGTTGAACACCTGCCGGGTTTTTGACGCAAAGTCATTTCAGGAAAATTTTTAAGGTCAATAACACACATGAATTCATTTCAGCCCCAACCATTACCAACATTTGGTTTGCGCGACTGATGACAGTCGCATGTTTTGTGAGGGGTGCAAGAACATATCAAAAATTTTAAAGGGGCGCGGAGTATAAAAATAGGTGGGAACCGCTCTGCTGTAAGATAATACAAAACAAAACAAAAAGAGATGCTTAAATGTGAACACTTATATTTACACCCTCAGACAAAAGTTTAAGACCACTTCCTAATTTTCACTGATTTTGTCATGTGAGCCACTTAATCTCTTCTACACTCGTAAGAAGTAGCTCAGTTATTTCTTTTTATAATCAAGTTTATTTACAACATGTTAAAAAGAAAATGCATATACAGAAGTCATGGGAAAGCGAGTAACTTCCTCCCTCATTAGGGGCTTCTCTCTACTGTTGAAAATCCTGGGATGTCCTGTTTTTTTCTTATCTGCAAAAGTTTCTTCTTTTTTGAATTTTTTATGGCATTATGCACAGCAGTTTTATTTTCTTTGCACATTTTAATAATTTGACGCTCAGATAGCTTTATCTTGCTAAGTGCAACAACCTGAGCTCTTTGTGTTACACTGAGAGATGCTTTTTTACCCATATTTTCCTTTCAGTATTTTCCTCCTCTTTTTCAGTCAATTCAACAATGCCGGTTTTATTTACAATAGATATAGTAACTTAGGGCGCGAAATATATTGCAGAGATTACACAGAAGCCTGACAAAGGTCCTTAAGCAGTATGATGACTCAGAAAGCACTATTTTATGACTGACGAGAATTAAAATAGAAATTTTGTCCTTTTCGCTAAGTGGTCTTAAATTTTGGTCTGAGGGTGTAAATATATGAAGGTACTTACAACAGTCGACAGGCGATGATTAATTACCAGAATCTCACTTTCACGTTAAAAAACCATCCGTATTCCGTACTCCAACTAAAAACTCATTTTGTGATTCAGCTTTATTGCAACTTTTTGACATGTCAAAAGTTGGCCCCCCCCTTTTATAAATTCTAAATATGCCACTGGTTAAAACAGTTCCAAAATGTAACAGCGCAAAATCTCAGCATTGCTTTGACGACATTTTGCTCTCATGCTATGGCGAGAAGAAAACTCCATCAAACATGTGACCAGCGTCAGCGGCGTGATCGAGTTAACAATCGCCACGCGATGTGTTGATTTTTGCGCTTTTACGCTTGTGAGCAATAATTCGTGATACAGATCGAAAAGCAAACTTCAAAAAAGATCAAATCTTTATTATACTGGCGGTATTACGCCGAAGCATGTAACGAGTGGCGGAGCCCATCTCTGCGCCAGCGCAACACAATTTCGAATCCCGAAAAAAAAAACGTCGCAACGGTGGCGAGCCTCCCACGCCGATAGCGATGTTTTTAACCACTACGCTAAGCGGTCATAAGGCAAGTTTAAATTTGACTTTTCGCATGTTTTGCGCTATCATCAAAGCTACTAAAAAACGCATGATTTGATTTCAGAAAGGGCCGAAACTAGACAATGCGCCCCTCCCCCCCCGAAATCATCTTTCGGGGCCCCCGAAAAATTTTTTCTTGGATGGTGATACAAAAGAGCAAGCCCCGAAGGGGCAATGCCAAGCTAGAAAGATCTGTGGGCTTGACCCCCAGAAAATTTTGCGGAATTTGACCTTAATTTGGAGGCTTTTTAGGCCTTTAAAATTCCTCGGTTTTAACAAGGTTTAGTAGTCTGTTTTACTTGGTCCCTTCCAAATTCACTAAAATAATGCTGCAAGCAAACCCTACTCTTTCGCTACCTATGCGAAAAAATGTTTTTAAGGCTTAGTTTTGCGCCTTTCACGTTAGGATAACGGGCCTTTGGTATGCTACTAAATGTTTGTTCGCTAGTTTTGCCACTGCTATTTTTCGAAAAATTTACAGGAGCCCCCCAGGGCCAAAGGAAAAATATGGTATGAGAGCCCCACATCGCGCGAATTAAGACAAAAAATATCTCGAATCTTAGAATAGGCCTATTTAAGGCACCTTGGTCATACGTTGAGTAAATAGTACTACGTACTGACTATTTACGGGGCTCCTTTTTCGTGCGGATCCCCCCGGTTGGGGGGTTCGGGGGGCGCTAGTTATGGCACCGATTTCAGATTACAGAAAAACGTTGAATTAAAGACTTCAACTTAGCCTACATAACGTAACAAAACCGCACAACATTCAAAAGCAGAAACACATCCACTGCAATGCTACTGGTACCATAAAACGTCGCTTTTTAAACGTAGAAAACAAACACTGCATAGTGGGAAAGATTTTGTTGGACTTGTATACCGGGCATCGTAGTCTAGGCTAGCTAGGTTAACTCAAGTTCTGCGCTGCAAGCAGCGCAGAACTTGAGTAGAAAACAAAGTTTTCATAAAAATTCTCTCTCTCAGCTGTTTGCCTTCGAGAAAGCATTGTTGGCGCCCATGTCCGCCGCTCATAGCATTTTTTTTTCATTTTGAACAGAAGACGAAAATGCCAGTTATAAATCAGAGAACAGGCTTTTAAACGTAAATTATTTGCATGGTCTTAAGGGATGAAACAACGATAGTGGTCCCCGAACCTACACCGTCTCGGTTTGAAGCCGATTGATTACTGCTACACCATCGAAGTGGCTTTTCTGATGACAAAACTCACTGCGCCAAACGAAAAAAAACTTGTAAACTAAATTTAAATCCATTTGATAAAGAAAATTACCAACGTAGTCTAAGGTTTGAACTCAGTTGCGTACGGTGAGCATTTTTTAGAGGTGTGCTCCTTTACAATATTTGCTGCCGCATGCAGCCATTTATTAAACAAATGTGTGAAAGTGCTCGAAAGTTTAATGCAAATACGCGAACCAACATGAAGCGCCTTTTCAAGCAGCCTAATTTGCTACTTAATATATTTAATTTTGGTGTCGGCTTTTCAGCTTTTGCTATTTCCAATTTTTCGTCGTAATTTCTGCTACAAAACGGCTTTTCAATCATACTGTCAACACTTCCATTCCACTAATTTAACCTACAACTTGAATTTGACCAACAACTTTGAAATGTATATATTGACCGCCACACTTTCAAAATTCACAAGCAATTACAGTACTCGCAACCGCATCCTAATACGTTGTAGAATACAATGGAAAAGGTCTGGCTTGCTTGTGTTGAACGATACCTGTTGAACCTGCCCTAAGAGAGCCATTGGATCATTCTTCTGCGATGAAAAAAGCAATTTGCTGTGGCGTGATTGAGCATGTATTGTGACGTTGCGTGTGGGTTCAACTTTCAAATAGGCCATTTTTTGATTTATATCATGTGAAAAGAGAAAAAGTCACTCTGCGCTACATATTTTTTTATTTCAAGCCACTTTATTGCAGCTTGGGATTTTTGTGGTAGTGAAGTACATGCATCATAAAGATGACCTAGTCGAGCATCGAACCCGCGAAGCCAGCTTCGGAGCCCAATACACCAACCACTTGGCCAACTACTCTGCGCTACATAATATGATTCAGAATACAATGAACAAGGTCTGGCTCGCCTGTGTTCAACGATATCTGTTGAACCTACCATACAAGAGAATGTTTGCGTCATCGGTCAGCGTTGAAAAAAAAGCAATTTGTCGTTCATCGAAGCAAAAAGAACTCAGATTGCGCTGATATTACTAAAATCAAAGACGAGAAAATACAAATATTTTAGTTAAATGTAATTAACGTGTGCGCCCGAGATATCGCAGGGTGTGCGCTGAACACCTTGAACCTCTGGAGAATACGCTCCTGTTTGAACTAGGTTTTGCTTTTTGTAGAGAGCCTCCACAAAACTACAGTTTTCAAACTCGCACCAAATTTTTTCATATAAATCGAAAAGGTAAATTTTATCTTTACCGAGTCTACTCTATGCAATTTTCCTGAACTATAGAAATATCCGGCCGGATAGAGCAGCACTATCCGGCCGCACACCAGATAACTCAAAAAGCGCCGGATACCGGATATGTATCCGGCACATCCCTAGTTTTGAATGTTCTTTCCAAAGGAATTATTTGCTGCCAAAATTGAAGTCTATTTTTGATTGTTTTAAAAATATGTCACAATAAACTGCTATGACGTTACAAAGATTTTGCTTATGTCATAATAATGTAAATATTGTGACTGAACAAAGGTCTTTGGTTTTTATAAAATAAAAAAAAAATCTGACTCGCTGGACGAATATAGCTTGCAGATTCGAAATTAGCGTGATCGCTTTCATAAGATTAGGGTGTTAAAGACACTGCAATATTCAAACACCCAAATTTTATTGACCGGTGATCGTACAGACGCTTTTTGATCAAGTTGAAAAAACAATCAAGAATGGAATAAAATCTTGTTTATTTAAAATAACATGATTGAATAACCAAAACAAACAATAAAATTAAACTGTAATAAAATGCTGATAAAACACTCTATAACATATAAAACAGATAGTACAGCAGTCTATATGGAAAATGAATATTAGGGTCGATACAGACTCAACAAAACTTTCAAAAACTTTGTAAGGTTTGCCTTAAACTTGAATTCTCAAACACTTTCGCAAAGACCTAAGGTAAATAAAACAAGCAATTATAAGAATACGTTCAAATTTTGCAAGCGGTTAGGATACATTAATTATCTTAATCAAAGCAATTCTTATAATTTATGGCTTGTTACAGAAATTCCATCGCCAAAGTGATTTTTCGGAATTGCCGATGCATGTTCAAAACGCAACGGTAACTAGCCCAATCAGGAACAGGGGAAGGGAACAAGAGAGCTCAAGCTCTCCAGGGGCGTGCCCAGAAATTTGAAAAGAGGGAGGGGCGCAATTTTCGACGTTCAACTGAAGACCAAAAAAAAAAACGTCCTCACGTCTTTCGACGTCCAATTTACTGCTCGATATCAAGTAAAAAAAGGTCTTCACGTCCTCAGCTTTTATTTCAGCGGGGGGGGGGACACTATTTAGCTACATATAATAATACATCAGTCTTCTAGCTTTCAATACTCCTGTGTGCATAAAATAACCAGATCAGCACTTCATCAATTTTCAAGCGCTGCCAGAAAATATTCCGGGTTTGCCTGTGATTACAACCAGTTAAAGTCTCGCACTAGATTACGCAAACCGCTATGCAGTAACACACAAGTTGTTACTGGGGTTATCATCAATTTGAAGCATTGTTTGTTTTACGCAGCGACTGTAAATCGGTTAACACAGAGTAAAGCTCTAACGTAATTATTGCACCTAAAACAAATACCGGTATAGTTGTACAATTGCAAAGGTTTCAATATTTCTCACTGCGTACCCGCTTTTATGAAATATTAACTCTGAATCGTGCAAGCATTTTCAAAGTTGAAATGTCTAGATGTTATTTTTTTGCGAAATTAGAAAAGTCCATTTTAAGTGTGATAGTTGGCTGGACTGAGATTTTCTTGGCAGGAGCAGACTTGACTTGAGTACTTTGTTCCACTTTGGCTTGGTTATGCTTCAAGGCTCGTTCCAATATTGATTTGTACGCAGGATTACTGGCAACAGCAGACTGAAAAATAGATATCACAATAAACAGAAAACGTTAATGGAGCTGCCGTTTTTGCAAATTTTAGCATCGAAAAAAAAAAAAAAAAAAAACACAGAGCAAAAGATGTCTACTGGGATTGTTTGATATTCTAGCAAGACCAAAACCTCCTGATGTCGCAAAGTCAAAAACACGGTAATTGCGATCATGCACGACCCTTTTCCAAACTGAAAAAGTCGGCGCCCTCAACCGTACAATCCAGAAAATTCTTCTGCCATTCTAGCCTACTTTAAAAAATTCGAAGCAGTAAGGCTTAATTGTAGAGCTTTCTGTAACGCAGTAGACTATGCTTTGTAGCAATCAAGTTCTCATACGAACGTCTATTGCACACGGAAGACAACTTTTCATATAATATTTAAATATTATTTTCACCAAACACTTTTAGCTACACTTGAGCCAATGACGGAATTTGCATTTGATTTACACAAAAACCCAAAGCCAAGAAATTAGGAAACTGTCGTAAAAAAAATTGCATTTTCACTATCATGAATGGTTCTCGAGGTATTACGCCGAAGGGAGTAACTAATGACGGGGGCCAGAAAGCGTCGCAGCGGTGGCAATATTGCGTCCGATTTGATCGGCCCGGGAATCGAACCTCACACCTCCCGCACCAATAGCGACGTACTACATAACTGAGCTAAGCAGCCGGCACAAAACATATTTTCAAATAAAAATCGTACCTTGAAAGCGACTGGAAATTTCGGACCGATTTGAATCAATCTTTGCAAAGCATCATTGTGCATGGCGATGTGAGGAGAAGGGTCTTTAGCAGGTCCGAAATTTTCCGGGTTTTTATCAAGACGAAGAACCAGCATTGGTACTAACATCTCTATCATCTCGTTTTCTGTATAATTTCTTGGGTTAAAAGCACGATTTACTGTTTACCAACACGACTGAGTTTAATTTGCGACTGAACTTGATCGTCAATATAATTCGAGTGAGCTGGTAGTGAAGTGTTAACTTAATACGGGCAAACTTTCTTAAAAAAGGTAGCAAGAGTTTTACTATAACCAAAAACAAAAATACTGGCGATCACTTCCAACAAACAGCCTAGATTGGAGACGCGCCGTAACTACAAAATATATTCTGGTAGTTCATCTAATTCTATAGTATCAAAACGGCCACGCTAAAAGTAATGTCCCTCAACGGTTTTAGCCCTTATTGCTTCCATGTGCTAAGAGTCGAAAAAAGATTAGCAACGAACTTTAAATAGTCTGGGGTGGGGCTAAAAGGCCTTGAATGTTACGAAACGCAAAGAAACAACTCGTGCTTACTATATTCTTGGTCAGTCAGAGATACGAGTAATTCAAGTATATTGAGACATTCCGATGCAACTGTACTGTCATCATGCGACACATTGCCAGTTAAGCTAGCCAAATGCTGAACAATTAAGGGCGCCATTCGGTGGATAAATGAACGAGATACCAATGAGTCAGGGTGGCGCAAGATAGGAGTCAATAAGGCAAGACATTGAAGCTTGGTCTGCAAAACAACATTTTTCATATTAGCAAGTTCCTATACACATTACACACCAAAGCAAATTATTGTATTGAGGACAGATAAAACAACATGCTTAACCAATTTTGTAACTTCATGCAGTTCAACTAGAGCTGCAAATTTGAACTTGACGATGTTTGTTTCTTTGGTCAAAATCGACCAACAAAAATTTCTGAACTGAAACAGTCGAGTAATAAACTTGATAAAATTACTATACTTTTGCAAATTTTGAGAAATCAAACTCGATTGAAAAGGCCAGAGTTTACTAGTAGGATTCAAACATACAGTATATCATATTGTATTATTATCATTTTTAATAGGAGCTCAGTGCTAAAAGTGCATTCCAAAACTAACAACTTATGAAATTGATTTTAGTGACTGAACCAACACTAGTGCATTCAGAGATATCGTGGTCCATGGCATGGCTTTGATACTACTATGTTTCAACGCTAATAAGTGGACTTTTCCATCAATAATGGCCCAGAATTGGTACCGAATGTTACTACGCAATTCTAATGTATTACTTTATTGTCAGAAGAATTAAAGCACTTTTCAAAATAATCCAGCATAAGAACGAGAAGTTGTGGAGAAGTAGTCACGGATGTGGGAGCATGGAGGAGGAAGACAGAGACGCAAGTAAGGAGGGAAGACGAGTCATAATGAGAAAGATCTAAACAAAATGCTAAATGAACAACACAAACTCCATTCAAATCGATATTAGCTTGGCTCAGCTCAGTTAGCTTAAGTACCAAAGTTGACTACGGAAAAGTTACTGATCAAGAGTCCAGCGCAGCAATAAGTTTCGTCTGCTCTTTGTCAATAAACATAAAACATATTTGCTGGAAGTGGGGTTCCGTTTACCCGTGACAGCCTGATACAAAACTTACAAACAAAAATTACAAGTGAAAGCAAGGTCAAACCTTCTATCGCTCTTGATAGCTGTTAAAAGCTAGAGCTTGTATTATAAAATAAAATCACAAAACCACTCCAGTCTGTTTCGCCGTAGTCGGCTCTTCAGGTGGTAATCATAAGCATCTGGGCACTGGAGAGTCGAAGACGCCAAAACAGGCTGTAGGGGTTTTATGATTTAGCCATTTTATTTAATAAAACAAAAATTACAGGAAATTCTTGATTTCGAGCGGTAATGGTTTCTGCTTCACTCCTATTACAAAACGTATTGCATAACATACAAAGCTTTTATGTAACCAATGGTGTGACCTAGGCCAAAAATCAAAATGGCGTTACTCCATTGTTTTTTATGATTACAAATCCAACGGCCAAGCAGCCTCTGCTTCCGGAGCGGAAGACTCGAAGGTTCAATTCCAACTCGAATCAAACCAATGACTTCACATTTGTCATTTACGGCTTAGTTTGCTTGGAAGTTCAGCTAGAAATCGACAGGATTCGAAACAAGGCTGCAAGTTCGCTTGTTGTGCCTTTTAAAAAGCCACCAAATAAGTATCTCTCACAGTTGAGTGATAGACAGGTAGTTGCCCGGTAGCTTCTGAGCAAGTTCGTTAGAGCGCCTTCGTCGTTTTCCAGTGCTGAAGGATAAAATTGCCAACAATAATACCAAGACTTTCTCGCATCTTCAATGATGTCAATTAATACTTGCAATAGAGAGCAAAGCTTGATTAAAATGACAAGTAAAAGTAAGTAAACGGTCACACAAATTTCCGTTTGTTTGACATCTTGGCTAATTAGGGACCATTGTTTTATAATATCTTGCAGACTAAATCACCATTTCTGTTTGCCGTAATCAAATGTCGAGGAAACCCGCCAATATTTTACTTTTACCTTCTTTGGTGAATTCCAGAATAGATAATAAAGCACTTTGAAGAAATTGGGCCCATTCGTTTTTGTACTTTTCAACTTGATTAAATGGAGAAGCAACGATGTTTCGTAGCGCCTAAAAAGATTTAAATACCACATGTGGCAGTGACGGCTTGCAAGTAGCATGTGAAAAGCGTAAAATGTTAATAAGTTTCTAGAACATCATTAAACATTTCACTGGTGAAAGAGAATTTGCAGACCAAAAAACAATCACTCGCCAATGAACAGAGTACGGTAACAAGCCAGCCATCTTTTGCATCACATTATACAAACACCTTCGCAGAAGTTAAGGTGATAAACATGATGTAAATTGTAAAGTAGATCGGATTTGTCTATCGGGAGAAGGGGGCAAAAATTTTCTGCGATTGGATTGAGGTTAAGCCCTGGGAGGAACTATCTCTTTAACCAATATTTTGAATAACTGCTCACTCAGAGAGCACAAGTTTATTTTCTAAACTCTTTCCAGCAGCGTAACACGTTATATCTGATCACAAACTAATAACGTCACAATACTTGTAAAGCAGTCGTTGCTATAGTAACTGAGGAAGCTTGCACATTGCTCTGGAGCGATATTCCTTCCCGAAAAGCACCAACAAGAAGAAACAAAATGGATGGAAGAACTGTTACACTGCCTACAAACAAACATGAGACGAAATAATATCTAAAAAAGGCCGCAACCAAGTTGGCTCCGAGAGCAGTGGTGCATTACTTGCAAGCCTATTGTTACGATAGAAGAATGTAACATTGCAAAGCAAAATTTTGCTTTTGACAATGAAACGTCAAGTAATTAAAAAATGCTTTCAATTATTCTGGCTGCATGTTTTATGTTAATGCTAAAGAGAAGTTTCAAGCATCATGCTCCACAGCAAAATCAATGCTGAAAAACCATTCTTAAAAATTTTTTTCTGAAACACAATAAGCACTAGGGCAGGGATGGCGAACCTTTTTAAGTGGTGGGTCAAATTTAAGGTCGTAGATGGAAAAAAGAAAAAACGTGGGTCACAGATGTAATGAAAAGATCATCACGTCCGAAGATGTCCAACTACAAGTGGGGCACTGAAATGTGAAAGTGAGTCACTTAGTGACCGGCGGGTCAGTGGTTCGCCATCCCTGCACTAGGGTGTCCCATTTTTGGGCGACTTATCGGGAAAATTAGGTTCGAGTCGCATTCTGACTGGATTTTCGTCGCTGATTTCAAAAATGACGTCATTTTTTCATTGTGACGTCATCTT
This sequence comes from Trididemnum miniatum, assembly GCA_964006365.1. Taxonomy (NCBI): domain Eukaryota; kingdom Metazoa; phylum Chordata; class Ascidiacea; order Aplousobranchia; family Didemnidae; genus Trididemnum; species Trididemnum miniatum. The sequence continues at coordinate 16,243,823 of OZ023239.1, forward strand.
GAGGTGCCACCTAGCGGATTTCTGTAAATTTCGGAGGTATTTTGAATATGGAAAGAGCTAGAGAGTTTAAACTTGCACCAAAATGCTCGCAAAGTATGATTTCCTATTTGTGGTCAATACATTACAAAACGCTAACTGCAACAGAAGACCAGTTATTTTATAAAAACATGATTTTTGGTCGTTTTCCCCCCAAAAAGTGACAACGCTGCGAATATGACAATCGATGCTGAAGTTTTAGGTAATCGCAGATAGTAAACTCTGTTTTAATCTTTTAGATATGTGTTCATTACAACTTCTTGTTGGTAACTGCAGACAGAAAACACGGTTTTGGCCTTATTAGGTCTCATCTGCGCCTTTCGAGAAACACTGTTTACGAGACTTTTCTGCGATTGCCTTAAACATTAGTATTAACTACACAACACACAAGCCATACATACACGATGAAACATTGTAACATAAAAAAGAACTGGTTTAACATTATAAACACTGTCAACTCACTTCTCCAGAACCGTTGGTTGCACAATATTATGCAAAGCAGCAAGAATATGCAAGTCTGTTCGTACTTAATTACTACGGTTATTTCGCATTAAGGCGTTTACAATGATTTTAACTTTGCCAATAAAGCGCTCTGAGGCTCGATAGTTGTTCTCAATACTTGGCTAAAATCCAGGAAGTGGAGGATTATAAATGATGCAAGGAGCAATTTTCAGGTGTTAATTGGTCAGCCTGTTGTCTTTAAGAAGTCCCACGTCGATCCGCAGGCACTCATTTCGTTTTAGTTACATTTTGTCCAGCATTACCAATAACCTTTTTCAAAGAGCTTGCACTATTTATCGCACAAACAAAATCTTCGTTCTGGTGTTTCGTTTTTAGTAAACCTGAATATTCACTGTCAGGTCAGGCATAGTACTTTGCTGTTTCATCGAAGCTGATTCATCTTTCCTGGACCTTCCTCTTAGTTTCTTTAACTTTTCCTGTGGTTTTGAAACTTTTCTCTTTTTTGACATCACATCTCGTTGCTTTGGATAAGTGCAATCTACCTTGGATGATAATATCATTTTCTTACCGCTTGGCTGATCTTTTAAAAACTCAAACTTTTTTTTCAGGAATAGCTCAAAAGGACACTTACACGCATATATTCCATTCCAAAAACACAATGCAAGATCTGCACTTCCTTTACACTTGCATCGAAAAATGTCAAAAAGTTCAAACAACCACTTTTTTGTTAAAACATTCTGTTGTTTTTTGCTAGCTCTCCTTTTTGCTGCTCTCCATTTTTTTATGATTTGAAATAGTGTAGTTTCAATCTGACTTTTTGAAAGAACAGGTAAGCTTGATTTGATCCATAAACGGACATCTGATACCACATCAGTTTTTAAATCACTACATTCTGGAGGACCGGCCGTTGGCTCAGTTGCTTGGCGCACGCGCTATCGATGTGGGAGGTCTGGGGTTCGATCCCGAGTCGGTCAAATCAGCACAGTGTCGCCAACGGCTCGCCACCGCAGCGATGTTCCTTCGAAGCTGTGTAGCCCAGGCGCTAAATCGTGGAGATGAGCCCCGCCACTCGTTACACGCTTCGGTGTAATACCGAGTATAATAAAGATTTAATTTTTTTTTAATGGGACCTGGCAATCAACTTTGAATCAGTCTACTGAAGAAAACTCCGCTTAAAATAATAATGCTTGATGACTTTTTCATTGGTAGGGAGAACATTTTTTCTTAATTTTGCGGCAATTATATACTTTTCGGACAATTTTGTTTCGGTCATGCTTTATTCCTACAACAACTTTTAAACCAAAGTGCAGTTCTATCTGAGCATTCTGAAAAATAAAAAAGGACTGTGGAATCATGACGTCAAATTTAATTGGATCAGTGAAAAAACTCTAAAAAGTTTAATTGCGAATGCAAAAGTATGCAGAGAGTTGCAGCATTAAACTGCTTTCTCGCTCTTTCACGGACCAACGCCATGAATAAATCATAAATGTCCCGCAATCGCACTGATGAGACCAGAGTTTCTCGAACGGAACTGATAAGGCCTGTAAGGTCGAAACAGTGTTTTCTGTCTGCAGTTACCAACCAAGAAGTTGTAATGAACACATATCTAAAAGATTAAAACAGAGTTCACTATCTGCGATTACCTAAAACTTCAGTATTGATTGTCATATTCGCACTTCGCAGTGTTGTCACTTTTTGGCGGGAAAACGACCAAAAATCATGTTTTTATAAAATAACTGGTCTTCTGTTGCAGTTAGCGTTTTGTAATGTATTGACAACAGATAGGAAATTATACTTAGCGAGCATTTTGGTGCAAGTTTAAACTCTCTAGCTCTTTCCATATTCAAAATACCTCCGAAATTTACAGAAATCCGCTAGGTGGCACCTCAAGATGACGTCACATTGAAAAAATGACGTCATTTTTGAAATCAGCGACGAAAATCCAGTCAGAATGCGACCCGAACCTAATTTTTCCGAGAAATCGCCCAAAAATGGGACACCCTAGTACGTCGTCGTCGTCGTTTGGCGGGGCATCTCTTCCAAGACAGATGAAAGGACCAAGGCCGAGGGTTTATCCTTTTACCACCCTGGCCACCAAACTGCTTGGGTCAGATGCTGACTGTAAGGGACTTCAGCCAGCATCTTGTTTCGTCATCCAAAACCATTAGACCAAACATACCTCGGGGTGCTCGATGTATGGGACACTGTGAGATGATGTGATCTGCGGTTTGTTCACTGGCACCACACTCACAATTCGCTAGAGGAGCGAGACCCCATTTGTACATGGACGAACAGAAACGTCCAACACCAGAACGCAGACGGTTGAGCTTGACCCAGGCTGCCCTGGGCAGACCCATACCCAAGGGTCTGGAGCTAGCCTTGGGAATGAAAGCGTGGAGTGACAATGCGTTGGCAGAGTACTCCATGTCCCATTTCGTGTTCGTCCACTCGGCTGCACGGACGTCCATCTCAGAAAGACTGTCTAGTAATTTCCGAGCAGCAGGTACAAATGAGCGTCTAGATTTCAATCTCTCCCTACATACGTCCTGTGACTCATGAAACTGGCCATGTAAAATGTGGTCAGGGTCCAGGGAGCTGCGGTTGGCTAGGGAGAGTGTCGCTCCTTGGCGGCGAAGCTCAGCTGGCTGGATGCCTGAAAGAACCGGAAGGTAGACCGATGGAGTGGGACGCAGGCACCCAGTGACAATGCGCAAGGCGTCATTTATTACACTGTCGATAAGCCGTATGTGCACGCTGCGGCACCAGACTGGTGCGCAGTACTCGGCAGTCGAGTAGACCAGAGACAGGGCAGCTGTGCGTAATGTCTTAGCGCTAGCACCCCAACCTGTTCCGGCAAGTCGCCTCAACAGTGAGACGCGAGCACTTAACTTCTTGCGCAATGCTTCCAGGTGAGGACGATAAGTGAGCGATCTGTCCAGTTTGACCCCAAGATAAGTGGGAACTGGACAGAAAGGTAAGGTCTTACCGATGTTACAGACCTTAAGCTCACGCTTAGCCTCTCGATTGTGGAGGTGAAAGGCCGCCGTCACCGTTTTAGTGTGGCTAAGCTTCAATCGCCAGGTCTGGAGATATTCCGAGAGTGTAGTCATGTCCTGGCTTAGAGTCCTTTCCAACTCCTTCCATTCTCCAGATGTATGAAGTATCGCCAGGTCGTCGGCATAGGCGAACTTCTTGGAGGTTATGGAGGGGACATCATATGTATAGATGTTGAAAAGGAGGGGGGCCAGGACCGATCTCTGGGGGACGCCATTTCTCAGGCGTCGTAACCTGCTAGGCTTGCTGTCGCCAGTTGTAAGGGTGAAGCTTCTGTTGCGGATCAGCTCCATAATCATACGAACCATGTGCTTGTCCGGCAGAAGCCGCAACAGCTTGCAAGTGAGGCCACGGTGCCAGACAGTGTCATAGGCAGCTGTCAGGTCGATAAAGACGGCACCGGCCTTCTTTTTCGCTTCGAATGCATTCTCAATGCTTTGCGTGAGCAAAGTGACTTGATCCACGGTGGATCTTCCGCGTCGAAAACCCGCCTGTTCCCGTGGGAGCAGAGGGTCAATAAGAGGTTCGACGCGGGCGTAGATAAGTCGCTCGAGAATCTTGTAGGGAACACAGAGCAAGGAGATCGGACGATAGCTCTTTGGGTCCTCTACAGGTTTCGAAGGCTTTGGGACCGCTACTACTAGCGCTCTTCTCCAGATCTTAGGAATTTTGAGGTGGTGCAGGCAGGAAGATAGGAAGCCACGTAGCCAAGATTTTAAGCTGGCTCCAGCATGGATTATCAGCTCCGGACAAATGGAACCAGGTCCAGGAGCTTTGCCTGGTTTTAAATGTTGGAGGGCAGCAGCGAACTCCCGATGGGAAAAACTCCCAGAGACATTCGCAGGATGTAATGGATCAGCCCTCCAAAGGTCAGACACTTCCTGTAAAACGAGCCGAGATGAGCGTCGATTCACACCTTCGTATTTCCCGTTTTTAACCAGCTGAGAAGCAATAGCATCAGCTGAAACGGGACATTGACGAGGGGATTGTCGTGACCTACCAGTCAAGTTGTTTATAGTATTCCATGCCAGCCGGCTGGAGTGCGAAAAGTCAATGTTGCGGACCGTCTCTGACCAGCGATTTCTCCGCTTCCCGTCGAGCCTTGTGAGTAGGGCTGTGGCAGCCCTATCCGAATCAGGGCCCCCAGGTGACTGCAGGAAATGCTGATAGAGGTCTTCACACTCCGCATCCCAGCAAGGTATGTGGTTTGATCGTCGACCACGAGGGATGCATTTCTTCGCCGCAGTGCTTATTACCTTGCAAAAGCACTGGTAAACCTGATCGATGTTTTGAGATTCAGGTGGCGGTATACTCTTGGCCAGTTTGTTGGTTAGATTAGAATAGTGGTCCCAGTTGGCCTTGCGGAAGTTCCATCGCTTTACAGGCTTGCTCGGTTTTGGATGAGCAAGTTTGGGTGGACTTATAAGCGAGGGTCGGTGCTGTGACCTTGGGAACTTTCCTAAGATACGTCTGTCAGGTAAGCAACTGTCCAAATCGACACTGGCAAATGCAAGATCTGGGTTGGTGTCTGTTTTCCAGCGGCCAGAGTGGAAACTGGCGGCCTCCTTGGGGCTATATAGCAGGGTGAAGTTGTTGGCACTGGCCCAGCCAGCCAGGCATTCACCATCTCGATTGTTATTATTATAGCCCCAGTCAACATGGTGGCAGTTGAAGTCGCCAGCATAGGATGGGGGAATGCTGGAAGATCAGATGCTTGTATCCGTGTTGGAGGGGGTTTGTAGACGTTGACTATTTTATAGTTATCAACATCCACGCACACCCACTCGATCTCCGATGTTGGTGGGGACTGGTCGATTAGGATCCACTTCAGACGCTCATGGACAAACGTAGCAAGACCATGCTTCCTGCTCAAGGAAAACCCAGCTAGATGGTAGCTCGGAAGATCTAACCTTTCTACCGAGGTGCAATGGGTTTCCTGTAAGAGGATGACGAGTGCCTCACACTGTAACGCAAGATGATGCAACACGCTCATCTTGCTTGCAGTGAGGCCTTCGATGTTCAGTTGGAGAATGCTGGGCCTTTGGAACTTGTTGACGGTGCGCCGAAGATGCGCATCGCCCCGTCCTGAAAAGGACGTTTGCCGCTGCCCAGCTTGAACATCGTTAGGTGTCTCGCCGTTAAGGCAGATTCGGTTTCTGTCAGCCAGATTAAATAGCGTAGACAGAGTAGCGCTCCGGGCTACGGGAAAGCATCTGCCATCCGGAGCACCCTAGTAAGCACCTTAGTAAGCACGGACAATAATACCTAGTAAGCCCTAGTAAGGACACCCTAGTAAGCACGGTACAATAATACATGTAGTTTAAAGAAGGAAAGTTTTGCTTTACTGCTGATGACGAAAGCTGAATCTACGCAGCCACAACATCCAGTTTCAAGAATTACTGTGGATGCATTTTTCCTGCTTTAATAGGTTCAAAAAACTTCACAAATTTTGAGTAATTTAACAATTACTTTTCTTTCATCACACAAAAATTGCAGCTACCGGTATTTCCTTTCAAACTAGAAACAACAAAGCAGAACGTACTTAAAATTGAAACAAGCTACTAACTACATTATATCCACACAACCAACCAATCTCGTACCTCGTGCAGAACATAAAGTTAAAACTTCGCTTAACAAGCTGATAGCTTTGGCAATTAATCCTGCTGCTTCCGAAGAAATCTTTTTAAAAGTAACAGCTTTCTTTTCGGTGGAAGATCTGTAAAAATTTAACAGAAGTAAAGCTTATAATACATTATTTTTACTGATTAAACCTGTGCACGGTAACTTACGGCCTCATCGCAACTTTAAAACTCACAATTTCTGACCCAAACCCTAAGGGTTACAACAAACCTAAAAGACTAAAGCGTTTCTATTTGTTGTTGTGCAAACACCATTATAATTACATACACACACAATTAATATGTTGCAGCAACAAAGTGACTGCCAAGAGACTGTGAGGTCATCGAATCAAGCAGACACCAAAAGTACTCCAGCCGTTAGAAAGTGTTTCGTACAAAACAACTCATAGATTCCCTAAATCTGTTTTGGGGCCTGCAGACATCTTCCAAAAAGCTGTGAGTACATACTTTAAAAGAATACGTTCTCTCAACAAAAATGAATTTTGGAGCTGGTAGCCTGGATTGATTTGTATATAGTTTGCGAAGGTAAAAATCGGTCTGTTTCAGGGTTATCATATAACTTTAGATGGCCGGTAGAAAAGCGTTTTCTATAATCTTAAATTAAATTATTATGTTCTAAACGCAATAAGTTACGGTTTAACAATAACACCAAGTAAGGGCTCGATCTTAAATTAAATTATTATGTTCTAAACGCAATAAGTTACGGTTTAACAATAACACCAAGTAAGGGCTCGAACCTGAAAGCTGGGTTGATTGTTGGGATATGTCGGACAAGTACACACATGCACACTTCCAATATGGCGAAAACAGTTGACTCCCCCACACTGATCTCCCCCGAATCACCCCCTTCTCCCGACTCCTGAATCTCCGAAGCATCTAGAAAATCAAAACAAAAATCAAAATTTCTTTTTAACTCGCCCAGTTAAGATAAAATGTTGAAAAGTGACAAAGTATTGTATTTTTTTGTTTGTATTAAATTACATATTTATCCTCCTATCACGAGAAAGCGATCAAAACGCTATTATGGCTAGCTTAGGAATTGCAGGCCACCTGTCTACCACACCAAGATGGGAGAATTCCGCTACGTGCCTTTCCCAACGGCGCAACAAGTAAACTTGCCGACTTGTTTTCCACACTGTCCCTTTAGTGCTGAGCGTTAATTAGTGATTCAGTACATTTTTGTTTGGAAAAGTAATGCACTACACGCTCCAAGACTTCAAAATCATCACGAAGAGGTGAAAGACTATCACAAGTTGAAAAACATGGCTTTATTTTACTCACTACTTTACCAACAGTAGTGTAGTTACAAGCACATCTGGATTAAAATGATTGAACATCTCACTCTACCTTTTCCCTCGTAGAGATTTTCTTTGGCAGCTTTGAGAATATTTTGAACGATATTTAAAACCAGTGATTGGCTGAGAAAAGAGTCACGTGTCAGAAGTAGTCGATGCAAAACATTCAAAATTTCAATCCCAAGAATCTAAAGAAAAGACTGAAGATAAAATTCTGATCACTAATGTTAAAGCATTCTTCAAGGACCGCTGTTCAAGAATTTATTTACAGGTGTTGTTTCGAACGTTTTTCGGTGATTGTGCTGCGAACAACTGCCGTGATACGAAAAAAAATCAGAGATGCTTTTCTTCAGCACAGAAATCAAAATTTGCAGCGTTTTTAAAAGAACTACAAGCAACAACTTCGTCATTATAAAGCTTTAAATACTGCAATACCTAGTCACAAAAAAGACCGGCAAATCAAAGGTAAGCAATAAAATACCAATGCTTTAAAACTCTTAAATTTCGATTGAACAATCACATTTTTTCATTTTTGAACTAATAATTTAACCATAATTGAAAGAGACTGCGAAAGGAGCATGCATTTTTTGAGTGTGCAGCTATCTGCTCCACGCAAAACACGATCAGCTGCAGCCGAGAATCAAACCCAACTCAAGGATCTGTAACATGGGCGCGGTACGCTGGACGATGTCGCTGACACTTCATCCCTTATGATAACAATTGCATCAATGTCAAAATGTTGTGCTAATGACATAAAATTATTTTGTTTAATTTTTACATATCATTTTACTTCTCTACCTGATCAGCACCAATGCGTGAGCGGGTCCATTTTGAGGCCAGCAAAGCGTCAAGAGTCGATAAACAAGACACAATTACTTTCAATGATTCCGAGGTTCTTGGTGAGCACAAAGCTTCAATACACACACCTTGCAAAAGATAGAATTACAAAGCTATGGTCATCGACAAAACGGAGTAAAATTTTACGACACACAATCACTTTATAGTAATTTTGTAATGGAAGAGCATGGAAAACGGCAAGTTGGCGCCGTTGGAAAGCCGCCCCCATCTTGAAGTAGTAGGCAGATGGTCGGCAACTATTAAGCAAGCTCGTTAAAGCGCCTCGATCGCCTTCTTAGCGAACAAAAATATTACAACTGTAATTAAATAAATTTTATAGCGTTTTGAACTTCCTAAACCTGCTTGGCTCAATTGTTGCTTAATATTGAGTGTTTTTTCTTAACCACTATTTCGACTTTAAGAGCAAACTCACCAAGAACAAGATGAAGACGTTTTTCTCTTTCCTTCTCTTTGTTCTCATTATCGGCATCTCCTTCTCTTAATTTTTCTTGAAAATCGACCAATGACAGCCAGAGTGCGAGCGCATGAACAATAGCAGGCCACGCATAATTGTAATGTTTGCGAACGGATTGCTTTGTACCAGGAGTGAAAAACGCTCCACCTGTATACAACATCCAAACTCTTAGTTCGCAGTCTACACAAAAAACAAACTTTTTAAAGGAAAATGTTAAGTGCAAAATATGTGCTTAATATCTTGCTTTGAAAACTTGTTTTCCACAAAAGCATATCCAATTGATTGTATTTGATTAGAAATACGATTTTCTATTACAGGTAGACCAGAATACAAACTGGGACCTAGAGCACCTTTAAACCCTGTGCTCTACTTTTGCCCACTTAGTCAGATTTACCAAACCAAATTACAGCGATCTTTTTAAATCTTCTTCAAATAATCGGTTATTGCAACCTATTATATTCACATAATTGACGATCGAAAGTGGTTACTGTAATCTATTCACAACGTCACTATTTACAATATCACACAAATCAAGTCATAGGCTTTTTATTCGAAATTAAACTGTCAAAGGTTTTCTTCAAATTAGCCTCAAAAAATTAAATTGTTTTACTTGAAAATATTCTAAATAAAAATCGTTTTATTTATCATTTCAAACGTTTTGCCAAAAAGATGTACAATATATTTTGATATAAGTACAAAACACACTATAAAACTACTTCAATCGTTGTCAGCTCTTCAGGTGGTGTAAAAATATCTTATTTAAAGAGGACAATGCCAAAGGAAGTTGAACGTCACTTCGACGTGCATTATACAATCTTTAACAACAACGATAAAAAATACTCAGCATTTGAAACTAAGAGTAAATCAATGCAGCTACTGTATCAAATAACACAGCAAAAATCATATCTTCGTTATACTCGCGGCATTACGCCGAAGCGCGTAACGAGCAGTGGGGCCCAACTACGCAGTGGGGCCCAACTTTACCACCAAGCCACCCGGGCAATTTTAAGTAAAGTTTTCATCAAGTGAACATCAATCGCACAATTTGCTTTACACTTACCCTGTTCTGGTAAATGACTGGCAATTTCAGCAGGTAGCTTCAGTATAGCTTGATCTCGCAGAGCATTTAGCCACAACTCCGACAGATCTTTCAAATGTGGTTCAACTAGGATCAATAAATTGCCTTTCGATGACTGCTGGGCTTGTGTAGCTTCACTGCTACTCACAGAACTTACATAAACCTAAAAGTACTTGAAATTAAATCATTGTAATTTTGAAGCTTTTGCGTATCATAATTTAGCGCTGCTATCTCCAAAACTTTGCGACCAAGAAGTACAATTAAAAACATAAAATCTACTTCAGCGTGGGAAGAATTCTGACTAAAACGACTCGGAGACAAATATATTAACTCTTCATGAGCAAGTAACAGCGAAGCTATCTTTGTGGAACAAATACAACAAACTCTAGTAGATTAACCACAATAAGTTTACATTCCAGAAAAAGACTTTAACATGCAAAGTCAACTAAGTTTGAGTTTACAAATGCTGCTGAAAGCTTAATGGTCCACGTACTTCCGCCCACGCTCTGAGTACGGCGAGTTTTTCCATGGTGGCTGCACTTTCACTGTAAACGCTTGTCTGCTTGTCGGGAGTCACCTACAAATAACCAACAATTAATTGAAATCAAGCGACCTTAGATTGTAAACTATAAATACAGAAGCCAAGTGACAAACTTATTTTCTTTATACCATCACCAAAAAATCAATGCATTTAGGTATATTATTACACACTGGTCATGAAATCTAGCGATTTCCAATCTATATAAAAAAGGAATAGGCGTTTAATTTAGCCACACGTTTTAAAATACAGTAAGAATCAAATACTCATTATTTACGTTTACATTAAAGTTTAAACTTCGCTTCGTTGTTAATTCAGACAGACAGAAAATACCAACAATAAACGTACAATGAATATTGTCCATTAAAAACTCACTTGCTTCACTCGCTGCAAGCTAGAAACCAAGAGAGAATGAACTCGCTTCAAATCAGACAAATCACTAACTACTCCACTCGATATCCAAGCACTGCACACTTCACATGCACGCACAGTGACCTCATGCGGCGCATCGATTGCTGAAAATGCTGGTCGCAAAGCGGCGCCAACCTGAAATTCAAAAAGTCAGACGCGCTGCTGGTTTTCGGATTTTTGATATCCTGAAATAGTTAAAAATGGAGAGACAAGTATCGCAGTTAGAAAATCTACATTGTACAAAATATTTGTTGACCACTATGCAAATAAGATAACAAACAACTGAGGTTACTTTCAACGCAATAAAATGAAAATTCAACAGTTAACTGAGGGGGAACCTGCAATAGGGCGCACCAAAATTCCACTCTTTTATCCAAACGTGGACATCAATATGGCAATCTGTGAGGATTCCCAAACAAATGTTACTGCGAAAAAACCAGCGAGTTTCGTCAAAAATTCGAGCCGCAACAGCATTTTTAAGTTTTAGGGAGGTATTTTCATGAATCTTGAGGGTGCCAGTTGATAAAAAGTGTATTATTTACATATGTAGAATTTTTTTAAACTTTCGATGTCATTATATTTGCCTGTTAAGGGTCACTAATCGAACTAAGCATGATTTTTTAATATTATAGCTCAACAAGGTCCTTTTTAAATCATTTTTTCCCATTTATAAGTAATTTTTGCTCGATTTTTCAGATATTTTAAAGTTTCAGCTATTCTTTCAACGTGCAAAGCAAATGTGCTGAACATATTTCTTTTTGTGCAAAAGGTGTTGCAGTAGTGGGCAATCTTAGTTTAAAGCCTAAACACCATGTCAAGGTGATGTCCGAAGTTCAGGTTCCTCTGTTTTCCATCCCGGAGAGGACCCTTTATCATTGATGCCTAAACAGTTATAAAGGGAACGATCACGGTAGGAAATGATTAGTCCAGTGTGTCTTATCCAAAGTGATTTGCGAAAATCTGGGTAGAGCTTTTTCGTGTATCTTCTACGCAATGCAGAAGCAGCCTTTGTTGTTCTTTGTCATCTGTTAAAATATCTTTGAATTCCTCCATCAGTCTCACTGCTCTTTCCGCGATATCATTCACTGCCTTGAGGTTGGTGGTAAGAATAAGCTGTTCAATTCAGCAGTTTAGTTCAGTAATTATCAATCATGACTGAGCAGTGAGCATAGAACATTATTTCACAAAACGCGTAAGGCAATGATGTGGTTGTTCAATCACAATATTTTATAGCAGCCACCACGTGTAATCCACGACTAGCAGAGCATCTCTGATTTGGTGTTAGTGAGATAAGTACAAGAAAAAACGAAGAAGCATTGAAGTTTCTGAGAAAATCATAAAATAATATATTGTCAGTTACGATCTAAAGGTAACGAAAGGAAAAACATGGTTTCAACAAGATCAGCAGATTTACTGTATCCTCTTCTTGGTAAGCACATTAAATAGGCTATCTCCTCCGTAACTGCCAACGAATTGGGGTGTAATGCAAAGATTTTTGTATTACTTCAAATGCAAAAAATTGAGCTAACAGAAATCTATTAATCGGACGTGCGACGAAGTTGTTCTCCTGTGACAGAAGGTTGCACAAGGTTACACTCCTGGATACACTTGTTATATGAGTTTGAATACCATCAAGGCGAGAATCAACATGCTTTGGGAAGACTACCGGACAACGCAAGCTTGGGGGAAAAGCTCTGATGAACAAATTAATGCTTCTAAAACTTACCATGCGAAATTAGAATCTCTTTTTGATATTGCTAGGCCAGATATTGAGTTTAGGTTGTGTGAAATAGATTTGAAATTTGTTCAGGATCAAAGAACCGAGAGAAAGTCAACATTTGGCACCAAGGACACTAAATTACTCGCTCGTTTAGAGCGAAAGAAGATACGTAAGGAAAGTGAAAAGAGACGGCAAGATCAAGCACAAGTGGAAAAGGAACGATTGGCAATGGTAGCTGAAGAAAGTGATGGGTCATTTTATGATGATGAAACAGATGAGAATTTCTGCGAACCTCCTTCTAAACAACGTAAGAGCTCCGAACAGATTCTGCTGCGCGTGCCTACAAATATAGCATCTACATCGCAGGTAGTAATGGCTGTAGATCGACACAAGATTTCAAGTAATGCTCTCAATGACATCTTAGCCGTGATTATCGCAAAAAGTCAAGGTTGTGTAGAGGATTTCGTGCTCAGCCAGACGAGTACTTTAACAGGATGTAAAACGGTTCTATGACTTTTTATCCATCTTCTACGCTCCATATTGGTAGCAGTATCCTTTAGCTTCTGAAGCAGCCGCAAACGATTTGGAGTTCTATCGAGCCATGATCAATTACATCATGATTGATGAAGAAGTTGTTGAAGCTGCGAGACATGCACTTTTAAGACGCAGGTGGTATTTAACAGCAGAATTAATACCTTTGACATTGTGTTCCAAGCAACTGCCCAGTATTAAACACGAAAAATTGGCCTTTAGGATCTACAAAGGTATCAAAAATATGTTACGTATGTCAAAAATCCAAGCGCCACTCTTGCTCCAGAAAAGCCAATTTTTCCTGAAGTATCATTAAGATACCTGCGTAGCTGATCTTGTGGGTTAGCGATCAGTGATTATATTCCAGCAACTGAACCTTTCTCTACACATTAGTTTTTTAACATATTTACGGGATAAATGGTGTGACCTTGATTAGTGGAAGAAATTAAACATGTTTACCAGCGCCCCTAAAGTAGTGAATGATATCGCAGAAAGAGCAGTGAGACTGATGGAGGAATTCAAAGATATTTTAACAGATGACAAAGAACAACAAAGGCTGCTTCTGCATTGCGTAGAAGATACACGAAAAAGCTCTACCCAGATTTTCGCAAATCCACTTTGGATAAGACACACTGGACTAATCATTTCCTACCGTGATCGTTCCCTTTATAACTGTTTAGGCATCAATGATAAAGGGTCCTCTCCGGGATGGAAAACAGAGGAACCTGAACTTCGGACATCACCTTGACATGGTGTTTAGGCTTTAAACTAAGATTGCCCACTACTGCAACACCTTTTGCACAAAAAGAAATATGTTCAGCACATTTGCTTTGCACGTTGAAAGAATAGCTGAAACTTTAAAATATCTGAAAAATCGTGCAAAAATTACTTATAAATGGGAAAAAATGATTTAAAAAGGACCTTGTTGAGCTATAATATTAAAAAATCATGCTTAGTTCGATTAGTGACCCTTAACAGGCAAATATAATTACATCGGAAGTTTAAAAAAATTCTACATATGTAAATAATACACTTTTTATCAATTGGCACCCTCAAAATTCATGAAAATACCTCCCTAAAACTTAAAAATGCTGTTGCGGCTCGAATTTTTGACGAAACTCGCTGGTTTTTTCGCAGTAACATTTGTTTGGGAATCCTCACAGATTGCCATATTGATGTCCATGTTTGGAAAAAAGAGTGGAATTTTGGTGCGCCCTAACCTGCAAGCTTAGAGTGTGCTTATCAGTTCATCATTCATCAAAAATAAGCGTCAAATGCCATCGCCTCCAGCCGTACCGGTAAATCGAAAACGTGACGTCGAACCTGTCATTCAAACGCTGTACGCCACGCAAATGTCTATAACTTGCAGCAAGGTAAAGTAAAAAAATGCATTTAAAAATATGAACGCTGGCAGATATCGAATAAAATCTTTTAGAAGTCATTACTTACATTAGCTTGATATTGTTCCAAAATAACTGATCCTTGAAATTCGGGTTCTGGTACATCCTTGAAATATTTGATTACATCCTAGAAACAGAAAACACAGCTTAAAATGACAAGTTTGATACCAGGGAAGCTACTAATTTGAAATGTCTTGTGTCTGTAGCTTCCTTCTTGTCCATAAAAGTAAGAAACAGTTTTCATATCCCTACAACTTGTATTGACGCAATACAGAGATCTTGCACTACGTAAATATAAAACACAAAATTTTCGAGTTTTTTCTCCATTATTTTGAAAAGCTCTAACCATTTTTCGTTCTTTTACTTGTAAGTCATGATGCTGTTTAAACACGATCATGTTACATCATCCATGACAAAACCGGACATTTCTCTTGAAAAAGTCAGATCAGCGGAAGATCTATGATACAAATTCACTGTGCACCTGCTAATTCGTCCCAGTTGCACACACTCTTGGAATCGAAAAAATTGAAAACTCTACCGTTTTAGCACGACAAGCAATTTACGAGCAAAATAACGCATATTATAACTCACCTGTAACGCATCTAGTCCCACTAATCGAAGCTGTGTGCTGTTGTCAGTAGCAGCCATGAACGCCATTCGAACTAAATCGCTCAAATGAAGCACGAGAAAGTCACCTGGTGGAAAATGACGCTTTATTGTAAGTTAGTTAATAAAATGCAGAAAATAATGCTGTGTGTACGAAATACAATACATAAAACCATAAAACACAGGAAATGAATCAAAAAGAATGGGGTATCACAACTATCACATGCGTTCCACAACAGGTTTTCCCTCAACATTCATGAGTGAGCAAGGCATAAAACATACTGTTGTCGCAGTAGCCATTAAGATATTAAGTGACTGAACTACCACGTAAAAAACAGGTGCAGAGGCAAAAATTGAATGGTTTAAATACCATAAAAAAAATCACAAAAAGAAACATTTCCAAACCAATGACACCAAAACCCCCCAAAAAAGAGAATCATCGATCTGATGGCCTACACAACACGGGTCTGAGTACACGAAGCTATGAGCACTTTGCAGTTGTTGTATCAGGCTAGTCAGATACTAAACCGAGTCAAACCCAAAGGCTTTAAAGTTGAAAATGCAGATTGCAGAGCCTTTTATTGTTGTAAGTGTTTTCTATATCTATGGCTGTGCTCATTGTGCTACCTAACACTGTAACATTAGTTCTTGGCACCGTAAACTAAGGAAAAACTCAGGGTACGAATTTTTCGAAAACAGTTTGGTTTCAAATTACTTCATTTAAGTTATGGCGATATTCAGAATCGATGTATCGGCACAATCCTATAATCACGCAAAATAAAAAAAAATCTCTTGCCTTTCTGTCCGCTGCGAACAAATATTCTCGCAGCGGTAAGATCGAAGTGTGTGGGGGAAGTCCCGCTTTGACGACACATAGTGATGATTCGACGCATCAGTTCAACGGCGAAGACCCGAGTGGGCCAGCGTGGCGGAATAAGATTCTGAAATAATAAGAAACATTCTTAATTTCTATTTGAAAACTATATTCTGCTTTTTTGTAGTGTGACTAGTTGACTACCGGTGCACAAAGAGTTTCTAAACGTATTATGTGGCAAAACCTTTGAAAAAGTTTCTTCAATATACATTAAATACATTCCGTATGGTATTCAAATGTCGCAGAATCTGGATTTACTATATTCAAAAGGCGCATAGAAATAAATGCCGGTTCTAATCTAAAATCAAATCTTCACTATACTCGCGCTATTACGCCGAAGCGTGTACCGAGTCGCAGGGCCATCTAGCGGCTTAGCGCCTGGGCAACACAGTTCCAAGAAATGTCGCAACAGTGGCGAGCCGTTGGCGACACTGTGCCCGATTTGACCGGCCCGGGAAGCAAATCTATGAAGTCTCGTCTGTCTTCAAGCACTAAGCTAGAGCAAAGTGTAAAATATCTATGGAAGATATTAAATTATTTATCGCAACCGGTTTTCTGAGCCATGAAAATTTCAAGAACAAGCTAGTACGAACTGGTTTGAACCGGTTGAAGAGCAGCATTGATTATACCATATGAATCAAACGTCATGTAAAAGCTGTTTTTATTCAACATCAAAAAAAGGAAAATTAAGTGAATTTCACTCACTTTTCGTTTAGCAGATTTAGCAGATGTAGGAGCAAATATATCCTCATCATCTTGTACGTCTTCGTTTGTTTCTTGCTGTTCCTGATCGACAGACTGCATCAGTGCAGTGTCTAAAAGATCAGTGACGCTGAATCAATAAAGGTCGATATACTGCACCCGCATTTTACGGTTTCATGTGCATTTTGAGAGTAACAAAAAATATCAGCCCATCTTTTTGGCGAATTTCGATGCTGCACTATCCGTACGTTCAGTTTTTTTTACACTGAGGCAAGAGCGTCCGCAAAGTTTTACCAAAGCAAAACAGCTACCGTTACTAAATAAATATTCTACGCTATTTTAAAGCTTTTAAACATCCTACCTGTAGAAGCAGCGAGCACAGATTTGCAAATTTGAACCCAGAAGCCTAGATTGTCCAGTGCAACAGCCTGAACTATGTGACTAAGAAGATCTTTAGCATCAGCCTGAATTTTTCTATCGCTTTCTCTATCAAGAAGACTGAATACAGCTCCTTCTAAACCTGAAACACAATAAAACAGGATACTGACAGCAAAAATCACTTTTGCGAAGTGTAGTGCAGAAAACGAACTTATAGTAGTAATAGTTGTACTGCCCAAACTAACCCAAACTTTCACTCCATAATGGTTGTCACTACGGCAAAAACTTCTTAATTTTCGGTTTTCCATTGATTCGAATCAACACTTTCTACTTTCTATCACTTTTACACAGAATGAAGCAGAGCAAAATTGGCACAAGTAATCAGTTTTGGATAGAACGCAACCCACCTGTATCGCCGATGACTACGCCTCTTTTTACTTCTCTATCTGACTTGGTTTTTGCAGCGATGGAGCACACTTCAGCTGCTTCTTTTTGAGCTAGTTGGCGTAGACATGACAAAGCAGAACGACGAAGAATAAGATGCCAACTCGACATCGAAAGCTAAATTTTAAAAATTAATCGCAATCGTCTCACCATTCACATGCTTGAATGCACAATTCTACTACTTATAAGTTTAAAACTACAATTTCAGCGCATGTTTGTCGCTCAACACGGGACCGTCAGGATACTTTTAGAGGGTTCTGTAAGGTGACTGAATAGGCTGGGTCTCTTCATCGATTACAGCCAATTTGAGAAACTAATACGACAAAAAATTCAATACAGTACAGATTACAGTTCTACACAAAAAATCAAACAGAAGCGAACCACAAAAAGAATTCATTGCTTCTTACAGGCTTTACAAGCCGATATATACTTAACCACAACTAATTTCAATCTTAAAAAATTTTTTAAAAAAAGTTCAACCTCACAAAAAGATAAATTAATTTTTTGTATGCTGAGATGAATAGAGTAACAGCTGAAACGAACGCAAGCCCAGTTTTAAAACATAATACACTTACGCAGAGTCTTGGCACAAGATTTGCAAGCTCAACATGTCTAGGTGCAAACATATGAAGTTGCTGGAGACAAGCAACTGATTCAGACTGAACCTGGAATCGAAAAGCAAGAAGTTCGATTGAAAAATTCATTTTTACTTCGATGTAGCTCAGTTGTTACATCGCTATCGGTGCGGAAGATCAGTGGTTCGAATCCTGGATCGGTCAAATAGGACACAGCGTCGCCAATGGCTCGCCACCACAGCGACGTTTCTTCGGAGTTGCGTAACCCAGGCGCTAAGCTGCGGAGATGGGTCGCGGCGCTCCTTACACTCATTGGCGTAATACCGCGAGTATAATGAAGATTCGACTTTTCTTTGTATCGGCGCAAGCGACCGTGAAGTTGAAAGACAAAGTAAAATAGCCAGCGGCTAGCTTCGTCAAGTATAACATCACAATTGGAGGTGCAAGTGGCTGTTGTTGAGAGAATTCAATGAAAATGCGAAAGTATATCATGCATTGCATAATGCAGGGGTGGGCAAACTGCGGCTTGCGAGACCATTTTATGCTGCCGGCAGGCACTTGCCGAAATATAAAAACCTACCGTGAATCAAGCCGTAGACCTTTTTTTCCTTTCTGCTCTTCACCGATCTATTTTCTGTGGTAAAAATAGGACATCTGCGGACGTGAGGACCTTCTTTTTTTTGCTCTTCCAATTAATGCGGCACTTGGCTTCAAAATTTTTTCAAATGTAACCTTTCGCGTGAAAAGTATTGCCCACCCCTGGCATAATGCAATAACGCATATACGTGAAATATAGGAGTTTCAGGTGCGAAAATATTTAAAACAGGGGAAGTAAGATCCGCTTTACCAATCTAATGAGGCAAAATCGAATCGGTAAGCATTGGTGTAACTGTAAGGTTTACTATTCAAAATATTTTGACATTAAACAATGAAAATATTGTCGTCAGAAAAGCATTTTGTACAAAACTTAGAGCATTAAACTGGTGCAAAAGTCAAAAACTTGCCTGTGCATCTACATGATGGGACATGATAGAACAAGATGTTAAGCAAGACGATCGGGCGGCCGATATCGAAGCAGCATTACCTGCAATAACAAACGCACTTAGCAAAAGCACGTGAACAGTCACAGGTCAGTGTGAATTTGGACACATCCAATCTAACTCGATAACAAAATGACATCTACTTGTTAAGAATCTCATGTTTCGTTTCTACAGTAATTATTGTGATTATGTAATTTAGTTTTGCTCTTTACACAATAAACTACGTCATATCGAGTTAACAGGTACTAAACATGGCAACGCTCTTTTCTTAAGATCTGAGAAAAGATAGTGAAAGTCAAGCAGGATAGCTGCTAAAACAAACATGATTTAAATCTTTAAATGACTCGACAGAGAATGAAACATTTTGCGACCACAAACAGACATTTTAGTTAGTATCTCAAAAAGCCAATAAAAAAATTTCTAACATTGGAGTAAGGCGCCTAATCAAACCAGCCAAAAGAATTAAAAAAATTGAAACACATCTAATCAGACACAACAACAGTCCTAGCACTATAACAATATAAATTAGTTCGAATAATATTCCGATCAAAGAATCCACTTCATTTTACTTACCCTGCAATTCTGGCCCAAGGGTGGTTATAAGAGCGGAAAGACATCTTCCCAAGCACCGGTGAACCTGGGACTGGTGGGGAGCCACTTGTAAAAAAAGAGTTAGGACCACTTGTAATGAAGAATCAACGTACGAACGAAACATGGGACCAAATGCGTCAATAATGAGCGCCAAACCGTGCAAAGCCCATACCTATGTAAAACCAAGTAACCATTGGAAAGCAAATGAGTATACTTATTACAAATATGTACGAACTATCGCATCTCTATTCTATAGTAAAACTACAAGGCAGCATTGGTATTACAAAAGTAAACTAATGTTAATCATTAGAAGGTACGAAAACCAGTTTGATTCAAGAGCAGCCACGCGTCCTAGCATGAAAGAGGTTTATTGGATCATTGACTAATATCAACACCATGACAAGAATAAAATGTGGCAATTCCTCAGTAGATTCAAAATTGCTACATATTTATTCAAATTCTAAACGTTTTCTACCTATTCTTCAGGCCCTCTTCAGACAAAAAACTTGATGCACTTTACATTCAACCAAAAGTTTCGAGATAAACGGCATTTAAATATTCATAAACCTTTTCTCTGACGAGGGCCTATAAAATGGGTCGAAAATGTTTAGAATTTGAATAAATATGTTAGCAATTTTGAATCTGCTGGCAATAACTGCTTTATGGTTCCAAAAAAGTACCTTTCTGCCAAAGATTTACTACAAGTAGATCAAAAACCAAATTTTCGCAGTCATAAAGGTAAAAAACAATACTGAAGTTTGTTATATCGATCGAGAAGCTGCAAATTTACTTAAGAGTCACCCAAGTATTTTATCGCGTGATTATATTGCTTTCCGTTTCAAGCAATTTGAGGAGTTGTCTTCTGCAATAAACACACTACCGGTGTGCGCATCGTACTATTATTAACGCAAGCCTAGCTGTAGCAAGTGATTTCCAGACCTAGTGCTAACCTGTACTTCAGGTGAATTACTGTCTTGGGCAAGGGCCAACAATATTCCAACACTCAATCGCAAATGTTGGCCTGACGTCATCCCTCCCACGTAACGATGAAGTGAACCGAGTGCCAATGAATGGCCGGTTCTCGATATGACGTCACGAGCCGTTTTTAATCTAAAAAATGAAAAGATCAACGCACACCGATTAGTACCAGTACAGTAGTTTTATTTTATGTCAAGAGTGTACGAAGGAAGCGTTACAACGAGCTTGTTTGGAAGTTGCTGACAATCTTCCAACCACTTAAAGGCGCGGGAATCCCGTGCAGTCCCTTACAAAGAAGCAAATTTGCCAACTTGTTCTCCACACTGTCCCTTTAATCCTAAATGCTAAGCAAGGAAGCTAGGAATATTAATTTTAAGCTATTCCTTTGACTAGACTCGGAATTGCAACCAGAGCTTATGGTTCCATACGGAGACAATCAATCCACTTGGCTGATCAGCAACTAATTGGCCGTCTACTTGTACAAATATGACCGGCTCTAGCCATAAACGAAAGCCGTAACTAAAGTTTTTTTGGTCCGCTAAGCCATGTCGCTCATGAGTATTGTATAATTTATGTACATTTTACAAGCATAATACAAAACACACTTTCATTACTCACTTTTCAAAGCAGAGTTGTGCTGTTTTTGCCACGTAAGTAGGGTCATTTGTGACCTGGGCCATTCTGCCAATCGCTTCCCCAGCCGCACACCTCAGTGTGGGGTCAGTTGAGGTCACCGCTGACATGACGAGAGCATTAGCGGCAATACGAACCTCTTGACTTCCTAAACTTCGCTTGGCTTCTGCTAAACCTAAAAAAATTCACGAGTGCTATTATAAACGCCAAAAGACATTGTCAAGCAACAAAACTAGATTCAGTGGCGAGGCATATTCCAGTTCCAACACAACCACATTTTTGCTACCAATGCCAGTTCATGGAATTTCCTCGGGAACATCTTTTTAGCGCAGACCCACGCGCTAAGCCCGCCAGATTATCACAAAATATGTGGCTACAAACAAATACATAGACGAGGTAACGCAATAAAGTAATATGCCAAATGGTCACTGGTCAGTACAGTACATTAGACTAGTCTCACATTTTTTGATCACATCGTACTTCATTTAGTTTTTGAACCGTGATTTCGAGAATTATCGTGCATAAATTAATTTATCGATTTGCCGACAGTTGCAGGCCTGAATAAATTATTGCTTTTTAGCCTTGATCGAAATACACAAGGTTAAAAACAGTGGCAGACTTCCATTTTTTTTTTATCTTAGATGGATTGAATGCAAAGAAACAGTGTTTCTTTTACCGTTAGCCCAATCCATACAGTCATCTCACCTTTCAAAGCGCAAATGAGTGCAGTAAAAACATTGATTTGTATTGCATGTTGACGCTGGGCGTGTTTTCCTGACTGTTTCACGCAATCATCGAAATGTTTCAGCATCTGAAGGCGATGTTTCATGGCGACGTGAGGGAAGGCGATGCCGAAAAGCGCCAAAGCTGCGTCAATTACACTGACACCTAGTGGCAGAGGACCAGGAGCAACGTTTTCCTGCAAATCATTGGAAATTATCTCACCGAAGCTTTAGCAATCATTATTGAGGGAGACTTCGAAGTGAGCTCGCGCTCATACGAGTCAACAACTACCTGGTTGGAATGAAACGCAACTAGCTCCAGCTGCGAATTACACTCGGCACCAAAGATCTTCCTGTGGGCGGCACTACTAGACATGTCGATTACAAAATTAATTATTTTTATTTAGTTGCATATTTATCCTCCTATCACGAGAAAGCGATCAATGCGCTATACGAGCTCGCTTAGGAGTTTCCGGCCACCTGTCTACCACACCAAGACGGGGGAATCCCGCTAAGTGCCTTTCCCAACGGCACAACAAGTAAACTTGCCGGCTTTGTTCTCCACACTGTCCCTTTAATGCTGAACGTCAAGCAGGAAAGCTGTGAATACCAATGTTAAAGTCATTGGTTTGACCCGACTCGGAATCAAACCCGAGTCTACAGCTCAAGAGACAGACGCTCCATACCACTCGGCCATCTGAGCTGTTAATGTAACGTAACAAATGTAACGAGATTTTAATACTACCGGTAGCCTGTTTCTTTGCATGTTGGGGAGAGGGAAGAGCTTGAACCACTTACCCCAACCCCTGCATCCGCCAACGGTTTACAGTGTTATTTACGAGCTTTAAACCAAAGGATTTTTTGCGAAATGAAGTTTATAACGTCCTAAGTTGGAAACAGATTATGGCGTGCGCAATTAGCCATGACGTAGCAAAAACAGAGCCTATCGCCATAACTACAGTAGCTGTTTCCTTACGATTACTACGGCGATACCACAAGATCATCAATGGTCAACCGGTCATGCAAGCAAAATTAAAAAGAGAAAACTAGGTGATTTACAAAAAATGTAATTTACTAAAATATTTTTCACCAATATAAAACTTCAAACAGTAACAAACCATGTAGATAAGATCTGCGAGAGATGAAAAAAAAAAATGCAATGTACAGCAAACAACCATTCAGTGTACCACACTTACCTGTGGTGTGCGCAGATACAAAGAGGTTTGATCATGTTCAAGCGATCCAGAACCCAACGGATTGCTGCCCTGAAGTTGGTCTTCAATCAAACTTTGTTCTGTTTCCTGAAAAATAAAAGCATACCACATAATATAATGAAAAGTTAAACCAAAAATTACAGACTTTTTGTGATGGGTTCGATTCACGGATGGAGACGATCGCATTTGACACAGACAACACGCTCACTACGCACTATTGCACAATCTGTCCACTAATTTGAAAATCACGAGCAAAGAAATTAATAGTATAGACAGTAAACAAGTAACCTTGCTGAGCATAAAACCAATATTTGAATCCTTTTTATTATATCAATTAATAGCGACCATTGTAACCACAGCGTCATTGGAGACCGTTTTGAGTCTGATCCACACGTCAAAAAAAAAAACGTTGTCGTTAACAGATATATCGTGGTTACCTCTCGTGAAACGCTAGACAGCAGGTTTTATCAATGGGAAACGAAAAAAAGCTATAGAATAACTGGTTTCCTAAGGTCAAGTATTAACGTTACAATTACAGCCTTCTCTTCTTACAGAGATCTATCACCATCGCAAAATAATGTAACTAACTTATCGGTGTACCTTCATCCATGAACCCAGCAAGACTCCATCATCTTGGTTGCAAAGAGACTGGAGAAAGGAGGTTGTAGTATTGGCAGGATTGTCGGTCAGAGTAAACTCAGCGACTAATTCCCGGAGAAGAGAGTTAAAACTGCCTGGAAAGAACATTAACTGGTTAATACAGTACTTAACTTTCGGACAATCTTTATCAGCCTCATCAGAGAAGCCAAGTACACGCTGTACAATGAAAGAAGACGGCAAAGACGTGGAGAAAGCCAGCGTTTGGTGGCGAAGAGATACGACGCTTGATTCCATGTCGGATCACACAAAAGAGTCTTCCCTACCAGGCGCTACTCACAAGCGAAAAGTGCGAAGGGTTTAAGTGAATATGTGCTGCTTGTCTTGTGTGTGCACTAACATCTTTCAATCAGTCATGATTGATATTTGCAATGGGCCGTCATTTGAACTTTGCTTACACAATGTAAATTTAAAGAACTTGCCGTCACTTACCTTTAACTTTGTTTACCCCAAAAGACACTGCCCGCACGGGACGTCTCAAAATGTATACATTGCAACATAAATAATATTCTACACATAAACACTTACGTATTTGGTAAAAAAAAGGTTTTTCTAAAGATGCTTTTAATTTAATTAAACTCGTAATTCGTACCTTCGTATGTACCGGGAGGCAGCAGTGTAAGTATGTCGTATAACCTCAGTCGAACCATCGCGGCACTGGCTTTTAAATGTTGGCCATGTAGAGCAACGATTTCTGGAAGTCTGAGTAGAAACAAGTATCGTACAGGTTGTAGCCTACAGAGAACGCCTAAATGCAACCAATTTTTTACTTTTCTCGATCCGCATTAGTATTCAGATTAAGTGATGAAAACCTTGCTGGACCAAAAAAACTAAAGCCGAACAAGAATTAAGAGGATTTCTCACAAAATTTTGCTTCAAAAATTGTATCACCATGGCATACGTGGACCGGCATATAGACTTACAGAGAGTTATCTTAATACAAGGCAACAATTTGTGTCTATAAATAACTGTAATTCTTCATGCAAACCTATTCAAATTGGGGTGCCTCAAGGGTCAATACTCCGCCCCCTCCTATTCCTTGTTTACATCAATGATCTCCCTAACGCCACCTCTACCAAACCGCGCCTTTTTGCAGACGATACCTGCCTAGTTCTAAGTCATTCTTATCCTACCCTTCTAGAAAAAGATTGTAACCAGGAAATGCAAAATCTCAACATTTGGTGCAATGCCAATAAATTACAAATTAACCCTCAAAAATCTTCGGTCCCAACTATTCCTTTTAAGTCAAATTCACCTAGTTTAGACCTAAATATATGTTATAATGATTGTTTGATTACATGCCAAAACTCTTGTAAATATTTAGGCGTCTCCCTTGATTCTAAATTGCACTTCCAACCTCATATCAACCAAATTGAAATAAAAGTCGCCAAAGCTGTTGGTATATTAAGTAAACTACGATTCCTTTTTCCCAAATCTGCTCTGATCTTTCTTTACTATTCTCCAATACATACCCATCTCCTATATGCTTTGCCTCTCTGGGGTAGTACTTTTCCTACATACCTATCAAAATTACAGCGACTCCAAAATAAGGCTTTGCGTATTATCTCCAACAGCAACCAACTTACCTCTGCTACACCTCTTTTCCACAAATTAGAAATATTAAAAATTACCGATCTATATCAATTTGAAATTAGTAAACTAATGTACCTACACTCAAAAAAATCTCTTCCACATTGCTTCCTTGACCTATTTATTCTCACCTCAACAATTCATAGTCGAGCAACAAGATCCCAAGCACAAAACAACCTCTACCCTCCGAAATACCCAACTGTTCGCTGTCAAAGGTCTATCAAGTTTCAAGGTGTCAAAATTTGGAACGCTATTTCCGCAGACATTAGAAATCTATCATTTAATAGATTTAAGACAAGTTTAAAAAAGCAAATTTTAAATACATATTATAAATAAGCACTTGCTTCTACTCAATGCTTAATAAGCGGGTTTGACTGATCGTTTTTAACGATGAGTTTAGTCTGTGGGTGGCTGCTTGACTCGAAGACCCTAATCGGTCCATTCGCAGTCTCCCTTCAGGCCGCCATTAAAATGCGCTATACTCTTATCATATGTTATTATACATATCAGTAATAACAATTTTACTGAGTGTTTATTATTCATTTTGTTTTTTTGTTTTCTTGGAGCTTGAAAAATAAAATATTTCTGTCTGTCTGTCTGAAGATATTGTAATCCAGTCCAGATCTACGCTCACGCTCCTGAATACAGGTACTGGGCAAAGGTGTGTTTACACATAATACGACTCGATTTTTCGTACGTAAAATGACATAGGCTACGAAACGGTTTACAGTTGTGACGTAACGCTACGTCACTTTGCACGGCATTTTAGAAAACAATCGTAAAGTGCTTCGTGAAATAGCAGACAAAAAGCAAAATTGTTTGGAAGATATTTGCGTCAACTGCTTAAATTTTAAAAAATGAACAAAATTTCGTACTACAACAAATAGGATTAAAATCGCATTTAGTGTAAACAGACCATAAGACACCAAAATTGTGTTACAGATTATTACGTGCTTGGGCCTACTGCTTATTTATCTGAGAATAACAAATCAAAATTTTGAAGCGAACACCTCAGCCATTTTGGATGTATTAGAGCATCAGACTTACTTGCCCATCATTGCCATGGCACATTCCAGAGGAACCATCAGTTTCCTGGTAGTGTCCTCATTCAATAATTTCTTACATGAAGCGACAAAACTACGCATAGCTGCAAAGAAAAAAGAAGAAAATTGAACATACCAAGAGAGCGTACTACAAAATTGTTTCTCAAAACTAATGTAGAAAAATTGGCAGGGCATGAAACATGAAGTTTTAAAACTGTACAAGTGTACAAGCGTAAATTTTTCATCACTTGACAAATTGCTTCCATGCTGAATTTTTTTCCATTTTAAGAATCGGAGCAGCCATTATGATCGACGAAACAATTTCAAACACAATTACAAACAACCATCCCACTGGTGTCTCAACAAATCCTATGTCTTACAAAATTTACTCGAGGTTTGCTAACTATTACTGAAAATAGCATAATAATTGTGATGGAACGCATTAAAATTTTCTGCAAAGTTTACTCCACTTATTTCAAGTCGAAATGACAGATGTGTGTGTTGTTTTCTCGCCAACGCAAAGCAGCAATAAAAAAGAACGAACCGCAAAGAGCTCCAGCACGTGATTCCAGAGTCAGTTGCCATGTGAACGCATCTCCTCTCTTTTTCTCCAGATCTAATTCTTTCTTGGTGCGTGGAAAAGCAGCTTTCCAAGTCTGGAGTAGTTTGGGAAGCAGAGGACTCACAACAGATGGACCTGGATAAAATAAATTACCTCTTTAACGCTTAGTTGACATGCACATGAATGTGGTAGAAGCTCTCGTGCAGTCTTTGAGGAACTAGTTGACTTTCTAAGCCAAAAAAAAAGATTCAGCTTAAATTTATGATCTGGGTTATGCTACGATACGAGGGCGGATAGAAAAAGACTGAACAACACAGAATAATTACAACAAAAGTGCAAATTCATTCGACTTCTAGTTCTCGCACATAACTTTTGAAATAAAGCATGTATTGAGTAGAATCTTCAGCTTTCAAGGCGTATTCTGACTGCACACACAGACAGCAAAACAGCTCATGTACTAGAAAGTTACCAAAACTAGATGCTAAATTGCTAGGGTGTCTAGGCGCGTGCAATGTTTTATAAAGGGTTAATCGTCTTGGATTTACTTATTTAAGAATTAAAAACTTGGTAATATAACATAAAATTTGTAATGTAGCCACTTGCCCATTGTCATCAAGGAACCAATCATGAGCCAGCCAGCTTGTGTCCTTATTATAGCCAGTTGACTGTTCTGTCCAACCGAGCGAAGTATTGCTTCAGCCACATTAAACACCATCTAAACATGTATTTAATCGCTGCACATCAGCAACAGAAAGATGAAACCCAGCAGAGTACTTTATTGAAAGCTAATTACCCACATACAGTTATGCAATCACGTAGTAATGTAATTAGTAAGTGACCTCCCTACACTTACCATGTCTTAAAATTTTCTTTTTTAAAATTAACAGATCTATCAGTCACACGGAATGCTCTAAACTGATTGCCGATGCCCGTTGGCAGAGGACGACCGGCGACCTTGCTTAAAGATTTGAAATGTCTAACTTGCACCCTAAAAAGCAAACCCAAAACAAGCCCTTACAAGAACAAAACCCCAAAATATCAGATACTCCAAAACAGGATTTCACAAAAAAATTGCAACTCCTTCTATCATTGAAAATAACTATAAGTTAACGTCAACGGCTGACAATATCACTCAAGTTGTAGGAAAAAATAATGACCACACTCAGTCTAGCTTGTTAGGGTGCAAGTCATATTCAAGGCGTCTATGGTGCAAGAAGAGAAAACATTTCAGGACTAAATAGTATTTCAGTTACAGTTAACACTAAGAAGAGCAACAAAAAAATTTCATACAGTTTGCTTTACCTTTCCCTTGGATTGTGAGGTGCTCATGGGGCAGTCCTGGACACCGCCGATGAGAGCCGATATAGCAGCGCTATATCCATGCATGGCATCACTCGAAGATTTCAAACTTTTAATCCTAAAAAATATGTAAACAAAAAAAATAGTAAAACTACTTGGATAAGTAGCGCTAAAACTAACAGCCTAATATTCATTCAAAATCAGTGTGCCCTAACCTTTATCGAGCTCCGGACCCCAAACCATTCCAATGTAGCATATGGGGCCTTTTTAAGAAGCACAGTATAACTGTCAATGTTTAACAACTGAACACGCAGATAAAAACTGTATTTGTAGTCGCAGCGGTGGAGAGCACCGTTGTAAAACCCTAAAAAAAGAACCCCTGCTTTAAAGCAAATTTGACTTACTTCTCCACACATCGATCAATCAATGGAGATATTTGGGATGGCAGAGCGTACCCAATGCACCGAAGACACCAAGCCGCTGATAACCTGGCTGTTTGCGAGGGATACAACAATACAGTGAGAATGGGATTAATGATACCTGCAAAAAACATTTAGAAGTCAAAAAAATCAAACCTTCTTTATACTCGCGGTATTACGCCGAAAAGGGTAACGAAGGGCGGGGCTCATCTCCGCGACTTACTGCCAGGGCTCACGGCTTCGAAGAAACATCGCAGCGGTGGCGAGCCAGTAATGGACGACATTGTGTCTGACTTGACCGGCCCGGAAACCGAACCCAGGACATTCGGCGTCGATAGTGATGTCTCTACCCACTATCAGGACCAACCGGTCCGCCAAGTTTCACCGATTTAAAATAATGTTCATTCTGACAAGCAAGACATTATTCGGGGAGTTTATTTTGTCGATTCAAAACGAATCCAATTGACGGCGACGAATTTGACAAAAGCAATTTGCATCGGTAAGAAGCAACAACTTGACCCAATAACCTTAATCAAATGAGGCAGGTTTTGAAATAATGATCCAGAAAGGAAATGTTTTTAGCGATCTATCCGCTACGGGATTACTTGCAGTTAGCGTGTTGCAAATCACAGCACGCAGACATATCCTAGCTAACAGAACAATCCATTAACAAAGTGGCTGCTTTCGTCGCCTTCAAAAAATTTCATTTTAACACAGATTTGCAGGTTTGATAAGACTAATGTTTAGCGAACCGTTCATAAGGTCAGTGCACAGCTAAACATACGCTTTATATCGTTCTAATCTATGCAAAAAAAGTCTCCAAGTTGTAAGCAATACGTGATCCCGCGCGATATTGCGCTTCACCTATCGGACTTCGCGGAATTTTTTACAGTGCTTTTTTTTACAATGAATCCTGATTTGCTTGTAAATATTCATTAATTGCTTTGTAAACATTGTTTTACAACAGCGTTTTTTAAACTATTATAGTTACTCGTAAGAGAACGTTAATATTTTTATTTCTTAAACACCTTTTTGAGTTATTTTTTGTTTCATTCTCAGTACAGTACAGTATTGCATTTTAAAAGGACCGTAAAAAATAAAGCCGACTACTTCGTGGATTTCACCTACCGCGGGTTATTTTTGGAATGTATGCCCCGTGATAAACGAGCGTTCACTATAAACAAGAAAAATCAAATCTTTGTCATACTCGCGGTATTACGCCGAAGCGTGTAATGAGGGGGCCACCTCCGCGGCTTACTACTTGGACAACACAGCTCCGAAGAACATCGCAGCGGTGGCGAGCCGTTGGCGACAAAGTGTCCGATTTCACCGGCCCGGGAATCGAACCCCAGACCGACTGCACTAATAAGCAATGTGCTTAAAGGGGAGCTGAAGGGTAAAACTGTTTTTTCAGAAATGGCGTTAAAAATTACTCTGAGTTCTAAACTGACTGCAGAAATTTTCAATCATTTTTAATTAACCAGAAATTAAACGCTAAACTTGTGATGATGACGTCATGGAGGTCTGTGACGTCATTAAAAAACGCGTGGATTACAGACAGCGGTAAGGTTTGCGTAGTTACGTGAGTGCAGTAGTGCGGAACGTACAGACCTCCATGACGTCATCATCACAAGTTTGACGTTTAATTTCTGGTTAATTAAAAATGATTGAAAATTTCTGCAATCAGTATAGAACTCAGTGAAATTTTCAACGCCATTTCTGAAAAAACAGTTTTGCTCTTCAGTTCCCCTTTAACCATTGAGCTGAGCAACTGCCGAACTTTTTTGTTTTATTTTCAGTTGAATAGTTTCAAATTAAGTCAGATAATAAATCTGAGATAACTAGCTTACTCGTTTGCTGTTCAGCGACAAGAGGGGAAGCAGCTGTGCCGAGTGATCTCATTAGACTACCGATCTCTTGAGCTGCGCAAACCAGCACATGCTGATTGTTCTGGATCTCCGCACTCGGTGAGGCGTTGTTGGCATCGACAAGCACAGAATCTACGCAATGAATTAACAATAGATTTTTCTATGCATTCAACTTTTAGCAGTAAAAATTTCTTTAACATCTATCAACATTAACAGAAGCAAAGCTTGCAAAAGCAAAAGACACATTACAAAACAAGAAACTACTGTATTTTGATATCTACTTCATGTTTTTATCTTGCTGCATTTGTGAAGAAACGGTGGTGACATTACAAGAATGCAGATTCGCATAAAATTTGCGGTAATTTCTAGGCTTTTTAAATGGCACTTCATGTTTCCCTAATGTAGTAGCTGTTAGTTGGAAAAGCAGCTTAAGTACAAATAAAATCACGAAACAGCCTAACAACGAATTAAAATTGTTTTCTAACCTGAGAACCACCAAACGGCACTCGTAAAATGGACACAGAAAGATTGACGAAAACATTAAGTTTAAAATTAAAAGCTTTAGAAGGTATAAATTGATAGCTAGCCAGAGTGCGAGTGAAAATGACACGAATCACGACCAAACACGATGTTTACACTCTACAACGAATCAACGTAAAACAATGTAAACAAACTGAAATAAGGACATAAAATCATAAGCAATACACATGACATTTGGATATTACAATCCAGCAGTAAAACACATTACAAAATAGGGGGAATCGAGACGTCACCAATTGATGACGTCATTATAAGTTTACAAACCTGCAGCGGCCACATGTCTCGAAACAATCTGACAAAGTTCTCGAACAGCATTTTGTTGTTGCGATTCCCCAAGCAAAGTTCCAACGGTAGCCCTCAGTATGAATGAAATGCATTGTCGACTGTATACTGCCTCCAAGTGGTTAGGTGTGGCCTAAAAACGTACAACAATTCTAAATAATTTTACACTGAGAAAGAGATCAAAATGGAGATTCATGAGTAAATATTTAAGAATACTGATCCCAGGTGTGA
Source organism: Trididemnum miniatum (assembly GCA_964006365.1). NCBI lineage: Eukaryota > Metazoa > Chordata > Ascidiacea > Aplousobranchia > Didemnidae > Trididemnum > Trididemnum miniatum. Next base: position 16,275,547 of record OZ023239.1, read on the forward strand.
TTAAGGACAGAGGAAGGAATTTAGCAAACTTGCGGTTCATGTGGGATTTTGATGTAGTCCGCGTCAGAATTGATTGCAGTGTACAACATAGTATCGAAAACGTTTACCTTTCTTAAAGGGGAACTGAAGTATAAAATTATTTTTTCAATTGACAGTCAACCACTCTATAAAAATCAAACGCATACTCAGTTGACTGTGAATAGAATGCACTAATTTACAAAAAAAAACTACAATGCAAATTACAACAATAATGACTCACCGAAGCCTCATCCTCGCGACGCGTTTCGTCCTTATGGGACTCTTCAGGCAAGTCGTAATTTGCATTGTAGTGTATTTTGTAAATTAGTGCATTATATTCACAGTCAACTGAGTATGCGTTTGATTTCTATAGAGTGGTTAACTGTGATTTTAATCACGGTGCGTGTACCCAAACGTTAGCTGGATGCTTTCGTGCAACTCACCACTGCCCTTCATTTTATTATTTTTTCACGAAAGGTATTATATAATGCGACGAATTCAAAAATGGTATTAGAAGTTATTAAATGCTTTTAGTTAACGAAAAATCAGCGTTCCAAGTTATAAGATGATAACATATAAATGTACATTTTTCGTATTGACGCGTGCAAAAGTTACAGCTGCAGTGTTCGTCAACCGAAATCTGTCTGATTTAAGGTCCAATATTGCAGCTGTAACTTTTGCACGCGTCAATGCGTAAAATGTACACTTACATGGATCGTCATATAATTTGGAACGTCGAATTTTCGTTAACTAAAAGCATTTAAAAACTTTTAATGCCATTTTTGAATTCATCGTATTTTTTAATACCTTTAGTGAAAAAATAATTTTGTACTTCAGTTCTCCTTTAAAAACTGCCAAAAATAATTGACCATTATCGTTTCACAATTTTGCAACGGAAAAAAGCAAGGCTATTGATAAGCAGAATTTAAAAATTGAAGTGAGCTTGACCTTTTTGAAACAACAAGCGAGGGAGAGGCCCGCAGCACTTTCCGGATCTTCACTTTTGACTTAAGACATCACAATACAGCATAAACTGTAAAACTGACCATACCATTATCACATCCATTTATCCACATAAAACGAATACAATAACAGAAAATCGGGTAAAGATATTTCAAACATAATGACAGATAATTAATTCATTACGATTCCAACATGTTTTAATTTTCTGAACCAGTAATTCAAGCCACGGTTATAACAATAAATACCTTTGGTTGAGACACAATATCCAAAACTTTTATTAGAAAACCAGAAAGATTTTTCTCCAACCATTCCGTGCCTAACTCCCTGACGAATTCAACATATGCTTCAGTGATTCCAACACGAATATTACGAACTGAACCAGCTGTAATCGAAAATAAATCGTGACAATGTGGTATTATTTTCCTTAAGACCATTTGCTGTTGCCAGGACGAACTTTTTGAAGTTGTATACAGGTTGTTCTAGGATCCACAAATTTGAACCAATTCAATAAACAACCATGCAATACATAAACAAAAATGACCAATATTGACTACTGCTCATGTACAATTTAATCAAACAAATTTGTGCACAGTGCACAGTCAATGCATTTATTTCTGAAATCTCGGGTGATGCAGAACAACATAAAACAAAACAAAAAAACTTTCCATTTCGCCAGTCGTAATTTACACTATAAATGCAAATAAAATTTTTGAACAATTCTTATTGGGAGTTAAGTATGGAACTTCTTTCCCTGATGTGCTACTTGTGTGAATAGCCTCAATTTTTTTAATTTCCTAAAATAAAGTGCATGCCATTTTCCCCGCAAAAAATTGCAGGGGCAACTTTCGTAACTTTGCTGCACAGTCACAACGACTATAAAATTAATTGTGACGTCATCAGTGACGTAATTTATTATTTTTACCACTTTTGTGTTTACCCCAAATTTATTTCATATCATAATGACGATACAATTTACCTTGATATAAGTAAAAACAAAACACATTTTTTTCATTTGATTTCTATTGCTGCGCATGCCCCCAAGTGCGCACTGCGCTCTTAGGGTTTGGTGTCTAAGTGCGCAGCCTTTTTCCTATTGTGATACTCGAGTAATGTTGAAGTAGGGATCCTCGTTTTTTTTTTTTTTTAAATGCTTATACCAAGTGCATTTTATTCCTAAAAAAAATTAAAAAAATACTTGAAAAAAAAAAAAGGTATTGGAAACTTTCATAAATTCGCTGCGCACTTAGGTGTTATGACTATACTATTTATACACATACTAAAAATGACCAAGTTTTTAGTTTTTGCTCTACACATAAGCACTAGCAGGGATTAAGCAATAATCAGGGATCATTTAAATTTTACCTGCAGTATTTCCTTTAAGTAAGTCTCTTGGACTGTTTGAACCTGCTTGAAGAAAACCAGAGGATAATAGATTCATTGCATCTTCAATGGTAGGTCTTCTTCCTTTGCCCGCTGCACAAAAAAAAAAAAACGTTAATATAAAACTATATTATTGGAAAAATACAAAAGTTAATGCACGGGAAAAGCGAAAGCTTGCGTTAAATGTGACGATGCTTGCTGGATAAAAAATAATTCAAAACACCCCTTGATCATCCTATAATATACAAGTTAGCAGCAAATCCAGATCTCACAGCTTGAGGGTTAATTAACAAAAGAAGATTAACTGCTACTGCTAGAGCGCAACGTGAGAAGGAAAAGGCAGGAAACGCTGGCTATTCTTACGCGAGCTTAATTCATCCTTTACATGGCGTTTTCGTCATTTTCATGTAACAAAAGTACACAAAAAATACTCTACCAAGTAGCAAGAACCATCGAAAAAGATTAAGCAGATCTACATATTGCATTGTGCACTTAATTCAATCTAAAGTACGGTACCTGGCAACTTCACTTTTTGTGTTCCAGCAACCAAGCAACCCAACATTCTAGCAACAGCACATCGAACTTCGTACGTGCTGCCCTCAAGTGCTTTAATTGACTGCTGAATTAGCGGCTCAAACTCGTTTGTAAAAACAAAACTTGAATCTTTGATTAGTTCTTCCAGACACTAAAGCATTTATCGATAAATATCAAAAATTGATTTAAAGAAGTAATATTAGCAAGATACACAATGTAGCAGTGATGCCAATGCAACTATTTCGCTTCAAGACCAATTCTTACCAAGACAGTATATATTCTAAATTATTTAATGCACAGAATTTTATCAGATTTAATGATTTTTGCCGAAAGCAATTAAGCGCCGAATTGCATAAGCTGCTCTGCGTTGCAAAAACCCTAGCAAAACGAGTGTACCTAGGCCAAATACACAAATTTTTATACGAACTAGCAGTGGCAAATTGAAAACGATATCGATACGGTTTGCAACAAAGTTGAAAACTTTATGCCCCAACTATCTTGTGGCAATAACAAAAGCAGTGTATGAAATCTGACCCAAAAAGTTAATACCAAATAAGTATCTATAGTGTCCAGATGAAAGTACGAAGAGTAAACCATTACGATAAAAAGTTTGCTTTTGACAACAAAGCATTGAATGCGCCCATGGTAGGCACACTTCATTGTGGGCTAATAAAAACAGTGGATATTCACAATAACAAAAAAAGTACGACGAGAAAGAGCGAAAAATCATGAAAGTCTTCGAAATAATACGACGTGGTCGCTGAGTTCGCTGCTCTTCAAAAATGAAGACAAAAGAAAATATACACACAAAACCAAAATTTAAATAACTAGAAGATTTAGAATTACGAACAAAGACAATCATCAATAAACTTACAAAATCTTATTTCCTAACAAGAAATCAATGACATTAAACCTAAAACCTATAGCCCAGCAAAAATCATCATCGATCGTGTGGTTGAACAGTGTAACATCGCAGACGTCTACTTCACATAAAAACAATGTACCTGAGCAGCAGATGTTCTCACAAACATAGACCGATCCACAAGACACATCTTTGCAACTTTGTACACATCACGATGACACATAGCTGCACTCGCTCCCAACCCGATCAATAAACAACGCAATGCGTTTAGAGTCTCGCAACGAGTTTGTGACTCAGCATTTTTCAATCCTCGCAAAAGAAATTGAACAGTTTCAGGAAAGAGTCCACCAAGCTAAAATCAAGAAAAAGATTTTTAAAACACATTAATCATAGACTTAAATAAAACCAAAGCACATACCCAATTGCTGACAATCACACACGACGTTTTTAAAGATATTATGAGGAAGGAATGCCATGACAAAATTAGCTCATATTGCGAAAAAGTGAAGCTGAAAAGACTTCTACATTGAGCCTTATACAAGGACTGCCGCTAACCCCACACTATCTCACCAACTGAATAAAAATTCGATAAGACGAATGTTAGCAACAAAAACTAGGTGAAACATTTCTCATTAAATACTCTAGCATTATTAGTAACTGAAACAATAAAGCCATTTCTGTAGCCATTTGAGGCTTTTGCCGAAAACACTCACTAAGAGCTATTGCGATAGTATCATCATACTAAGTCACCCTAGGCCTGACAGGCTCATACGTGTCATGCGTTTACAGAACCTATTTCCGCGACTTATCACTCTAGTAGGATATATAGCTTTGAATATAAGAGAATGTTGCATTGTCAACAAGTCACTGGTAGGCAGGGATAGACTGGAGTTCCGGTCCCGGCCCTGGCCAGGGCAGGAGATGCCACTTTTGGCCCGATCCGGCCCTGGATGGGGGGGGAAATCATAAACATTGGCCAGGGCCAGGGTTGAATTTCACATTTATTTACCATATATTCCGGCGTACAAGACGACCCTTAAAGTGCAAAAACCCACCCTTTTTGGACTTTTCTTCTTTCTTCACTGCACAGTTTTTGTGAAAGAAAAATGGTGGCTGTTTGTGTAGGTGTTTGGTGTGATCTTTCGTAAAATTGTGATAACATTCAATACAAAGTATCCTAACAATGTGACTGAAAGCATTGCGTACACCATTGACGGCATTTACATGAGCAGTGAGGACGCAAATGGCCTACTTAGCTAGATGTATTTCAGATACGACATAAAAAGGCATTGTAGCTATAAACCCCATTCCCGGCCCCGGGCGGGGCAGCCGCAATTCCCCAGCCCCAGCCAGAGCTCTGACCCTGGTCAAAATTGCTATCCCGGTCGGTCTCAACTGGTAGGAGTGAGTTTATTCGACAAAGTTTCGAGATTGGTTTTTCAATTGCGGAGTGTTTTTCAAACCACTTGCCATACAGCTAATGGTACCCTTACAAAAATATATTTAAAAAACGATTTTATCAAATTAGATTTCTTACCATTCTTCCATTATTTTCATATAAAATTCCAATAGAAACAATTGCTGCCCTAAACAAGAAAATCAAGACGTTCATCAATTGACCAATAACTTTATATGAGCATCGGCAAATTTTTAAGTATATTGTATATAAACTATGCACGCAGCTGTAAACTTTAGTTTGTTATTAATTAGCAGGCTAGCATGTTTATCTTCCTATCACTAGAAATCGCTCAATGTGCTTTAACCAGCTTGCTTAAGAGTTGCCGACCACCCGTGTACCATATTAAGATGGGAAAATCGATCCAAAATTTTAGCCAGCGGAACAAGTAAAACTTGCCAGCTTGTTCTCCACACTGCCTTTTAATGCTGAGCGTCTGAGGTAAGACGTGAATACCAATTTTAATGTCTTTGGTTTGAGCACCCTCGGAATCCTCGAAATCAAACCGGAGTCCACAGCTCAAGAGGCAGACGCTCTTACCACTCGGCCATCTGAACTGTTATCATCTCATTATTACAAAACACCTCACCATCTGGTTCAATTTAGTGTAATCACAGTCAGCTAAATATTATGCAACAGCAAAGCTCTGCCCAAAAAATAAAAGGTATAGAAGAAATCAATGATCACTTATTTGAGTTTCTTTATAGCAACAGCCGAAATTTTACAATAATTACAAGGGACAACATTCCCAGTTACAGTAACGGTTGCGCGATCATAAGGAAAAAAACGAGAAGCATTTAGATTTTGTGGTTGCACAGCTCCGCAAGCTACAAAAAACATGGGGGTAATAGTCGTCTAAAAATTCCTACTTATTACTAAAAGTAAAACATCAACCTATTGCAAAAACATGCTACGTACAGGCGTATTGCTAGGTAACTCGGAGAATCATCTTTGTTCTTTACTATATCGTTGCATTTACTAACAGTCTCGTAAATGGAGTAGCTGTCACCAACTTGATAAAGTGTGGACAAGCAGTGGCCAATTAAGGACCTAGTAGGTGGACCAGGACCAGCTAAGATTTGAGAAGTGAGCTGAGAGACTAATTGTTTTTGTTTCTCCTTGATATCAGACTGAAAAAGAAAATATAATTAACTCACGATCATTAACATGAAATACAACAATTGTCCTTAGTAATTAGGAGTTTGCGTAGGAAGTAAGTTTATTAATCGGCTCGTCTGTGAATTTTCACCACCCTTAGAACAATGCTGACAGTGGTGTTTTTTCTCTCTTATTAGGCCACGACCTACCTTGGCGCCAAGATCAATGAGGAGACACAAAAGCAACAATTTCCCCATGAGCTTGCCATTACTGGACACGCACCAACGCAGTCGTCGAACATTTGGGAAACAATTGAGATTAACTCAAATTGGTCCAAACTACCTGGATTTAGCTAATTAGAAACTGGAGGGCTTTTTCACTGTCAGGAAAAACCAGGAGCTTGTTTGAAAAGCTCAAAACCAACGCTTGACGAGATTACATCAACAAAGTGTTGTGGATCAGGAACTCATCTTGTTGAATGGTGAGAAAAAGATTTTATACTCGGGACTTCACGGGTTTAGCTAACTACATATCAACCAGACAAGAAGTATGACAAGCCTATAGAAACAACTCATATTTGATATATACACAGAATAATTTTTGTGACCCAGATAAGTCTTAAACCTTTGTATCATCGTTCAATTGTTGAGACTGAAATGACTTAAAACAATGTACACATTCTGCATACAAATTTTACTAAAAACATCAACTACTAGCTACTTACCTTTTGAGATGCCTTTAACACTTTAAGCAGAAATCGTAACCATTCATAAACAAAGATATCTTTCTTGTTATCTGGAATGCTTTTTAAAGCCTCTTCATTTAAAAGAAGCCCATGGGCGAGCTCCATAGCAAAGAATTACCTCGAACGAAAATAAATACCAATAAATAATAGCAATTTAAAAGCTAAACAACGAAAACTATGAATTTTTCGTCCATAACATTTCAAACAATTGATCATGCAATATCAACAAGATTTCTTAGATTTTTAACATCGAAGTAGTTTTGAGACATTCTAACAGCTGTCACTTTGCCGGTGCAATGTGAAGCTTAATGTAAGTTGTGGATGCGAAATTTGTTGGAATAATGAAAATCGTTTCGATGCAATCTCTTAGCCTCTTCATTTGCAAATAATTTTTGCATTTTTTTTTCTTTTTAGCGCAATTTTTTTCGCTATTACTGACAAACGTTTACAAACATATCACAGGTTTTTCCTGACTTGTGGTAAAATCAACTTTTACACTAATGCATGGCAGGCAGCCTCAGTGGCGCACCCAGGTGGGGGGGGGTCGACCGAACCGAACCTTTGTTTTTAAAGTGAAGTGTCCAAACTGTGCAAGTGCAGTACGTGCTGTTATTTCAAAACAGCTGTGACAGAATTTGCCCCATATGATATTGAAGCCAAATCGGCTGGTTAGCGTAGTGGTAAGAGACATTGTTATCAGTGCGGGCAAGGGCGAATCCAGGGAAGATGTGGGGGATGCACCCCCCCACTAGGCATTTTCAAACACGCTTTTGATGAATGCAGTTTTTTCATAATTTTGAACCTTTTTGATAACAATAAGGCTCACGCCCTAAGCTCGCATAATCGAAAATGTACGAACAAACTGCATCATATTTGGTGAAACACTCAGATTTAGGGGCAAAAAATTGAAACAAAATTTAGCTAAAAATTGTTCAAAAAGTGCCAAAATGACCACTGCAGTACGTAAATTTTCAAGTATTTTCCGGGGGAGCATGCCCCCAGACCCCCTAGAGCCTTTTTTATTCTCAATATGCTTCAAAATAATTCAGCCCGAAAAGCCGAAAAAACACGCTTGAAAATATGGCAAATTTGGGTGCCCCCTCCCTGAAAAAACATCTTGAATATGTTGCAAACATAAAAACACTTTCAAAGTGCTTTTTACGCCTTTTTTGGGTCTAACGTCTTTGTATTTAGTTAACATTCGACCTAATTTAAAATTTTTTTCCCCCCATCAAAATTTTCTAAATCTGCTCCTGAGTGCAAGATCGAGGTTTTTTTAGAACCCTCCCTCCCTTTGAAATTTGCTGGGTGCGCCCCTGGGCAGCCTACACCATATTACGCAAAGTTTAGCCTATTATCGCTAACGTCAAACTGACATAATACCCATCAGCTTGAATGATGAAATGGCTTACAAACCACGTTTTATTTGAAATTCGCAATCCATTATTAGTTGCTGATATTGCAACTTTCTTCAAACATAGTCACACCACAATGTTTCGTATAATATTGCAGAAACCACAACGTCTTCCAACGAAAAAGTTCTTTCGCAAATGTGAAGGTAACTACGTCTATAGCATATGTAACTAACATAGTTTTTTTCTTATCTGACCAAGCAATACAGTCTTAAAGCTGAAAAAGAAAATACAGACATAAAACGACTTCAACTGTACAAACGATTGCAGGAAAAAGCATTGCAAATTGTGATCGTTGTAAAGTACACATATAAAAAATGAGTACCAGTACACGAAAGACCAAAATTTGCAAATCCTTACCAATATGCATACTGCATATCATTGAACAGTGTGTAATCTCAACTCTTCGTTGACCAAATTCCTACCTCACTCAATATGCAATAATTTTTAGAGGGTATAGAGCACAACTTTCACTAAAGTTGAAGCAAACCAACTTTTTCAATAGAAATTGAAAAGACTAGAAATGACTTGACAGCAATCACGATTCTTGTTACAAAATGTAACCAACTTAAATCACAATTGTGGCATAAACTTATTATATGTTATACACTGTGGAGCATAAAGTTACTTTGCCACCTCGAAAAATTGAGGAAAAAGTCTCCCAAAAACTTGCAAAAATGGACTCTATTTCACTTCTATTTTTCACGTCAGATATAAAAACTACACAGTGTGTACACACATCCTGCAAAATCCAGTTCACTTACAAAAACACAAAAGCTTTAACATCATTTTCATACATCATACATGCGTGACCAACATTAAACCCATCTCTGCTTTTAAAAAATGAGTATATAAATTTTATTGCAGGTGTATCTACAGTCTACTGTTCCAAAAAATATCTAAGACTAACCATTGACGTCACATACAAAGAAATTTCTGCAAACAAAAAAAGGGGCAACAAGTTACATCATAATAAAGTAGCTAAAGTTAATAACAACTAAAAAACATACTACAAAAGCACCATGTCAACAGTTCCTAATTGATTGAATGTTGCAAAAATCCGGACTAGTTTTTAATCATTTTTTGCTAATCCTGGTTTTTAAAAAGTGATAAAAAGGTGTGTTGCCTGAACACAATATTACACAGCAAATGAACTGAGTTCATAAACTCTGGGTATTGCATAAGCTGCAGCAAATGGTTGGAACACCACTGGGGCGCAATATGTCCTACAGTACTGATGCAAAGTCAGGCTCCTCTGTAAAGCGTCACTTTTCATTGTGAAATCACTAACAACTTTAATGCATAATTGTGCCATAACCTTCAGAACTGAAATTTTGTCCGAAACTTTAAAAACAAAAACTTGACAAAGAGTAACAAAGTTGGCCCCAAAGCAAAAGAGAAGTACATTGGATAAACCAGTATATAACTAACTCTATTGCAAAGCGAACGCATGAACCATTACACATTAACAACATTTCACTAGCCATAATTGAAAAAAATTATACAGACTTACACAAGTCCCACATGCTGACAAAATAGTACATCAGATACATGAGTTATGGTCAAGTTATGCAGGATTGGTTTAAATGAAACCATATGCTAATTATGCAAAAAACTATCAGTACTTCATTAATCGAGTGCGACAAACATAATTCCAGTTAAAACTATTACCAATAATCCCGAAAATTTTCAAATACCGGGTACTGGTATTAGTTTGGAGCAGGCCATGCCATAACAAATATTACTTTGCTCGAAATGGTTGGCTCTTAGTAATTGGAGGTTTAGCTGAAGAGTGCGATGAAATGGTGGTATTGCTTGTTGTAGGGGCTTGTGAAGAAGCTGTTTTTTCTTGGCTATGTTGAATCCATTCAGGGTTTGGTTCACTAAGATCAGGTAACTCTGAAAATGTCATGCAAAACTCGCCTGTTTTCGTTAAACTGCCATGTTTTCCAACATACAATGTCAGCGAATTTTTAAACAAACTAGCATAACTGCGACTGAGTGACAAAATGTCACCAGGCTGTACGTGGTTGCCATACTCACCCCAGATGGATAAATTTATACTGCCAGTTTTATCAGCCACCTTGCATGACCGAACCTCATGACCATCTTTAGTCTTGTACGAGTTACTGACATGTAACACAACAACTTGCATCTGTAAGTTTTTGGCTTGGGGATGAAGTTCTTTTACAAAGTTCAAATTCACATTTTTGGTTCCATCTAAACTTGCAAGTTTGTTGTACATTTCCGAGTTTTTGCTAAAAGTACGTTACTAAGAAGTAGCAACTCCAAATCTATTTTCAAGATAAGTAATTCCAGTAAGCCTTGTAGTGTACAAAGTATAAGTCCACGATAAAATAACCACAGCAGCAACCAGTATTAGCAATAAAAAATCAATCCAGCGACGATTTACATACATAACTACACATCAGTATAACTGCTTTTCACACCTAAAAAAAGAGAAAAATTGGTAGTATTCTAAAATTTTGTGAAAACACAAGTCATGAACACAATCAATTCTAAAAAACTTACTTCATAACCTTACTACACTTTCGACAATTATTTATTAGGCTATCAATGAAGCGCATTTGCATTGTAAAAGTAAATTTTACATAAATTTGCATTGGTAAAAGCAACGCAACCTAATCATTGGAGCTTACATAACTTTTTAACCACTTACAAGAGAGCTACTAGCATAACCACTTTTGCTCTAAGAATAAATACTAAACTTGTGAGATAATCAAACAAAACAAATTTAGCAAAGTTGACATTGACCTAGGGTGGCCATACGTCCGGATTTCGGTCGGACAGTCCGGCTTTTGCAAACTCTGTCCTCCATCTGGACTTGAAAAAGGCCGGACATGCAAATGTCCTCTTTTTTTCCTACATTCATAATTATGTAGCTGCAAAAAATTTAAAAAGCATTGTAACTTAATTAGGGCAATGTAAATTGCTTTTTTCACTCGCACTTTGGATTCCATCTTTGCCATCCATTCCATCGTAACATTGCATTATGTAGTCTGTCATTATACTATGCAATGTGTGTTCACCGTTCATGCAACTATGTTATTCAACCTAATCATAGGTCACACTGGCTATATTCAAGCCCACTATTATGCAACCATGCAGCTTTTTTCTACCAGCGCTTGTGTGACTTTACGGCATTCTAAGCTGATGTGGTACAGAAGGGCAGGCAACGTTAAGCTGATTGGAGAATCAAAGCTGATTCAAATCCTTGAAAAGTCATGTCCAAACGAAAGACTAGCTTTAATGAGATATGGAAGGAGGAATATAAGTTCGTAAAATGAAGTCAAAAAGGCGAGCATTTTGTTCGTTGTGTAGCTATGATTGGGAAATTGGTTCCAAGGGCAAAGCTGCTATAGCGAAGCATGTCAGCACTGGTAAACATAAGTTTAATACACATAGCGCAAACTTTGCTTCGATGTGATCACATTTTGTTCCTGAAAACATGGCACTCACTGATAAAATTACTGCAGCTGAACTTTGCAAGGTATACCATGCTGTTTAACACCACCAGTCTTACCGTAGTCTTGACTGCGGCATCAAACTAGATCAAGAGCTGTATGCAGATTCCAGGGTAGCCAAAGGTGTCACTTGCGGAAGAACAAAAGCACAATCATTGTGTGTAAACGTTCTTGCCCCATATATACTCATTAATATGTCAAGTGAACTACATTTTGCAACATGAATTAGTGTTTTCCTTGGCCACGGACGCTTCTTAACAAAGGTTCGCTAAAATGTTTTCCGATCGTCTTGCAGTATTTTCACTTTGATGAAGGAGTGCAGCATGTGTTACTTGACTTCTATGAAGACAGTGATGAATCTTCAAATGCGATAAGCGAGCAACTGATTAACAAGGTAGAAGCACGCAATCTGTCATTAAGTGAAGTGTCTTCCTATTGTGCAGATAATGCTAACATGAACTATGGCAAGCATAACAGCGTTTTTCAAAAGCTAAAATCGGCTGAACTTGATATAGTAGCAGCGAATTGTCTTGCCCTTGCCCATATTTTGCACAATACTACCAAGTATACTGCTGCGAAATTATGTAATGATGTTGAAAACGTGGTGTTAAAAATTTACAGTCATTTTCTGATGCTGGCTAAACGGACATCAACACTGAAGGAATTTTGTGAGTTTGTTGATGCAAATGAGTGCAATATTTTGCGTCACATTGTTACCAGATGGTTGTCACTTTTGCCCGCAATTAAATGAGTATTACAGGGTTGGAGCGCTTTGAAGAGCTATTTTCAAACCTTGGGAGAAGATAATTGCCCTAATGTATTGTGTAGTTGCTTTGAAGAAGACGACGAGTTAAGTAGAATGTATGAAATGTATTTTATTTTTTAAGCCATGCGTTGAAAAAAACAGTTCGTAAACTAGAAGCCAAGTCCTTCCTTGTAACAAACGTGTTTGGAGAAATGTCTGAATTAAAATAAAAGGTGAAAAGAAGACAAAGAGATTCTTACTTTGGTTTTGAAACTGGTTGCAAGCTGGAACAATTACATCCAGATTTAAAACGTAAGTGCATTTTGGATTTCTCTATCTTTTATGATAGAACACTGAACTATATTTCAAAGCAGTACGACTTATCAGAGGAAAGTTTTCATGCAAGAATTGCCAAGTTGGGCTTAGAAGTAGCAATGCACATACTGAACGGATATTTTCCTTGATGAATACTGTATGGAGAGACAAAAGAAATCGTCTAGACAATGACACCGTCAAAGCAGAACTTCAAGTTAGCGCTAACTTTCATGAAGATTGCTCCCAAATATTTAAACGTTAGTTGAAAAACAAAGAACTTTTGCAACAGGCAAGAAAAAAAATCCAATACAAAAGACCTGTGCATGTGCTTGCAGCGAACTGAGACGTAAGTCCTCTACCGAGGCAAGGGCAACTGGCTATAGTATAGCCGCTATACTAAGCACATAATAAATTGTTTTAAAACAAAAGTAAAGATAAAAATTCATTGCTTTAAATGGTTTATATACAGTAGTTTGCATTCCATGTATTAGCGCTAATTAGCCAATGACTCGAACTTGAAATACCTTAGCAGGGCCGGCGCTAAGAGGGGGGCCAGGGGGGCCTGCTCCCCCCAATGGACATGCTTGCCCCCCCCAATTACAAGCTTTCTCTATTGAAGACAGCGGCTTTTGTGTTTAATTTTAGTTTTTGACCCCCCCTGATAAACGCTTGGCTCCCCTAAGTCGACTGCTCTGGCGCCGGCCCTGTACCTTAGTTTAGAGATTTTAGTTCAGATGGACTGACAGGTTCATTTTAAGCGTCTTCCTTTTCAATCCTTTGGCGATGGTCACCCTACATTGATCTGATTTTATAGCAGGAGCATACATCAGCAAGAAACAAAAGTTGATAGTAGAGCTCGACAGATATGAATTTTTTTAGCTGATACCGATGTGTTTAGAATTTAAAGGCCGATACCGATATCTGAAGACTTTGCTTTTGTTTATATAAAATTTGCTTTTTGACCTTTAACATGTTGACCGCCATTTCCAAATTCACATTGAGATCTACCATCCCTGAAAATTTCAAATCTCTAGCTTTGGCAGTTCAAAAGCTTTAGCCTGCACAATATTAGCAAATTTTACCAATTTTTTTACCTTTAACCCCGAGTCACGTGACATAAAGCGTTTATAGTTGGTACAATGCAAGAACCTGGTAAGATACACCAATCCTGTAAATTTCAAGTTCCTATCTGTTTTCAATCAATAGTTATAACTCAAACAACATATTTTCTTATTTGATCTTTAACCACAAGTGACGTCACATGCAGATATTCACTACGAATATTTTTTTTACCCTTATTGAGATGCATGGCGTATACTTGATAAATCTGAAGGTTCTACCTGTTTCCATTCACAAGTTATTGGCGTTTGGAAAGATTTCTTTTCAAATTTTTTATTTGACCTTTTAACCTGTTGACCGCCACCCCCCAAAATTTGTTAGACACAAGTTCACATTAAGGTCTATAATCCCTGAAAATTTGAAGTCTCTAGCATCACCGGTTTAAAAGCCTTAGGCTGCTGAAAAAACTGTAGAGATTTGTTTATTCTAAGGTCGAATTGATATGCGTATACTCTGAAAACTTGAAGGTCCTACTTGTCATTTGAGTGTGCGTGCATGCTCTTTCTAAAGCGTCATTTTCGTGCTTGAATGTGTGTGCAACTGCGCACGCAAAAGCACCAAAAAACCTTGCATTTATTAGCAAAATCGTAAATAAGACGTTTTTGTTGATTGCCGATAATTTATCGGTAGAAAACGCCCGATACGATACATCGGCCAACTTTGTTATCAAGAGACAAATATCGACTGAACGGTATATCGGTTGAGCTCTAGTTGAAAGAACTTTTGCCATACGATGCTTGTCCTATTTCTGAAAGCGTATCAGAGTTTTCATGACAAAATTATATACAAAAAGCAGAGCTGGGCCTTAAAAAAAAAGTTCAAAGCGCAAACGCAAATTGCGCAACCGATTTTTGCAAGCACAAAACACAACAGCAAAATGCGCAACCAAATTTTTGGAAGCATAAAGCGCAAATGCAAATTGCGCAACCATATTTTTAAAGACATGTAGCGCAAATGCAAATTGCGCAACTTTATTTTTGCAAGCATAGAGCGCAAATGCAAATTGCACAACTCAAATTTTCCAGACTAAAAGCGCAAATGCAAATTGCGCAACCCAAATTTTCCAGACTATAAGCGCAAACGCAAATTGCGCAACCCAAATTTTCCAGACTAAAAACGCAAATGCAAATTGCGCAACCACAAATCGTTTTGATAAAACGCAACTGCAATATTGGTTTTCGTAACTCAGGACTTAACTAAGATGCCCTATCGGTGGACACAAGTTGCAAAAATATTTCAAATAGTAACTAGAATCCATCCCAAACTAACGGTAGAAATGACAATGCCAGGGGGTTTTAGTTCTGTATGTACAACAGGAGTTGTCATCGGTCGAAGGAAATATTGGTAAAAGCATTCAGTATGTTTTTACCTATAATCTCTATTACCTTTGGCACAACCTTAGGTTAACTAAAGCTAATTGGTACAAAAATCACTTTGCAGTAGCTAGGCTACCCATGAGCCATTACCCAAACACTAGGCTAGTAGCACAGTAGAAAATTTTATTCCTTGCAACGAAGAAAATTCAAAGCACTAGGCAAATAGCACATCAGACATAAGAAGTCTCCGGCCTGGCTGCATTCATTTTTAAAAAATTGAGAAAAATATGAGTGTCAGTTCTGCCACGTTTTCAAATGCAGCGGTTTCTGACATACTGAAGTTCAAACCTGACCTCTTTGTCCTGTATTGCTTGTTGCTTTGAGACTATAGACAATAAGTTAGTTAGCATAAGAACACTGGAATAGTCTTAAAATACTAAGCGAAATGGAACAATTCATTTTTGAACTCCAACATCTGAAACCGGCTGCATCTGAAAACTTAAAAGCTTGGCAGAACTGATTACTACATACTTGGTAGGCTACCGTAGGCCTATCTTTATTTATGCCGATTGGTATTGAATGCTGTAGGCTTTCCTGTAGGGCCTATTTCTGTAGGATAACCTACCAAAGCTGCTGCTTGCTGATTCCACGTGATTTTTATTTAACTTGTGACAAAACTGCGGTGTCGGTGCGACCAAAAATACAACTGCCTTAAAATTATTTGACCGAAATCGATTTATTTATTTTTGGAAAGGTAACCCAGCTTTGCGGTTGCGCACATCAAAGAAAATTTAATGCGCAAATAAAGCGCAATTAAATTTTAAATAAACGATGCGCAAATGCAAATTGCACAACCAAAAAAAATATATGAAAAGCATAAATGCAAATTGCACAAGCAAAAAAAAAGTCAGGTAAAGCGCAATTCAAATTTTGCAATTGCGCAATTTGCGCATATCCCAGCTCTGACAAAAAGTCTGCTGTACAGCTAATTTTTGATCCAGGCCAACTTTGATTTTTTTATCTATTCATTATTCAAAATTATTTAACTGGGCATGGAAATTTTAAGGCTTTCAATTCGATTCAAAGCTTCGCATTGGAATTGAAAGTTGGGTCAATAGTTCAGGGTAAAAATTTTGGGTGCTTAATGCCTAAAATCTGCAAAAAAATTCCGTCAACATGAGTGAAATTCTCGAAGTACTGTACGTCGTGACAGAAAGACCAGGTGTTAAAAGTGCTGGCAAAGTGGCAACCAAAAAAAAAGGTTATGCCTACTTGTCTGCAACAGATAACGTTGATGTTCAGGTTTGAGTCATTCTGCTCGAGACCTAGAGGTGACATTACCTATAGGCGGTGATGCACCCAAGGGGGGGGGTCAAACCTGTATGAATAAAATGCATTATATTTGGTGAAACACTCAGATTTAGAGGCAAAAAATTGAAACAAAATTTAGCTAAAAAAGGTTGAAAAAGTGCTAAAATGGCCACTACAGAATGTAAATTTTCAAAAACTTTCCGGGGTAGCATGCCCCTGGACCCCCCTAGAGCGTTTTTCGTTCACAATATACTTTAAAATGATTGTACCCGAAAAAAAAACACGCTTGAAAATATGGCAAATTTGGGTGCCCCCTCCTAGAAAAAACATCTTGATTACGTTGCAAACATGAAAACATTTTCAAAAAACTTCTTACGCCTTTTTTGAGTCTAACGTCTTTGTAATTAGTTAACACTCAACCTAATTCAAATTTTCATCCCCTTCCCACCAAAATTTTCTGGATCTGCTGCTGCGTGCAAGATCGAGTTTTTTTACAACCACCCGCTTCTGAAATTTTCTGGGTGCGCCCCTGCCTATAGCCATACACATTGTTATAGCATTATGTCACAAATTTGCAACTGTTCATAATGATGGCTAATAATACACTTGACCCAAGACTCAGATTCAGCAAGTTATTTCAGGGCTCGGAATTCAGACTCACAAAATGATCTCATAAAGTTCTAATCTCATTTTTAACTTTAATCATAACTTGCCCTTAAAGCTTAAAACCCTAAGCTACTGTACCATATCAATATATACAACATAATTTTGTTGTTTACAGATTCAAATTTTGAGCTCAAACACCCAATTTTTGCTATTGCTAAATTTTAGCCATTTTTAACTTCATACGACACCAGTACCAGCATATAGCAGTTGTGCACTGAATCTTGAGTCTGAATGACATGCTTTAAGATGACCGAGTTTGTATTTTGTTGTGTATTTAAGGGGCTAGTTTGAATTATCGTATTTATGCGAGTATAACGCACACCCTTATTTTTTAGTTAAACTTGGTATAAAATTTTTTTTCACTTTTTCCCAGCTCAGACCCAGGATAAAAAGTAACAACTGCTGTTGGAAACAAGCTGCTTTGACAAAAGGATTTATTGAAAAATTACAGTACATTGGTAAAGCAAATCACCAATATGAGCACAATTACCACGTGAATCCAAATAGGTATCTACTGCTCAAACTGAATAAAACATTAGAGTTATTGCAATATTGCCAAATAAACTGTTCGTAATTGCATTGAAACCTCAAAATTTTAAATTTCTCTCGACACAGCGGGAATGTCAAACGCATGCTGAGCTGTCGCATGTGCGCTCACAAAATTGTCTCGCATTGGTATGTGCGTGCACAAGCACATGCATTCAATAAAACCGTGGACATTAGCAATAGTACATTTCTACCATTTCCAAAATAATTTCAACGAATCTCAAGAACTACGCTACAATTCTTGTCTATAACGCGCACCCTTAATTTTGAATGAAAATTAGTGCAAAATTCTGTGCGTTATACTTGAATAAATACGGTAAGCTGCCTCTTACAGTCTTACAAAATATGTCCACTTTAAAGCAGTACATCCCCGCTGATGTCATGCCATGACAATGCGAGGGTCTAGCTTTATGAGACAAGGTGTTGTGCATCATCTTAAACGTCAGCAGGGAAGCTCCACTTTAAAGTGGACATTCTATAAGAGGCAACTTAATTCATACGAGCAATACTTTGGTTGGTTTCCTGAATCACTCTCAACTTTGAACTTAACACTCAACCATCATTTAAATTAATGGAGAAAAAAGCATCTATGGAAACAAAATATAAGTAAACGGTAATAATCTGACCGACTTGCAGAAACTTGAAAATTCGTACGATGTACCTGATGAACCGAATCCTTATTTGTTACCTGTTACCGAATGTCCAGCATAAAGTATGTTGCCAATCATTGCAAGTGCAGTCAAAGTTGTGATAGTAATAGGTACCAGCGCAAACGTGCAAAACTTCATCCAACAAATGAATGAAGTTGCAAAAGCTAGCCAACAAGCAACTTACAAGTGTGTTTTTACACCATGCAGTATTTAATTAAAGCTAAATTTGCTTCTCACAGAGCACCAAATCCAACTCCATCTCCAACTTCCAATACAATTAAACCTGATGATCCTCACTATGCAGACGCTCGAAGAAAAATATTAGACAAGTAAAAAAAAACTTGGGCTACCACAGATTTTCTCTTAAACCAAACATCACGTACCAAATATACTCTTGTACCAATTGTTTTTGATTGAAATGTAATTTCCTATATGAATGAATTTGTACTGTACACTTTGTACAGTAAGTTGGATTTGGAACGAGTTGGAGGCTTGAAACCTGCTTGTCATCCATTTACTGAATATTTCAACTCTTCATTTGTGTTGTACAACATGAACCACTATGTGTATTAAAAAATACCAGTAATGTAGTCCACGTTGAATTATTTCAAACTTATTGACTGTCATACAATAATTATTTCTTTGGTAATGTGCGTTACATTTATAGCAAAAACAGCCACTTACAGACAGTATAACCACTTTGTATAATCTGCTCTGTCAC
Organism: Trididemnum miniatum; assembly: GCA_964006365.1. NCBI lineage: Eukaryota > Metazoa > Chordata > Ascidiacea > Aplousobranchia > Didemnidae > Trididemnum > Trididemnum miniatum. The sequence continues at coordinate 16,294,889 of OZ023239.1, forward strand.
TTTATATCACTAGACATGTACTTTTTGTCATGGCAATAATCCTGATGTTGCAGTGAAGTAAATTCGTTGGAAATTAAAAACAAGCTCATTTCTGTAGCACCGGTACCAGATCTACATATTTATTTATTGCACTTACGAAAAAAAATAAACAAGATAAGGTCTTCTCTCAATTATAGACAAAGCTCGGTAACCAGTGCATACGCATACTGTATAAGCCTATGTATCATTACTAACATTTAAATGTCAACTTTCTTGGTTTTTCAGCTTTGAATTACTTACGCATTATTCTAATGTCGGAAATGAGATGTTCCTAGCCCTAAAAGATTAAAGACTTGTTAACGAAAGTAGTATTTGCAGAGGAGTAAACTGAAAGAGGAAATGAGCAGGAGGCAAGGTAGCTGGATGATTCATTCCCGAAATCTGTGCAGTGTGCTTGCAAAAGTCAAACGAAGGGAAAAAGTAATATCCAAAGCAAAAAAAAAAAAACGAGGAACTTTTTCGCTTTAAAAGTAGCGAAAATCGATATCTAACGTTGCTATGGTCGTTACTGTTAAAAAATGTACCGGTATGTTTACAGTAGTTACCGTACTTTTTTTCGCAAAGTATCGGTAGCGATATCGTTGTTAGTTTTAAAGTATTGAGTGTCCAGCTCTGCTTATTTCCGCATTGTACACAAAATAGTGAAGCCGGCATGGTGAAAAACACAACGATACGATCCAAAAAAAAAGAAGCAACAAACGAGGGACTTTGTAAAGGTAGCAGCACCATGGTAGGATGCGAATAGAAATAGTTCATATACTCATGCTTTGTTTTTTGGCTGTTGTGCCTAGGCACTGGATCGACTACCGGTAACTATTATTATTACCAATTCAAGCTAAAAATGCGCATTGTTACAAGCAGTGCCAAAACTAGCACCCCCCAACCGAAGAGGGGGGGCACACAAAAGGTGGACCCCGTGATTAGTCAGTACGTAGTACTATTTATTCAACGTATGATAAAGGTGCCTTAAATAGGTCTATTGTATGATTCAATAGGCCTATATTTTTTGTCTTAACTCACGCGATGTGAGGCCCCCACACCATATTTATGCTTTTGGCCATGGAGCTGTGGGGGGCCCCTGCAAATTTTTTGAAAAATAGCGATCGCATAACTAGCAAACAAACATTTAATAGCATACCAAGGGTCCCTCATCTTTAAGTGAAAGGTGCAAAATTAAGCCTTAAAAACGTTTTTTCTTTGCATAGGTAGCATAATGTTTGAGTAGGGTTTGCTTGAAGCATTATTTTAGTGGGTTTGGAAGGGACCTAGTAAAACAGACTACTAAACCTTGTTAAAACTGAGAAATTTTAAAGGCTCAAAACGCACAAAAAGCCTCCAAAATAAGGTCAAATTCCGCAAAATTTTCTGGGGGGGGCATGCCCCCAGACCCCCCAAGCTTGGCATCATTCCTTGAAGGCTCGCTCTTTTGTATCACCGTCCAAGAAAAAAATTTTAGGGGGGCCTGCATTGCCTAGTTTTGGCCCTGGTTACAAGACCAGGCAAACCTTTAGAAATGAACATTGCAACTTGCAGGGTTGGAAATCGATAACAAAAAAAGCAAAGAATAATTCGATATATCAAAAAAAAAGTAAAAAAATAGCTCAATTTGATAACAAAAATAAAAATTAAAAAATAATTGATAACTTCAAAATTAATCGATGCTTCTTATTGACACAAACGATAGTGTCAACATATTATTTTAATACTATACTTCACACTTAATATTTATAGACTACGTACCAGCGTACCGGTAATTGATTTAGTAGCTTTGTCCTATCTACACATAAAATTCAGATCTGTGACAGTCAGACGGAAGCAAAATGGCACAGTCTCAACTCCCAAAGCATAAAGTTAATCCAAAGTTGCTGAAGATAACAATTAGCAGCCCAAAAATACTTTAACAGCCCTTATGACCTGTTTCGTCTACTGTCTAGAATCGATTGTAATAAATGTCGAAGCGATCCGAACCAAAGCCACCGAAGCGATGCAAACCGAACTACAGCAGTTGTGATGAATTTACTGCCAGCTACCACTGTCAGTACTTTTACTGCCAGCTGGCAGTAGCTTTAACTGCCAGCTGGCAGTAGCGTTTGGCAGTAGCCTTTACTGCCAGCTGGCAGTAGCTTTTACTGTCAGCTGGCAGTGATTTTAGTACCGGCTGGCAGTGCTTGTAATGACAGCCTAATTTAAATTTCAAACACTATTTTTATGTTTTTGAATGTCAATTCTTAAAGAGGTCACGCAGCCCTTCTCTCTCAAGGGCCAATTCACAAAATTTTCAGAACTAAGAATTGGAAAAAATTTATGTCGCGGCTCTAGATCAAGGTATACCCAAGTACCGCACTAAAGCTTTGGGTATGTATACTTAAAGGTTTGGTTTAACTACCCTAAAGAGCGATCGACGATAATTTTAGGAACTGATAAAATTTGCTCATTTGTTCCAAATTAAAATGGGTAATTATAGGCTGTTACAGATGTACTACTCGTAACTCGTGCCAGAATTGTTTTTTATTTCTGCATCTTTAACACGACATATTATAACAAGTTGAAAAGCAATAGCAATACCGAACAATTGAAAAGAAGAGGTAACGAAAGTTGAGAAACTAAACAATCACTGACCACATAAGCGTGATCGCAATTTGCAACACACAAGGATTGCACAAAATACAATGTTTCGTCGCTCTACAAAGTGGCTAATACTTTAATTCAAACAGTCACTGTGATTTCACGTCATGGTTTAGCAAGTATCGCCAGTATCACACAATGCTAAAACGTAGAAGTACGTGGAAAACACTCATTCAAAAATCCTTCAAATAGGACTACAGATGAAAAATAATTTTATCGTTTTAACACAATGCCAATAGTTAACAAAAAGATAATTACACTCAAAAATTATTTTTGAGAAAACAAGAACGACGTACCATTGCAACAGGTAGGCTACGTAGCAGCCAGGAGAGTAGCAATTAAAGCAGTCATGAAGTGGGGGAAATTGCAATTGGCCGAACGTTGCCAAAATCGCGGTGTTTCATGCGATCTACTTCACATTAATATTCGTCAAAAGGAATAAAGTAGGTCCACCAAGTGCGATTGACTACGCCATTGGCGGCAGCGTACATTATACGTTACATGCGCATAAAGAATGGTCAGCTGCGGAAACTTTCGTATGCACTTTTATTTTGACTACTATCAGAAACTGTGCAGCATTTCGGATAGAGCAGAATGGCAGGTTTTCCTCAGAAAAAATTATTTTCAACGCTCTCTCCACCGCCACGTGATTCTAAATGTAAATATTAACATTACATTTTTGGAGGATTAGCAGCATCAGTACCAATAGTGTAGTTAGTGGTCAGTTAATACAGAATCGACAATAAGCATGTTTATCATACTGCTAATGTTCTTTGACAGGTGAACATTGCAAGACTCAACGGAAATATTAAAAGGAAAGACACAGAATTAAGAAACAAAAAATATGATGATGACATCTAGAAATTCTGCCAAAACACTAAAGCATGGTCCTTGTATGGTATCGTGAACTTGAAAAGAATCATGAGAAGGCAGCAGAGTAAGTTTTATTTATCAGTAGTTAAGCACGAATATGGACAGTGGCAAAGGACAGTTTTTTTACCTACGTAGCTGCTTAGTCGCCCAAAAATATGGGTACAAATGTTAAATGCTATGAAGAAATTGAGTTGCCTAGTGTAAATTTTGCAATTGCTTGGTGAGCATGAATTGCAGGAGTTGTATTAAAGTTCCACACATTTGGATTTTGAAATGTCAGCATTAACTGTATATTTACGTTGTATTTTCTTACAAGAAAAATTATTCAGCAGTAACGGATGTATCAAAAAAAAAAAATCAGATCTTCATTATACTCGCCGTATTATGCCGAAGCGTGTAACGAGTTGCGGGGCCCATCTCCGCGGCTTAGCGCCTGGGCACCACAGCTCCGAAGAAACGTCGCAACGGTGGCAAGTCGTTGGCGACACTGTGTCGGTTTGACCGGCCCGGGAATCGAACCCCAGATCTCCCGCACCGATAGCGTGCGCTTTGCAACTGAGCTAACGGCCGATTATTAACTGATGTATACTGTCTCCAAAATGTTTTGACTATTTTAATTTGTCTGTGATGTATCTTTCTGTGATAAAATTTTCATCCGAGAGTAAGAGATTACAGTTATTATAAATACAAAAAACGTTGTTTTTGCAGGTCATCAACTAAGTGATTCGCAGTTGGAAAGCCACCTTTAACGTGCCAGTTCGATTTATCAGTCATTAGCGAAGGCTGAGGAGAGTAGAGTTGGATAAAACTTTTAAAAATCTTTTGCCTGATTCTAATGGTACGTTAGAAAGCTTCTCACCAGGGATACCTAGACAACCGGGATGCGAAACTGCGTTTGTCCGCTTAACAACAGTAGGGCTACTTACAAAACAGCGCTGAAAAGCGATATTTCATGTGTTACGTTCACTAGATAATGATTTTGTCACTTATTCTGTCACGAGAAAGCGACGGTGGCGCTATACATAGGAGGAATCTAGACTCTCTTAGAAAGTCTTTAATCCGAGTCTTACAGTTCAGTTTTCCTTCTCAGGCTACTTAATTCGCTGCTTGTTATATTCCACCAAGCAGAGATAATTGTTGTGAAGCATCTTATTCTAGGACGCAACAACGAGACTTAGAAAGGTGTTGAACCATCAACCTTGCGATCATGCTTGTCGTTAAAATGACGCTACGAGTCCAAACCACTACCCCACGCTGCCGACAAAGCGCTGCTCGAAACTTGGCAGTTGTTAGGTTTACACCGCCTTATCAAAGGTAATATTATTGTATCAAAACGCTATCAAAGGCTCGGAAAGGTAAACATGCCGTGATGATCCTAATGCATGCGAAAAACAAAACATTCTACATCAGAACTAATAATCCATAAAAACATCATTCACATTAGAAAATTGATTTTAACACAACCGTTCAAGGCGAAAATGAAACACAAAATATACCTAAAGAAACAAACACAAATATAAGCCTACAGGACCAATAATTTTAAGGCAAAACAAAACCGCACAAGTAAATACCAAGAAACAAAATTGTAACCCACGAATACATGACAGCTTACGAAGCAGTGTTACTAGAACTCCCGCTGGTTAATTTTCTAATCTTTCGGGCCATCATGGGTGGAGCTTCAGTTTTGGGAGCATTTAACCTTTTCAGCTCGTTTTTTGCAAAACAGTTATACACCACTGCTAAAAACAATTCAAAATTACAATGTCCTGCGTTACATGCATGACGCAACATGCCACAATACTGAGTTGATTCCTTAACAATGTTTTTCACTGCTGCTACAAAGACTGAACGCTGACAAGATGCTGACATCATTGTGTGTTTTACACTTTCGTCAAATATTATTGCGGCATAACATTGAACAGCTAGGGCGGTCATTGCAAAGAAATATTCTGAAGGAACTGACAAGCCTCCCCGGTCAGCCATTTCAAATAATCTTTTATGGTCTTCGGAGTCACAAGTGGGAGGTGGAGGCGCACTGTCACTCTTAATAAGCAGCTCTTTGCAGCAAGAACATTTACGTCGGCGTGTAATGCTGCGTGCGATGTACCCACTCACATAAAACGCTACATTTGAATCATTCTCTGACAACTCTTTAAATCCAAAAACCGCAACAGTCAGCAAATGTTCGGTCAAGGTTTGCACAACTGCGTCACTTGAGACCGCATTCCGAGATGAAATATCTTCATCACCGCTCAAACGTGAAGCTTTCAAAATACCATGCTTCTGAAAAAGGCTTAATGCACGGATTTTCTTTTCTGCCTCAAGTAGCTGCTTGATCGACATGAAGAAGTTTCCTCCATTAGCCTGGCGATACCACCCAAATCGCCCCTCGATTGGATCGGAGGTAAACTTTCCAGGTAACACGTACTTTAATTTCAACTTCTCATGTAAGAACTGAGCTAGTTTTGGCACAGCAGTCATTGTTTGAATGCACGCTAAAAATGTCTGATTAGTCAGTCCTGAACATCCCGACTCCTTCCATTTGCAAACACGTCAGTAGCAGCAGATAGGTACTGCAAGTTGGTTTGGTCCGCTTCGTCTCCGAAACTCATCGGTTTGCAGAAACTATCTCTTCTTTCAAAGCCTGAAAATATGGTAACAGCATGAAGCTACCAAATGTATGTCATAGCACACTATAGCATTTAAAACTTTTGCACAAGGCAATTAATAGTCAGTAGATATACTCCACATAAAAAATCATCTACCTTTTGTTTTGCAAACAAGATATAAACCTAGCTTGCTGGTATCATATCACTGATACAGTCCATCTAATGCCGATTTACCAACAGAACTAACAAGTGTTTCAGATGGTTAAGCAAACCACACTTTTTTTAAGTAGACTTACCCTTATTCGGCGTTCTCACGGTCATAATCTTCCATATATTGCAAACAAACTTAACGTATTTCGCAGTATCCTTAAAGCCTGGATATGCATCTGAAAATAGTTCCAGGGCGTGGGACGTCGCTTCACTGAAAACACCTGCAACAACATACAAAAGATCATTGCGCATATTTCTTCTCCTTGTACAACCACAAGCGTTCTTCACAAAAGAATGACTCCGGAAACGTCCACTTGAATGAATTTATAAATTTTTGGCATAATTTACTGAATAAAACCAACCTAAACAATGGTAATGGGCAATATCTGCTAAAATGTTACATAAACAGAAACCATTAATTGGTTAAAACACTAAGCTAATACCGAAAATTATTTCACTATACCGTAAGTCGACTGAAACCACTTACTTAGCCATGTTGTGGTGAAGTGCGAGCAATATTGCTTGGATTCAGTGAAGCTTTTTTTAAAGAATGAGCCACTTTGAGAGGCTTATGCTCCTCTATCGCATACAGCTGCTTCAAATGTGAGAACTGTGCCACACACTTTCCTCCAAACACATTGCCGTCAGGGATTTCAGAATTATGCATTACTTTCCTCCTCACAAAGTTATTGAAAATATTCTTCATATTGTGCGTAAAATCGAAGAGCAAAAATAAAATCTCATTAGGCTTGGTAGGGTGCGCCACACTGCTTGTTAAATTGTTGCTTCCACATAATTCCATGTACAGTTTCCTAAACAATATATCAAATAAAAAACGAATATGAAATGAATTATCAGTGACGTTATGCATATACATTTATAGAGTTAATTTTTGACTTTCAGTAGCTCAGTCCATTGCTTGATTCATGCATGCTTTAACGTATATCGTTTTGCCGCGTTAACCTTTTTTCAGCCATTGCTTCAGCTTCTTGTTCTTGCTTTGAGTTATTGTGATCGCTAAATAGAAATGAACTACTACTACCGCTGAAAAAGCCTGAATGAGATTAATAATTGAGCACAAAACAAACTTACCTGTTGCAAATATGGTTATCCAGAGACAGAGCAACAACAAAAAAATCTCATCTAGAGCATGCATAACAATGTTGAAATAGGAATGAAGAAGCTTTGTATCAAGCTTTTCGACCGGTACTAGGCAAACAATGTCTCTATAGTTCTTGCAGACCGACTGCACCATAAAAGCCAAAACAGTCTTAGCTACGTGACCATCTTCTGTCATGCCGATGTAGCTTCCATTAGAGTACTCAACTCTTTGAGCAGTATAAACCTCATCAATGAGTAGCACGACTGTTCGTTCACCCACTGTCAATTCCGATGTTCTTTGCTTTAAGTAGGTAATGTCCACTTTCCTGGTGTCAACATTCAAGTCAATCGAGAGTTGCTGCAATCTTCGTGTAGATGGTAATATAAAAACATCAGAAAGTCTGTTATATAAGTAACTGCTGTTCAGTTTCCACAAAAAGGCCAGAGTAATGAGTTCTGAAGAATATCTTCCACTATGCTTTAAACATTGCAGTAAAGACAGTTGCTCTATAATAAATTTGATTAAGTGCATGGAAGGTATTGAATTGCTTTCATCGATTTCATGATCATTTTGGAATTGTTTAAGAGCAGAAATTGCCAAATTGATACAGCTAATGTTGTCAGTATGTTGGGATTTCAAATCATTGCCAAGGTTTTTGCAAAATGCAATGACGTTGCTGATTTCTGTTAGAGTACTAACGCTATCTTTTGTCATTAAGTGCTTATACATTTCTTTTGGCAGCAGAACGGAATTAACAAAAGCATCTAAACTCAAATCTTCACGAATTATAATTGAAGCCATAAGACTTGGAACTGTGTCAATACCATCACTGCAGCAGATGTAATGAAACTGAATTGAATGTTCTTTTTCAACTTTAATGACATCGGATAGTAAATTAAAATTATTGCAATTTTTTAGCTCATTAAAATTTCTGACACAATCATTTTCCAACATTTTTTCATGTTGCATTTGCATGCAAGAATTTTCTTTGTCTAAGCGTGCAGACGATGAACATGCACTGGTTGAGCGCTTGAAATGGACTGGCTTCGACAAATATTTTGGCAATCCATGAAAAATATGGGGTACGGCATTGGCTTTCAATCTTGTTCTTTTAAGTTGTTGAGTACCTCTTTTATTTTGACGACTTTGGCATTTATCTGTTGATGCCGTTTCAAAATCATCATCAGAAAAGTGCTTCGCACAAATTCTGGTAAACTTTGTCACATTCCAATTTTTTCTAGGAATTGCATTAATCCAGCGATGAAGCATATTTGAATCTGTAGGAAATCGATACACTGCTATTTTTTCTTTATTTTTGGCAGATCTATAGCCACTGTTACAGTTTGGTACACAACATGTGTATCCCATGCTGCTCAAACCAGGAAAAGTATCTTCTGAGCTGCTGAGTACTAAATGTAAGCTAAAATGTTTACATTCTGAAAATTCACACAAAAACGTTTAAGCAGTCGACTTGTGTATCGATAAATTTATGGGTATCCACCGGTACATGATTCTGTACTGGTACTTAACAACTTAAGCATGGTAAATCAAAGAATTTTTTTCTTCATTTTTAAGTTTAGGATTGGCATAGGCCTACTGTACTTTTTACCCCCAACACTAAACTGAGCTAAAAACACTTTAATTTACCAATCCAAATGGTAGAGGATTATGCACCACTTGTAACTGGCATAGCGATGTATACTGGTAGGGTACGATATCAATTTAACTGCCAATTTTGTGCAATAAAAAAAGGCTGTCAACTGTGAAATAATTTCTAGGTTTATTATGCTAACTGTAGGTAAAATCAGCATCTACTTTCGGCAAAATAGAACAAGAAGCAATTTTGCTGGCGCCCAAAAACAGTCATGAGTATCCACAGTATATGGATCGCACTACATCCGGCAAAATAGACCTACAGCCTAAAAACTATTTTGCCGTTAGTGGCAAAATAGACACTTCTACATAAAAATGCTGTAAGATGGGGTATGCTTTGAACTAGCTGACAGAATGACCAACTTCATAAACTGCAAATTTGTGTACTGAATTGCTGAAAGAAGTATTTTAAATTAGCAGAAAAATGCGCAGTTAATTTGAAGCTCCACCAGTCCCCTGAATTAGTCTAAGCAGGGAAAATTTATACGGAAGATCAAACTGCTACCATACATAGGCTACCAGAATTCTTATCCATAATCATGGCTTAGTTCAACTGAGTCCCTAATTGGAAAGTTTAACTCACTAGACTATACCATATACAGGTACGGTACCGTAATCAGTATGCACCACTAATCAAATGTTGCAGAAACCAGTTCTCTTGGAAAGGTAAAAAAAAAATAAATGGTCTCATTTGTTGTGTGATGCAAAGCGGCTGGATAGTAGCACTGCATTATACCAGTAAATATGCCAGTCAGCAGGGAACACAGCTTACCAGGAATTTGAAGCAGAAAGGAACTCCGTCAGAGTATAAGTCTGTTAGGCTACTGGTATCGATACCGGTATTGGCTTGATTCACTGACTGACAAATAATTTTGCACATAAGCTTTTTGCTAAAAATTTTTTTGCAATTATGCCATGACACTACACGATTGATATGTACCCTAACTCACACTGCAACATGTGCAACCTCTGAACCTGGCCTACCCATATCTGCTACGTACCGGTACAGTGCTACTAAGCAGTTCAGGCTTGTCTGCTCGTATCCACTCAGAACTGCACAACCGAGTGAACCCACTCTGCACCACAGGTCTAAAAACCTAGTCTATTTATGTCAAGACTTAAAGAGTCAACGGTGGTGTCTGGTTTTATTCTGCAGCACCCTTATCAAACCGCCAGCGCGAAATGATTAGCGAACACGTAAGCACAAGACCGCAGCCCTACAGTTGTCACGATTAAAAGCGGATAATCCGCACGTTTCGCATCCCGATTTGTCTAGGTATCCCTGCTTCTCACAAACAAATCCAATCAATGTCTATAATTGCTGTGTTGCCTGTGCAGTCTTGATAAGTGAGAGGCAATCAGAGGTATGTTGGTCCAAAGGATACAGTTTTATCACCGACAAAGACTATAGACTTATTATTACGTCATCGATAGAGACTAGAGTGTTGTGCTGGTTATTTACTTTTTTTATGCAATGAGAGGCAACAAAATGTTGTGATCACAAAATCTACTCGCACAAACTAACTGTGACACCTAAAGTTCTATAAATCAACCACATTTTTGTAAATGCTTCAAAATTTCAACAACAACTTTTGTGTCATGAGCTAGATCTCTTTGCATTTTCATGCTCCTGCATTTTAATCAGACTGTTCTGTTAACAAAAATGATACCACGCAGTGGCGTAGCAAGGGGGGCGGTCCGCCCTGAGGGCTGCGTTTTGGATAAGTTTTACGTAATTGCTTTTCTTAATTATTTTGAACAACCATTACTTAGCTATATCGCTTATTTGCTCATCGGAAATTATCCTACTGTATTGCCCAGTGCCCAAACGCAAAGTTGCAGAAATGGGCCCTGCCATCTCGTTTACGCTTTGGAGTATTCCCACGAGTATAAAAAAGATTTAATGTTAATGTGTGTTATGTCACAAATGCGTACTGTTTTCTTCTTCGTATTTGCATTATTTGAATCGCTCACACTTAGCTTGCAATTGCAGTATAGGTACAAGGCAGTGCTCGCGAATAACATGGGAGCACGCAGGGGGGTCACAGTGCCATACCCCCCCTTTAGCCCTGAAATAAGGTGCTAAAACCTTATTTTCAGCTATAATTTCTCAAACTAATTTGGCTGCAACCTCCTTTCATTTATTTTAGCCAAGCTTCTTCTGTAGACATAAGCTGCGAAAATATTTTTGCATTGTCTATAGTGACTGCACTCACTGCATGTACTTTTTTGATAAAAAGGTGTGTTTAAATGAGCGTTTTTTTATGTGAAAACCGCAAAAGTTAGTTGGCGACTGGGGGCTACGCCCCCAGACCCCCTTAGTCTCCGGCAGCTGGGGGCCTCGTCCCCAGACCCCCGGTTGTGGCCGCCCTCCTTTTGCCAAACCCTGGGTGCACCACTGCATTCGTGGGGGCGGCAACTTCTTGAACCGCTCCGGGCGGCAGAAACTTAAGCTATGCCAATGATAGCACGTGTTCGTATTATCTTTTAAAATATACGAAAATCGTATTTTTAATTTTATTACATACCTGATGTTGTAAATTGTAGGCCTACAGTGTTTCGAGCTAATATGACTTTTGTTTTATCTATTGTGTAATAGCAATATGTGTCATCATTTTACTCATTGATGCGTTGATTCAATCCGTGCGTGTACCCCAATAAATTTGATTGATGGATTCTTTTGGAAGCTTCTAATACACAGAATATTGCGACAGCGAATAGATTGCATAGCCCCACCATCTGTCAGCCACTTAATGGGGGAAGAATCTGTAAATTGATTGAGTCGTAGGCTGCGATATGACCCGGCTGTTATCGAATTGCGAGTCTACCGCTGGGCGGGCAAAAAAAAAGCAAAACACTGTCGATGATTCTACTCGGGCAGACCATGGGCAGACGCTGTTTTCGTTTTGCCACCTGGTTAGTTAACAACATTTGGTGATAAATTAATCGCTCTTTATTAAGCAAATGAAAAGCATAGATTAATTTTATTTTTGTAAAGGAATGCTAGAACAAGAATATTAAACGCGATCACTTGATTTGGAAAAGTGATCGCCCACAGTTCCAAATCCTGATTAGCAAATCCATAAATTTGGATCTGGTTGCATATTTATCCTCCTATCACGAGAAAGCGATCAATGCGAGCTCGCTTAAGAGTTGCCAGCCATCTGTCTTCCACACCAATATGGGGAAATTCCAGCAAGTGCTGTTCCCAACGCCACAAGTAAACTTGCCGGCTTCTTCTCCACACTGTGTCTTGAATGCGGAGCGTCAAGGAGAGAAGCTGTGAATATCCAATTTAAAGTTGTTGGTTTGACTCGACTCGGAAGCAAACCCAAGTCTACAGCTGCCGAGGCGGACGCTCTTATCACTCGGCCACCTGAGCTGTATATAAAGGCAATTCTTGCCAACTTTGCAAGCAAAACTACGTTCAGCGTAGAATTATTTTTACGTTAATTTGAACGAAATCCATCTTGGCACGCTCAGCGTTTGCTAAAACTTACGTCAAATGTAAACGAGGCTTTAAACATTTTAATCCAGAGTCTTTTACTGAAGATTTACACTCAAAACTATATTACTTTTTCGAAAATTTAGAAGAAGTGAATGCTGAAAATTTTAATGCTGTATTTGACCAATTCTACTCTTTCATCACTGAAACAATTAACCATCATGGACCATTACGTAAACTATCAAGAAAACAAAAAAGGCTAATAATGAAGCCATGGATAACTAAAGGTTTGCTAATATCTATTAAGAATAAACAGAAGATCTATAAAACACATTACCTGAATGGTACTAAAGCTCAAAAATATCTTTATAAATTGTATGCTAACAAATTAACTAAAATAAAAGATCTGGCCAAAAAATATTATTATCATGATCAACTACAAATTAATAAAAACAATTCTAAAGGAACTTGGGATGTACTACGCTCGTTGCTACCGAGCAAAATCAAACACGCAGGCCCGCATACACTAAAAACCAATCAAAATGATGGTTCCAACATAACTGATGCCTTTGAAATTGCTCAAGAAATAAATTCTTACTTTTCTAATATAAGAAAATCTTTGGCACGAAAACTTAATTCTTCTGATAATCAATTTTTATCCTACTTATGAAAATCCACTCCAGCCTCTATTTTTCTGGTCCCTACTACTCCTTTTGAAATAGCTCTTATGATTAATTCTCTTAAGTCCAAGAAAGCTGCTGGCGTTGATGATATTTCACCGTACTTTCTGCAATTATCATCTAACATTTGGGCACCTGCTCTTTCATTTATCATTAATCACTGCCTATCTCTTGGGGTTTTTCCTCAAAAACTAAAAATTGCAAAAGTTATACCAATTCATAACAGTGCTCCAACTGATAAAATTGAAAACTACCGGCCCATTCCTTTACTTACATCCTTATCTAAAATTTTTAAGAAGGTTTTGTTGAAACGCCTTGTGTCCTTTTTGGACACTCACAAAATTCTGGTTCCTGTCCAATTTGGATTTCGTCGAGCGCACTCAACCATTCACCCTATAATTGATTTAATAACTACATGTTTTGACGCTATTGAAGAGAAAAAATTTACCAACCTTATGTTCTTAGATATTAAAAAGGCATTTGATACTGTGTGTCATAAAAAATTGCTTATTAAATTACATCATTACGGTATTGCGAATCATTTACTAAAAAGCTATTTAACTGAAAGGAAACAATCCGTTTCTTTAAATGATATGACTTCTACTACTTTAACGATTGAATACGGAGTCCCACAAGGGTCAATATTAGGGCCGCTTTTACTTCTAATCTACATAAATGATCTGCCTAATGGTTTAGTAACTACTCCAAGATTCTTTGCGGACGATACTGCATTAATTATAACCTCCAATGGTACACGAATACTTCAAGAAGCTACAAACTCTGAGCTCTGTAGAGTTTCTGAGTGGATGGAGTCTAACTCACTGACTGTAAACCCATCTAAAACAAAATCATTATTAATTTCTCCCTACATTCGCAAAACCGCTCCTCTTATGTCCTTCACATTTAATGAAGTGAAAATAGAACCCTCGAAATCGGCTAAATATCTAAGTTTAGGAGTATTAATTGACAATACCTTGAAATTCAATGAGCATATCACCTACCTAGAATCCAAAATTTCTCGTTCTGTAGGTATAATAGCTAGATTGTCAAGATACCTTCCTACTAAAACTCTAACTATTCTTTACCATTCCCTTGTGTCCACCCATCTTCTCTATGCTTAACCTGCATGGTCGTCCACTTGTGCCTCCTATATTCATAAAGTGAAGATGTTACAAAACAAAGTTATAAGAATTATGACAAAAACGAGTAAATTTGAGCCAATTTCTCCACAATATTATAATCTACACAAAATTTTCGCAAAATGAAAATCATTGATCGTTGTGAGACATCATTACAGGTTTGTATATCTAATCCATAGTGAAATATACTCAATATGCTCAAACGTTTTAGCTAGCGCGGCGATCGGAAAAAATATTATAAGTCTCTGTACATCGGTGTAACGACACGCAATGGCGACAACGCGACTCGTGGCATTTTTTTCGTGCACTACAACACGGTCGTTGCTGCGTGTCGCTTATCGGTAAACGCACTGGCTCTGGCCGCATGAAAGTATAGCTGCATTTTTGTTGTTGTTTATCCTACCTACAGACTGATTTGCTTGGATGACTTTGAGAGCGCTCAATTCTTCTTGTAGCAAATTCAACTGATCTATATAGATAAAAAAAAGTATAAGAAGTCATTAGTTTTTTTTGAAAAGAAACTGATGAACGGATCATAGTGAGATTTATATATTTAATTGTATTGCTATCTCTTATCGAGAGGAAACGTTCCATTCGCAATAACGAGCTCGCGTAGGAGTTCCCGGAAACATTATTATTATTTTTATTATTATTATTGGCATATTTATCTTCCTATCACGAGAAAGCGACGAAGCGCTGTACGAGCTCGCTTAGGAGTTGCCGGCCATCTGCCTACCACACTAAGATGGGGAAGCCCGTTAAGTGCCTTTTCCAACGGCACAACAAGTAAACTTGCCGGCTAGGGATTAATATGTCTACCACTCGAAGGTGGGGTTATCCAGTGAAGTGCCTTTCCCAACGGCACAACAATTTGTACAGCACAATGCCTTTCAAATGCGCTCGTCAAGCAGGGAAGCTGTAAATACCAATTTTAAAGTCACTGGATGGGATGAACCTTCTACGCAATCCCAATAGAACTAGGCTACTGAGTGTGGTGTGTTAGCCGCAGAATCAGCGTTGTTCGGTCAGGACGCTTCTGGGTAATAGCATTTGGAAAAAAAATGTATTGGAAATTTGAATACGCGACGGCGAAAAAACGTAAACCACGAAGTCACGAACTCGACGACGGTTTCTGCATAACAAACACAACCGGTAACTTATGCAGAAACTCAGAAATTTACACAGACATTAACGATATCTAGGCCTACACTAAGAAGCAGCTTTAAGCGAACTAGGTTATTTACAATTACAACAGACTATTCGTGAACGTATGGTTATTAGAACGACTTACCAAAAATTTCTTTGACCAAACAAACACGCCAAATGGTGGTTACAAAAAAAAACAAAAAAAACGGCACACAAGTCCGTTGCGGTAGGACAAAACCAGCACCGGGTACCTTTCCAGTTTTACCAAACTTAACTTCACTCAATCCAGACATTCGTACATGTGACACGAACAGGCAAGCAACCACAAAGAGCCAAAGCAACCACATTATGACATCACAACAGAGAAATGGCACGTTGCGGCACACACACTATTTACAAAAATCTGTCGGGGAAATCAACATACTCCCCCCAAAAGGCACACTGCACACAGTGAACTTTTCCTAGTAATGATTTCCACGAAAAGTTGTGGAATAACTCCTTGTGCTCATAGTTACCATATCTGCAACGTTGGCTTTGTAAAACAATGGTGGAATCGGTCCAGTAGATGCAGGGACATGCACCCAATTCGAGTTCACTCCGAACCACTTTAACCAACTTCACTACGTCGAGTGCAGCTTCCAGTTCCAGCCTAGGCACTGTATGGTTTCCTGACCCGGCGAGCAATGACTTGGCCATTATTAATGAGCAGCATACTTGTTGATTGCAATCGATGTAGCGCAAATAGCACACTGCGCCTCGCGCAACAGTAGATGCATCCGCAAATGCATGTAATTGCATGTCTTTGGCTGTAGCTGAGCCTTTGAAGCATCTAGGAAGTTTCAAATCATTCAATGCACACAGGCTGTTTTTCCATTTATCCCACTTGACTGCTTCTGCTGCTGGCACAGGCTCATCCCAACCAATCTTTCGCTGGCACGCACTTCGAAATATGAGACGCGCTTTCAGTATTACGGGGCATACCAGACCAAGGGGATCGAACACAGCATTTGTTACTGCCAACAGCCCTCTTCTTGTCGGTGGTCTTTCCGGAATCTTCACGTTGAATTGAAAGTTATCCTCCAGAACGTTCCATCTCATACCAAGCACTCTCTCCTCAGAAGCGTCTCCAAGTTCGATCTGAGCAAGCCCTTTTGCTCGTCTTTCTGGCTTGATGTTTTCCATCACGGCAGGACTGTTTGAAATCCACTTAGTAAGGTTGAATCCTCCACGTGCGAGCAATCCCTCTAGATCCCTTACCAGTTGAATTGCTTCCATCTCATTGCGAACTGCCACCAAACAGTCATCGACGTAAAATCCTGTTTTGATTACTTCACACGCATTGCAAGGGTAGTACTTGCCAAAACGTTTGGCTATCTCTAAAAGAGCAAAGGCAGCACAACTTGGAGACGATTTTGAGCCGAAAAGGTGTACATTCATCCTAAAATGAGCCGGTTCAGCATTCAGGTCTCCGTTGGGCCACCAAAGAAATCGTAACGAGTCTCGATCCTTTGGCGTACAACGGACTTGGTAGAACATGTAGTGAAGTATCTATGTGTGACACGAACAGGCAAGCAAACACAAAGAGCCAAAGCAACCACATTATGACATCACAACGGAGAAATGGCACGTTGCGGCACACACACTATTTACAAAAATCTGTCGGGGAAATCAACATGGTGCCAGGTCTATGTTGTTGTCTAATATTCGCAAATGCAAAAAGGATCATTAGAATTAGTCCTCGTGTTTCTTAAGAAGACATACAGACTTAGTGATGCAAACATGTTTACCGGTATCGCTCATTCCTGTTTTTTCTTAACTTTCACGTTCTATTTGCATACTGCAAAGTTCATCATCGGATTGCTGAGTAGACGGAGCACCTGCCTCTGGACCAGTAGATTCGGGGTTCGATTTCGAGTCGGTTCGAGCCCAGAGTCAACCGGTTCAGAGTCAGACGTTTTATCCACTCGGCATCCTTCTGTATATTGGTTAGCTTGATTCAAGACTGAATTGGCTAACTTAAAAACGGAGCAGTAAAACGAATAACCCACTTTCTAGAACAACAAACAAGATCTCCTGTTTCACCCTTTTCTCTTGTAAGTGCAACAACTGGAAGCACGGAATGAACCAGAGTCATGACCACAAACGAAATCGCGGTCTCCAGAAACAATGAAGAAATGATTCAGATACACCAACATTAACAAGTCTATAATTAACATCTTCTTTGCTTTGATTTTGTTGCAGGTGATAATCAAAAAAACGCTTGCACAAAAAATTTGCAAAAATTATGGAAATGCTACAGTATTGCAAACTAACCAATTAAACTTTAAACAATAATCAATCAAATTCTAAAACAATCTGATGGCATGTTTGAAGCTGAAATTCAAGTAGGCCAACAGGCAAACCATTATTCCTTCAGTCATTTTCACCATAGAAGGGCGCACTCGCGTGATACGCAAAGCGAGTGAATGGTGCCTATTACTCTTCGTAAAGCTTCGAACAAAACACAAAGCACTGCCGCGATAATGAGTCACTGGGAGCACGTAACTGTGCTTCATGTTTTTTCTAATCTCTGCTGGGCACCTGTTCTTTATTCCAAGATGGGAGAATTTCCGTTGATTACCCTTCCCTACGGCACAATAAGCGAACTTGAAAGTCAACAAAAAATGACAAGATCATTAACAAAGCTCAACTGCGCTCCAGTTTGGTAGTTCGAGTAAACACATCTTAAACCGAAACACAATCATTTTATTACTTTTTCTGCAATAAGTATGTACTTCAACCGGCCGGTTAGCTCAGTTGTTACGCATATCGCTATTGGTGTGGGAGGTCTGGGTTTCGATTTCTGAGCTGTTCAAATCGAACACAGTGTGGCCAACGGCGCGCCACCGATGCAAAGTTTCTTTGGAGATGTGTTGTCCAAGCGCTAATCCACGGAGATGGCCACACGTTACACGCTTCGTCGTAATACCGCGAGTATAATGAAGATTTGGACTTGATTTGCTTGCACTTCAGTTAAAATCGAAGCACATTTTCAACAAAAGCTTCTTTTGCCTATGAACTACAATTTCAAGTTTTTCCTTGGTCAATCTTTGATGCATCACTGCTTCTCTGATAGCGGAAACAACTTGTCTTTGGCACAATGTCAGCCTAACTCTCATGAGTTTGATTATCGTTATGATTAACACTTACACGTTCTCTGGTTTTTGTTTTGTGCAGTGATATGGGCAGTGCGAAATAGATTATTGTGAATAGTTTTGATGTTTCAGTTGCGTTTAATAAAGCGCATCGGTGATTACGAATTTGCCATTTCCATAACTGGCTTGTACTATAAAGATTTGGTATGTGTTAATACGAAATAAAAAAATGAAAAAAAAGATTGTTAAGAACGTTAATTGCTATCGGTGAGGGAAGTCAGGAGTTCGATTCCCGGCCAGTCAAATTGAACGTAGTGTCGCCTACGGCTCGTCGCCGCTACGACTTTTCTTCGGAGCTATGTCACCGTGGTGCTAGACCGCGGTGACGGTACGTATACCGCAAGTACAAATAATAAAAAACAAAATTGAAAAATGAAACAAATGATCAAAATTTAAAAAAATGGTTATGTTCAAATACGGTGGTAATAAAACGTGTACCGCTTGTTCTACCATCTCTACACCATCATTTGTCATTTGCATTCTTTAAGTAACGGGCTTTTGCAACGAATAGGCGTAAAGAAAGATTATGCGGAATTTCGTTGTACAGACGGTATTTGTAGCAAGCACAAAACGATGTATCAATCTCAGTAATTAGTCTTTCTCTTGCATCACACTAATTTGTTTGTCTTTTGTTTTTGTTGTCATCTCGTTTTTGCCTCTTTTTTATTGCATAGTCGTAATAATTATTAGTAACTAACTTCGAGAATCTTTTGAATGACGATGACAATGGAGATGCAAAACTTCACCAAAGATGGCAGTAGAGGTACAAAACTAAATCAACGGTGGCAGTAAGCAAGTTCTCCGAGAATTGCAGCTGCCGATATCGCATGGCTTGCCACATGGAGTTGGCCGAGTGCAGGGACGTATCTAGAAAAATATTTCTGAGGGGGTGGGTTGATATGAATATTCACTGCCGGTATAGCAAAGTTTTTTAAGTAAATTTTTACGAAGTTGTGTACGCTATATTAACGCTTTCTGGCCATAAACATTACAATGCTTGTTAATTTTTTTTTCTTTGTCACTGCTACCGCTGTTTAGTGGCGCACCAAGCATTTGGCAAAGTAGCGCAAAACCGGGGGTCTGGGGACAAAGTCCCCAGCAGCCAACAGATTTTTACGGTTTTCACATAAAAAACACTCATTTAAGTACACTTTTTATCGAAAAAAGGACGTGCCGTGACTGCAGTTAGTGCAGTCTCTAATAGACAATACAAAAATATTTTAGTAGGCCTACCTAAAAGCCTTGGTATGTCTAAAAGCAAAAGCTTGGCTAAAATAAATGAAAGGAGGATGCAACTTTATTAGCTTTGGCACATTTGATTGAACGACGAGTACTGTAGATGTATTCTATAATCTACAACAACGACAGGGCCAGGGGGGGAGCATGGCACTGTGGCTCTCCCTGGATGCGCCTATGCCACTGGTCCTGATGCTGGGCTTGGACTTACGTGGTCCAGTGTGCAAGATCCAAAACAAAAACGAATCAAAAGTACCAACGGTAATTTTCACCAAAGGCGTGAAAAGTGCATGAGCTACGTTGCTCACAGTAAAGATCTGGTTTGCAGTGAGAGCACCTTAATTCACTATCCACTACAGTCACTACTGTACTTGTATGCATGGTTGTTACTTGTTATTGTATTAGGGCTGTAAACTCAAGCAAAATCTTAGCCTGGATCCAAACCCAAAATTTTGCGATTTTCCGAACCTTGAGGCGCAACTTTTGCCAAAATTACGTATATTTCTTGTAAAACTATTTTTCTGTGACCAAGACTTCTCTAGTAGCCCACTCTGCAAATACAACTGCATACAGTGCCTTAGTGCTTTACAGAGAGCGAATATATAGCTTCTGCACAGAGCATAATTAGAGGTACTGCGCAGGAAGCGGCAGACATTTGCTAAGCTGACGATTAAATTTTCATATACCGGTAGACTGAAGTCAAATTGGAATAGACCCTCAGCTTGTTGCATTCATGCAGGCTGCAGGGCAGAAATCCTTGGGTGAACATCACCGTATTTGTAGCTAAACTAATTCTCACTGCAGAGGATTCGCTGCAGCTGTAAGTACAAAATAGAAAAAATTAACGAGTTTCGAAAAAGAGTAAGGAGGGGGCTATATCACTTTCTTATTTGCATTCATGTAAACTCATGTTCTGTTCTGTGAGCAAGCATTGATTTTATGTAATACGATAATTTCCTAAGAAAATAGAAAAACGAATTATTTGTAACGTTTGCACCTTTAATGCGTTTCTACTCGTATATACACTATAGCGTACTAAAATAATTGTAAATATCAAGCTTTGCTCAGCGTGATTATGCAGAATGTGACTTTTTTTTCAAGCAAGCAGTATCACCCGACACTTAATCAAAGCAATCTATTAGTTGAACATGACCTTATTATAAAATTTGCAGTAAACTGGTAGTGCACGATGCACATGCGGCTACAGTTTTAGTACAAACCAGGCGCCTGCTCCTTTTACGCCACTGACGAGTGACCACTAATAATAGCAATCAATTTAACAAACAACAGTTCGTCTTTAAATCAGTCTCCATGCTTTACGGTACTTTATTTGTATGGGTAGTATACAAAGGCTTCAGCTTTTTTGTGGGTTCGTGTCGTATATACTTCAATACGGTTATAGCTGGATTAGTTATAGGGCAAATATACGAAATGTTACGGCACCCTTTGCCTGGAGCGCTAAACATTATTATGAAGAAACGCACTATTGCAACGATGACTCGAGGGAAAAATGTTACATTCTACTATAGTAGGCTGCTTGCTTACTACATTTTTGATGATTATTGGACAAGTAGTGTTTTAGTCAAAAATTTACCAAAGTATTTTGGGGGGTTTGATACCCCCATATCTTCCCCTAAATACAGTCTTGATTAACCATTAGCAGATTTACCAAATGCCACGGCACCCCGCATGCCGCAACAATGATCTGCGGGTCAAAATGTTACATCCTACTGCTGCGCACCATGCTATGTTTTGACGATTGCAGTGCTTGGATTGTCTTAGTTCAAACTTATGAATATATTTCGGGAGGGGAGGGGTTTGAATCCCCCTTATCCCCTTTAAATACGGCCTTGGCCGAGTGATTGGTGCATTGAGCTCCGGAGCTGGTTTTATCGGTTCGATGCGTAACTGAGTCATCCTCCATTATACGCATGTACTATACTAACACAAAAACCTAAGCTGCAATTATGTGGCTTGGCAAACAAAAAAATAAAAATTCCTTTGCGCTAATTTTTAGTGAAGTCTTGTACTCAAAAATGAACGAAACTTAATTGAGCTGGAGCGGGTTATCGGAATGCTAGATTTTCCATAATTGAAACAACGTTTCCATTCATCATGCACGACCTCCAAGAACTCGATCGCGTAGGAGGTTGAAAGCTCCGTTCAATTTATAAGCTCACCGCCATCAAATTAGCAGCAATGTGACTTCGTCCTTTAGATTGCAGAGCTGCAAGTGCATGCTACGTTTCGCATATGTTTTTAAACAAAAACTTCGCCCCAACGCACCAGATAATTAGATAAACGTTGTTCCATATCCGCTACACAAATTAAACCTAATTCACGATAATGAGTCACGTTTAAGATCTCTTTGCGCTGTTCTTTTATCTTGGCCAAGGCCAAACCCTAAATCCTACGTAATGTGTTTGTTACTATGACATAAATCGGCCTGCGACGCTCAATTTTTTACGAACTTTGCAAGTGCAAAGATTTTTTAGTTCGGAGTGCAGCTAAAAATGTTGGTAAATGTACACGTTAGAACATTAGTGCGCTTCAAAATTTTCCTTTTTTGCAACCGTTTTGACAGTAGAACAATGCAGTTCACTTGCGAATTTCGGTTGCACAAACTAGTTCCGGAATTCTAGATCAAAGGTTCTGGAACTGCCTTTATGTACAGTATAGTTGCTCAAGATTTTTAAAGTAGATATTGCAATGTTGCAAGCATAACTAATGACAACACGACCAAGAATTTGGACGAATATTGCGTTCATGTGCTTGCCTGCGAATTTAATGCACATTTTACCTCGCACTCGCACTCAGCTGTTTATTGCGGTTTGTGAGCATTTAAAAAGTTTGATTGAATATCTAATTCTCTGCTACCAAAAACCCCACATCTAGACTGCCTGACTTGGCGTCTTGCAAAAGTTTGTGTGAGATTGAAAAACGCAAAGCGTTACTAAGAGACTCTGTTGTGGTGATCAATATCATTGCTCTTTCACTAACGCCCTTCCTCCCACAAAAACTCTAAATAACCGTTCATGTCATTGACGTTGATGAAGAATTTTAGGGATTCTTGATACCTTTAGGCAAGCTTTAAATTCTTTTTGTCAATCAACTTAGAATGCTCTACTTTGCTAACAAACTGTCAGTAGCAGTAGGAAATGAATTGTTTTTTGTATCTGTTTGCCCACACAAATTCACGCTTCGTTTATTTTCAAGCTTTGTTAACTTTTGTCTCGTGTAAAAAACATTTTGAACTGATGAAAGCAAATGAGAACTTGCGATATTGTAACACGAGGTCTAAAATTGCAACCAATGCAACGTAAAAGCAATTGTATTTGAATTTCGTTTCGTTTAAATGCAAAAAGTAACGCAGGAAATACAAACAAGCATAACACAGTTAAATAACAAAGCAAAAAATAATAGGCACAAAGACTAGTCATGCTGAGCATTGAGCCATAAATGAAATGAAAACGTTTGAAGAAAGCAAAAAGTAGGCTACACTTAATCAATAACTCGGCAAAAAGTTATATTTTGCTAGTGGGTTGTTCAAGTCAGAAATTCACTTATGAATTTGTTCCATTATTTGATTAAATGAATACATACTGGGGTCTTGTAATCACGCTGAAAGTGTGAGGGAAAGATTCAAAATCGCTGAATTTGTTCTCATTTCCTAGCAGCTCACAAACACTATAATGTACATCGTCGGTTCCATGGAGGCTAAGAGGGTTCACGTTCTCCCAAGCTTTTTCCCTGTACTCAATAATACTGTACGTTATTATTACATTGACATTATTCCCAGACGCACGAAATTTTAAGACAAGCCTTTTTTAAATTTTTTTAGCTTCCTCCTAAAAAATTTTTGGATCCGTTCATGCTGCAGCCTTAATGGAGATAATCACAAACATGATAAATTTGACCAGTCGCATATTTCATCGGAAATTTAGCAGATTAGGTTTTAAATCGCAAAACGTGAACTGTATGAACACATTTTATTAGACCAAGTTTAATTAGTGACAAATCAAAAATGGAACTACAAAAAGTGCATCAACTTCAGAAATTTTTCTATGCTTCGTTGGCTAAAACAATACTTCAAAAAGAAGATATTGTGCAATGCAATTTGCACTTGTTTTAAGTCCATGGACATTTAAATCAAAATCTCCTCTTCAAGAGGGATTGCAGCAAGAACATTTTTGCGCTTACCAATAAAGTGTTTTACTTAAGTCGTCAATACATTTTTTCTTTCTCCTCCCTTGTCAGTTGCCACCACCAAAAAGCAATTAAGAGCAAGCGTGCGGTACAAAATTTTAAAAGCTTGTTTTTGGTGATATTGTCCAATGCGATTTGTTTTGGTCATTGTGGAGAATCAAATTCTTGTTTATTTCAAGTTGCGACGAGAGTCCAGAGCAAGAATTAAATCCGAATCCTAAAATTACAGCTTTCAGTTTCCATTAGAGCCATATGTTTCGAAGGCATGTCTCATGTTGCCGTAGATTTTTTATCTGAAATGGCACATTGAAATTTTTCACTTTTTAGGCTTGTTTGAAGCAGCTAACATAATTAATTGCTGTTATACCTTATATGTGACTTTAACTATCACGAAGTGATTTTTATTTTGTTAGCACCTTGAACAAGACGGGGCTAAAAATACAATATTTTGTGATAGACAAACAAAACACTAAACTAAGTTTACAAAAACCACAAATGAGCTCGGCTGATCTGTAAACACGTTAACTAATTAGACCTCTTAATCTGTTCATTTTCTATTTTTTTAGCAATTAAAAAGTTGTTTAAACAGTTAACTTTTCGTAAGAAATGCTAGCCATGCCCGTGAAGAAGCTTGTGCTTACAGCGTGAGGGGGTTAGAGCAATTGTAATGTCCAGATAGTTCGTTTGGATATGACTGTGACTGAGTCCCTTCGTAGTTGGAGTAACCTCGTTGGGGCAGTTGGTTGGGTGATATTCTGTTGGCATATTGAGGATTGTAATGAACCCCTGGATTTCGACTGTTCATATAAACAGCAGCCATGACGGAAGCAGCGCTTGAAGTTGAACCTGTGTTGGACGAAGAGTTTTGGTATCGATTCATTCCGTCGTAAGAATGGAAACTTCCTTTTCCATGCTTAGGTCGAACATGATGAGATCCGTCAACTTCAGAGTATGGTGGTTTGTAACTGAATTGGTGAGATTGAGTTGGACTAGAATACGACGTTAAAACTGAGTTGCGTTGCTGGCAGTTCTGTCCAAACACATTTGATTCTTGTAGGTTGTTTGAAGGGTATTCGTCTGCATGTGGATTGAAATGCATTGCACCGTAATCTCTGTAAGACTCTGATGCAATAGAGCTGGACTGTCTTCGTTGAAGAGAGGTGACATCTTGGGATTCTTGCATCAGTCTTTGAGAGGGGTTTAATGATCGATGAGAATTTCCTATATCACTCCCCCACGATGGGGATTTTGTGGAAGATGGTGAGGCGCTGTTTAAAGAAGGGTTGCGCCTCTGGAAGCAATGCTTAGTGGGTCGGTGATATTGCTCTTGGTAGGAGACACCATCCAGTTTGAATAAGGTGTGACACCACTCTGAGTAAACATATCTCTTACTTGTGGCTGAGATCGATCGTAATTTCTTTCAGGTGGTGACGATCGATCTCCTAAGAAATTTCTTTCTTGTTCTTCTGTTTCGGCTTTCGAAGTGTTGTCTGTACGTTTTTCTGATTCGTTTTCGTCTGCTTTCTTTTTTGATTTTCTTTTTTTCTTTTTTTCGTTTGTTCTTTTCTCTTCATCGTTTTGCAATTGTTCGTCCGAAATCGTTTTGATATTTGCATCTAAATTTGTGGATTCTGTTATTTCATCGCAAGATGATTCCTTTTTTGAATCACAACTCGAGCTTTCTTCATTGCTTTCTACACTTTTTTCACTGTTTTGCTTGTTTCCTTTGTTTTGCATTTTCAACTGGCGTCGTAGTTTTGCTCTACGGTTTTGAAACCAAACCTAAAAAAAATCCAAGTCAGTCATAAAAACGTTTATTTTAACTTATTTTAAATAGATAACTTTAGTTCAAATTGTTAATTTTACCAATGCTTTAACATGGAGTGCTATTGCCGATTTCGTGCAAAAATAAATGCTTTTTATTACTGAAAATGAAAGCCCTACGGTGAAAGTTTGTTTAAATACTTTGAACTTTTTTCGGCTTAGAAACAGTTTCATTTGTGAGCAGATAAACAAATTATTGTTCACAGTATATTCACTGAAGCTGCACACATTTTTTTTTTAAATTGACTTTTTTGCTTTTTTTTCACTTTATTGCCTTCTCCTTACGATTCCTTTAAATGCCAGTAAAGCATATGACAAAAGCTTAACGGTTTTGTATAAGCCTATTTAGATAGTAATGAATGAAGAGGTATGGGGCGCCGTTTGGAAAAAAACTATTCGTTTTGTGAACCATGTTTTTCGAGCTTATTTAGACCATAGTTTGTCCGATATGCATATTGGAAATGTCCTACTTATATATCGGACAAAATGTACTCTAAGTCGGACCAAAATACACGCACAAAATAAGTCGGACAAAATCGATTTTTCCAAACGGCGCGCCACACGCCGTTTGGAAAAAAAACGATTTTGTGACCCCTGTTTTTCGAGCTTATTTGGACTGTAATTAGTCCGATATATACATCGGAAATATCCGACTTATATATCGGACAAATTGTGCTCTAAGTCGGACCAAAAAACACACGCAAAACAAGTCGGATATTTCCGACTTATATATCGGACAAATTCGCCGTTTGGAAAAAAAATACACGTTTTGTGAACCATGTTTTTTGAGTTTGTTTAGACTCAAAAACCATGGTTCACAAAACGTATAGTTTTTTCCAAATGGCGCCCCATACATATCGGACAAATTCGCCGTTTGGAAAAAAATACACGTTTTGTGAACCATGTTTTTTGAGTTTGTTTAGACTCAAAAACCATGGTTCACAAAACGTATAGTTTTTTCCAAATGGCGCCCCATACATATCGGACAAATTATGGTTTAAATAAGCTCAAAAAACATGGTTCACAAAACGTGTAGTTTTTTTCCAAACGGCGAATTTGTCCGATATATAAGTCGGAAATATCCGACTTGTTTTGCGTGTGTTTTTTGGTCCGACTTAGAGCACAATTTGTCCGATATATAAGTCGGTTATTTCCGATGTATATATCGGACTAATTATAGTCCAAATAAGCTCGAAAAACAGGGGTCACAAAATCGTTTTTTTCCAAACGGCGTGTGGCGCGCCGTTTGGAAAAAACGATTTTGTCCGACTTATTTTGTGCGTGTATTTTGGTCCGACTTGGAGTACATTTTGTCCAATATATAAGTAGGACATTTCCAATATGCATATCGGACAAACTATGGTCTAAATAAGCTCAAAAAACATGGTTCACAAAACGAATAGTTTTTTTCCAAACGGCGCCCCATAAAGAGGTGCCGATGTAAGTCTATATATATGAAATACAACTGGATAAATGGTAGGCCTTGAAGATTTACTAAATAAACGCTGTAACAACCAATTCTTCGACTACTTTCGAGGTTTGACCGCTCATCA
Source organism: Trididemnum miniatum (assembly GCA_964006365.1). Classification (NCBI taxonomy): domain Eukaryota; kingdom Metazoa; phylum Chordata; class Ascidiacea; order Aplousobranchia; family Didemnidae; genus Trididemnum; species Trididemnum miniatum. Next base: position 16,322,423 of record OZ023239.1, read on the forward strand.
GGTAGACCCAGGTTTTGAACCCAGGACCTTGTAGTTGAGAGTTTTACCTCTCCAACCACTCGGCCACCGAGCTGAGAGCGTTTTCAATGCAATTTTCAGGAATACATACTCAAGCCCCTGCAACTACAGTCTTAGCATTGAGCAGTTAGCCTAGTTGGCATGTGTCGGCAATGGCAGGCCTGATTTTACAAGTAATGAATGAAGAGGTGCCGATGTTAGTCTATATATATGAAATACAACTGGATAAATGGTAGGCCTTGAAGACTTACTAAATAAGCCTGCAGTTGCAGGGGCTTGAGTATGCTAAGCCTGCAGTAAGCTTGAGTATGCTAAGCTATGCTAAGCCTGCAGTTGTAGAAGCTTGAGTATGTATTCCTGAAAATTGCATTGCAATCGCTCTCAGCTCGGTGGCCGAGTGGTTGGAGAGGTAAAACTCTCAACTACAAGGTCCTGGGTTCAAAACCTGAGTGTACCTGATGAGCGGTCAAACCGCGAAAGTAGTCGTAGAATTGGTTGTTACAGCGTTTATTTAGTAAGTCTTCAAGGCCTACCATTTACCTATTTAGATACGTAGTGGAAAAAAGCAAAAAACGTAGTAACGTTTAATATATTGACTTATCGCGGACCTTCAGTAAAATTGTTTTACGGAAGGTAAGTTACATCAGAGGCGGGTCCATCATTTATTTTTAAGGGAAGAGCTAAGAATAAAAAAATTCTTATTTGCAGTTTTGTACGGATAGAAGTTTAATTACCAATTTGCTAATATGCACATTTTGTACGATATCATTTTAATTTTTAGAGGGATTGAGCCCTATTAGCCTCCCTGGATCCGCCGACGCATACTTCGTTACTAAAAATAAATCTCATTGATTTTGCACTGCCTGCACATTGCATGGTGAGACAACACAGGTTTGTCGAGATCGTTTTCCCATAAACCTTTTAAACATAATCGGCTTATACGTGATTGGTCATTGTTGAAAGGGTTTGATGGATTGGTTAAAGGACAAATTTTAGATGTAACAAACAAACTTTTACCAAAATCACAGGGACGAAAAAATGAAAAAATCTTTAACCGTTGACCTGTGGCGATAAAGTATTTTCGAACTGGTAAAATAACTCTTTTGTCCTCGGCATGACCCACTAGTTTCTGTCAAGAGCTTCATTTTGTAACCTAATATTTTACTGAAGCTTATCACCTCTAGAATGCAGGTAAATGCCTGTTGATCTAAAAAAAAAAGATGAACGATGTTTGTGTTTGGGTCTGCCGGGGTTTGATCTTTTCTCCCGCCTACAATTTAGCCAACAGTCGTGAGCAATAGAGCGAATATATCAAAGAGATTTGACTGCTCTTAAACAACAACTTTCGTTAGCCTGAAAATGATGGTTGGAGCCACTCTGTATTTGCACAAAACATTGCTGAGCTAGCCCCAAAGACTCTGATCTCACATCTTTATGATATTATTTTACCGTTTATCCACCACTAACTTAATATGATCCGACTTCTAAAAGCCGTCAAAAATTACAAACCTATGTAAGAATAACAAAAATTTGCTTTGCGAAATCTTAAACCTGCACTCTTCGCAGTTGCAGGATGATTGACAACGTTTTGTGCGGTAACGTTAACCCATAAATTTTTTTTATTTGCATGAAATTCTTGTGCAGATATTTACAACTAACAATATTTATTCATTTTTTTTAATCTAAGTGAGCTTACTTCAATAATGTTTAAAAAGTAGTAACAATTTTCTATTAAAATTTAGTTATTTAAAACTTAGTTAAAATTAAAAGTCAAATAATGCTTAAAAGTAGTTGGTGCGGGCGTGGGTTCGAATCCCATTCGTATTCCAATTTTTCTGATCACGTTGGATTTAACGTGACATCTTTGTGGGTTAGATTCAAGTTCAATTCACTAATTGAAATTCTTAAAGCTACAATTTTTGATCTTTTAATCATATATTTTTCGTCAACTTTATAATTAGCGGAAGTTTTAAGCAACATTATTGTGTAAGAGCTTTCGACACGTTTTTGAAAAATCTAAAAATCTTTTTGTTTTTAGAACTTCATAGCACAAAACTCTCGAAAAAACATTGACTATATGAATCATTTTGTATGCATCAAAAGACTTGAAAACATTGAATTTTTAAAATGCAAAGTTTTGTTTAGTGGAGAGTATTGCACTAACAGAAATAATTTCACGCGACAAAAATGATTATATACAACAATTGAATGGAACGAATACCAATAGCAAAACAATCAACACAACATAAAGGAAATAAATTTACTACCGCTTGGCCTGCCTTTTTTTATGATTGTTTAGTTTGCTTTCTGATTTTTTTTTGATTTTTTCATGTTCATCCTACTGGAACGAGAAAGCGATGAAGGCACTATGCATAGGACGAATCCAGACTAGCTTAGGAGTTGCTTTTGTTTCCGAGTTTTCTCCTTGAATTTTGTTTCTGACTTTTTCAATTTGCTGCTTGTTAGATTCCATCAAGTAGAGATAATTGTCGTGAAGCATCTTATCCAAGAACGCGACAACGAGGCTTGGGTGGAAGTTGAACTATCAACCTTGCGATCATAGCCGTCGCAAAACTACGCTCCCAACCGCTAGTTGAATTGTACCTGCAATTCATAGAATATCTAATATAAAAACTTTCATTGAAATTTTAAAAAGTGCGAAATATTATTGTTTTACAACAAAATTGTTGACGATGTAGCTTTTGTTTAAAAATTTCCAATTGATTTTTTGTGAACAAAAGCTGTGCAATATGTTTTAAATTATTACTTTTAATCTGACATTAGGAACAGAAAATTGCTTGCAAATATGTATGCGATGTACTAGAAAGTCCATTTTTATCCTTTTCTTCTTCTATCCAGCTTCAATCCGGTTTTCTCCTCGTTCTCGAAGGTGGCCGGATACACCTCATCCCCTCCGCGATCGCGCTCACACTTTCCCTCCATCTCGTTCGATCTGCAGCTTCCTCGATCTTTAACCCGACTTTCTTTACACTCTCTTCCACTTGCCTCCTCCATGTCAGTTTTGGCCGTCCTCGTTTTCGCTTACCACTTACATCCTTCATCATTGCCTTCTTCAGCATATTATCATCATCCCTTCTAATCACATGTCCATACCATCTTACTTCACTCGCCTTTGCCATTCTATCCAAAGTTTCCTTCATACTCAACATCTCCATCAGACCCTCCATTTTCTTTCTATCCACTAATTTCATTCCACACATCGATCTCACCATAGCTCTTTCAGTTCTTCTCAAAATTGCCATTTCACTTTCCCTCAAACACCATGTCTCACTTCCATACAACAGTGCTGATCATACGCAACTGCGATAAACCATCCCTTTCATTCTCAGAGAAAACTTTCTCCCACGTAATAACTCTTTGAATTTCTAAATTTCATCCATCCGATCCTAACTCTTGATCTTACATCCACCACTAGCATTCAGCCTGTCTCCTAAACAACAAATTCCCTTCACAGTCTCCACTTCATCGCATAATACCTCCACTGGTTCTTCCGTGCCATCTCCGACATCTGTGCATCTTCTACAAACAAAACGTCTTGCAGAACTGCTGGTCACCTTTTTCATTTTCTTGCATCTCCCATGTATATACTTCGTACACTGTGTGCAACACACAGCGTTAGACCCAACCCTTTTCCCACATATTCCACAAGGATCTATTTTGCTCAAAACTATTTCTCCTTCCGTTCCGCTCACCATCATCTTAGTTTTTTCAACGTTCACTTTCAATCCCTTGTCTTCCAATGCACTTCTCCATCTTTGGAGCCTCTCTCTTAAATCCTCCAAACTTTCACTCATCAGCACCAGATCATCCGCGTACAAAATTTCATTCAATAATCCTTCTCTTGCATGTTCTGTCACAACATCAACCACAATAGCAAATATCAGTGGTGATAGCACAGACCATTGATGCACACCAACCCGTACCCCAAATTTTTCCGATGTCCCTGATCCAACTCTAACTTTCGTCCTTGAACCCTCGTATAAACTCATCAACTGCTTGCACCAACACTTCTGCCAATCCTTTCTTTCTTTATGCCCATTCCATCACTTTTCTCGGTACCCTATCAAATGCCTTTTCTAAGTCCACAAAACACATGTACAGCTTTTGATCTCTTTCTCGAAACTCCTCTTGCATTCTCCTCAGAAAAAACAATGCATGAGTCGTGCCTTTTCCGGGCACAAAGCCAAATTGTATTTCATCTATCGTTACCAATCCTCTTATTCTGTTCTCCAGCACTCTCTCCACTGTTGATTAATTTTAATTCCATCCTCTTTGTTGAAATTTGAATAGCTAGTGTTTAGGGTAAATGTAATCCTTAGATTTAAATATTATAAAAATCAAATCCTTAGATTTAAATATTATAGATTTCAAAAATAGAACTAACTAAAAATATGATTTGAAGTAGTAAATTTCTGTACACAAAGCACAGAAATAGTAATTCTGAAAATTTTGCATTAGGCCTAATGTGCTAGGGAATATAAATTATGAGCTTATAGTAAACTAATTGAATGATGCAAAATCGCAAGCAAGAAAAAAAAAGCAGGAAGTTCAAATTAAAGCTAATCAGAGATAATTGGCCACAAGTCAAATTAACTAGTAATCAAATTAGGAGGATTTTGAAAATCTTACTTGATAGTAGATCATGTGACCAGTTTCGATAACATAGGCTTCTAAAATACGTTGGAATTTGGCGTTAGTTAGTAAAAGTATTATATTGCTAATTTTAGCAAGTAATCAAATTTGAACAAGGCCTAATTGCATAAGTCCGTATGCAATCGAATTAAGCCGTCAAGATTATCCGTTAAAGATGCGATTGAATTTTTTACAAAGCTCCGATTTTGCTGTTGTAATTTACAACTAGTTTACCTAGCACTCACACGGATTGTAACCTAATATTGCCATTGGAATACGACACAATAGAATAATTAAATCAAATTAAATTAAGGGTTTGCTATCTCATCGTACTGCCAAGCCAACGGTCGTTCGAACATAAAGTTTCTTGCTTTACAAAAATGCCAATTGCGTCATAATAGAAAGAAGTTAAAACGCGTTAATTCCAGTGAAGACCTTTCAATTTTGTTGGGCAATATAAGTAGAACTAGATATCTTAATCAATGTATTGTATTTTACTGGTGATTGTTGCTTTTTGGAAATCCAAGATATGTCGGCAGATACCTATTGCGGGCTAAACCTGTTTACAGTTTCTTAATAATAGTCTTTACGGTCAACTCTCTCCCCTAAAAACCAGCCATTCAATTTCAACAAAGAGGATGGAATTAAAATTAATCAACAATGATATGATTTGAGACGTTGTCGTGTTGAACCACCTTTCTTTTCTTGTGTGAAAGTTTGCTTTTTAATAATGGGATGTAATTATTCGTTTTGAATTACCAAATTAAAAATGCCCCCTTTAATAATTTTGGAAATAACAGAATGCCTTCATTATATTATCTAAATGCTAATTTAAAATTGCTAATACAAACATATTTTCCAATTTACAGTTGAACATTATAAGCGTAATTTATCCAATTGAATTTTGTCAGTTTAAACGGTGGTTTTTGTTCCCTGGCTCTAGAGTTGTCTGATCAGTCTTTCTATGTTTGAAGTGACAAAGATTAGTTTGTTTTTTTGACGGTTAACGATAAATTATCTCCGTCAAATACTGAGAGTTTACAGGTATGAACGACAGGCCTAAAGTTTCAATTCGACAACATTCTCCAAACTTTTTCTGAAATGATTTACAATTTATAGCCAGTTAAAAGTAAAAGCTGATATCAGCAAATTTAGACATCGCCACCGTAAAAAATGTAAGGCTTTACATAAAAATCATGGATAAACTCAGACGAATTAGGAACCAAACGATAAAATCAATTAATTGCTTCACCACAGACTGCTCTAAGCTCCACTGACGAGATCCAAAAGGTGGAACAGTGGCAGTCAAAAGATTTGGTTAATAATAGCTATCATCGTTAACCCAAATTTAAGCTAAAGATGCTTGGGTTTTTAGTTTTCAAAAACATCCAAACTAAAGTACATTGTTTTGAAAACGTTCCAAAAAGAAATTAGTTCTCAATTCAAAAATCACTCGGCCCAAAGCATCTTGATAATAACGAAATATCATGTTGTCGTTACACAAACCTGATTGTTTCAGCATCGAATTGCATTGAAGCTGCCAAAAATTGAAATCAAGGAGGAATGCGTGGCGCCAATGCCAAGTTGAGTTAAACATTTCAAAGGAATTTTTGCTTACGAAGTTGTTTGTGGTTCGTTGTTTTGCGATGGCTCTTTTTTGCGGGTTGCTCGAGTAGAAAGATGCCGACGCCAAAAAGACTGATGTATCTTTTTCAAGTCAGTTGACAAATTTTTGAGAAGTGCCAGTCAAAACCTGATCAATAAAAGCCCCAAAAGTCAGCAAGACCAGTGACTCAGCGAGATCGAAGTCCCGCGATTTTGACCAAAAGTTCAGGAGAAAGTTTTACAAAGAAGAGAACTTTGATTGCAAGAAGTAAATCATTGCGACAGGAGTTCGACTAATCATCTCATTCATCTTGTAAAAAACACCTCATAACGTTGTTGCCAAAATATCCAGAATCCAAAGCTATCCCATTTCACTCGCCTGTTACTCTGTGCTTCGGACATTTATCACTTTATGTCAAATCGAGATAATTATTCCTTTTATCTTCCTTTATTACTAATTTGTTTGCTCATTTTTCTACTTTTTTCTTTTATCTTTTTCAGTTCGAAACGTTTTATTGTTTGTTGAGGTTAGTTTGCTTTCTTTAGGCGTAAAAAATTATCTTTATTTTCTTGTTGAAAATGTTGTTTTACAAAATGATCTTTTTTTGACCAAAATGGGATAAATTTTGATGTGTTAATAGAAAAAAATTTTTTCAAAAAATTTTAGAGACATACATTTTTTGAGACCGGCCGTTAGCTCAGTTGCTAAGCGCACGCTAACGGTGCGGGAGGTCTGGGGTTCGATTCCCGGGCCGGTCAAATCGACACAGTGTCGCCAACGACTCGCCACCGTTGCGACGTTTCTTCGGAGCTGTGTTGCCCAGGCGCTAAGCCGCGGAGATGGGCCCCGCAACTCGTTACACGCTTCGGCGTAATACGGCGAGTATAATGAAGATTTGATTTTGATTTTGATTTGATACATTTTTTGACTAATTAAAAATACTTCTAATAATCAACCAGTTTTTGCGTTGTTTTCATTACATACCGTACATCAAGTTTTTATCGATGCTTTTGCATCGGCTAACCCAGAATTTGAATGCAATATTAATGATTAGTAACTTCACGCGAATAGTGATTCAAATGCCAAACATGCTTTTTGTTTATATAAGTACTATTATGAAAAAAAGTCTTGCTTTGCTTGTTTTGAAAATAGCCTTTGGAGTTAATCACGAAAATTATTTTACAGTGTAATTACACTTAAAGTTTAATGTGGCTAACTGGTTATTCCTCATCAACGTATCACCTCGCTTGAAATTTTTTGTAATCTTTTTGTGGATTGCTTTTAACAATATCAGCTAACCCTGGATTTGAATGCGGAAATAGTGAATTGTACAGGAGTATTGATTCAAATGCTAAGCATGTTTATACTTGGCTGTACTGCGGACAAAAAAGTCATATTTTGCGTGTTTTTAAACAGTCTTCGGAGCTATATTTGAAAATATAATTCCACTAGAAGTTTTAATGTTGCAGAGCTATTATACAGGGTGCACCAAACGTCCTGAGCACATCTGAAGTCCCCATATCTCCTTAACTATGAATGGTAGTAAGATAGAAGTTGTGCCATTTTAAAGCAAAATACATTAAGTTTTTTGTAAAGCTACTGATTAAGTTTTTATATCCTTAATAGTTCCGAGATATTCAATGTCAAAATGTGCCCATGACTTTTGAAATATCCTGTACATCAACGCAAACACCATATTTAAAACTTATGTTAAATTATTTTGTGGTTTACTTTTAACAATTTGCTCTGCTGAGTAAAGAGTAAAAAGCAGGTTAAGCTAAAAATCACAGAAAAAATTGCGATCTATATGAAGAAAAATCGTACTAGTGTTTTTCTTAAACAAAAGCTTGCAAGAAAAACTTCAGCTTTAAGTATTCCGCGAAGTAGCAGTTTTCAATTTTCTTGTACCACTGCAGGTGGATGCAAAAATTGAGGCCTGCTTATATTGATGTCTATGCGCGTTGAATCCAGTAGAAATTAAAAACGAATTTTTTCTCTCTCATCATCTACTAAGTCAGTAATAATTGATGAGAGAGTTTCAAGTGGGGTCGGGCCTAGTTTCGGTCTTACAATTATAGTTAATTGAATACCTTTTTTTGAGCTCCTTACCTGGCTTCTCTAGCCTATATTCATTTCTGCCGTGAGCTAGAAGTGTGGAGTAAAAATTTAAATTTTTAAGATGTTTTACATGAAATTTATTTTAGGACATTTTCGAATCTGTTTAGAACTTCAAATTACTTTCGGGTTCAAACTTAAATTTTCGTCTTTCGGGTTGGACTGTGGTTGGTTGGTTTGTGTATTTTGGATTGGGTCGATAAGAAATTTTTGATTATTTTACAGTATTTCAATCGCCTTAATTTTACGTAAGAAGACAAGTGCCTTGTGAATTCGTAATTACATCATGAAAACCTAGAAGAAGTTCAAAGCTCGAAATTCTCTGATTGATAGTCTATCTTAGCATGAGCGCTACTAATGCCAAATATGATTGCAATTTTTTATTCATCATCCCCAAACTCTAATTTTTCTGTAAAATCGTTTTAAAACGAGCAGCCGCTTTGCAACTTCAAATGGAACCTTTCATTACAATACTCGATTTGAAAGTTTCATGATCTTGAAACTGGGAGTAGGCTACTGTAACCCTTTAAAGCGATTTTTTTAAACACAGGTGAAACAAATTTACGGCAACTGTTTTTTTATTAATTCTATCTCTTACTTTTACAGTTAATGAATGAAGAGGAGCCGATGTAAGTCTATATATATGAAATATAACAGGGTAAATGGTAGGCCTTGAAGACTTACTAAATAAACGCTGTAAAAACCAATTCTACGACTAGTTTCGCGATTTGACCGCTCATCAGGTAGACTCAGGTTTTACAGTTAAAACATGTTTTATCCAAGCCCAGGTCATTCGTTTATCTTACTTGAATTCTAGCTTCTATCAGATCAAGGCGCAAGGCAAGAGCTTCCCTCATGAAAATGTCTGGATAATGAGTGGTTTGGAATGCTCTTTCCAGCTCCTCCAGCTGCCACTGACTGTAATTGGCTCTTGCTCTTCTCTGCTTGCTTGGCTTTGAGTCATCTAGAAATATTTGTTTGTAAAAGCACAATTTCAAGACAATGTTCTGAAATTACATTAAAATTTAATGCTGTTTCATAAAAGTTTTTTGATGCATGAATGGTTGATATAGTACTATATAGTTATGGAAAATGAAATTGCAAAAAAAAAGACTCCATAAACATAATTACAGCTCATCAACATAGCAATGCTGCATGATGTACTCGGTGGCTGTTGACTCGAAGACCTTGTGATCCCTTCACAGCTGCTATGTCTTTTTCGGTGTGGGCTACTGCGTTTGAGTGTTTGTTTTTTTATGTGTTAACTGTCAATGAACGTTCCTGCATGAGGTCAGTTGTGTGCACTATTCCATTTATTTATTAAAACAACGACGAATAAATAAATCTGAATCTGAACATTAGCGTTGATTCGGAAAATCAGCAATACTTTCGCCATTTTGTTTTCTCTTCTCCATCTTTTTTGAGCAATCATGCGACATTATGATTTGAATATCAAACTTTTTAATATTAGCAGGCGACACTCTACAAAATGGCGGCACAAGGGCGTCATGAAACTGCGTAACAGTAATTCGATTGGTTTTAGCATTGATAAAAATGTTGAGCTTCATTATTTTGCAAGCGCTTTTAGTCTAGGATGATTTTACGCTCAGTTCAAATTTCTAGCTTTTTTGTTGAGCCTGCAATTACCCTGTCCACATGTACAATTTTACTGAGCTTTAGGCCCACGGTTCTTGCTTCTGCTTTCTGCATCATTGTCAATTTCTTGATGTCATAATCACTTTTGTAACTATGACATAAAAAATTGGTTATGATGTAAAAACTAGAACCAAGAACAGCGGGCCTAAAGCCTTCTAAAATTGGACCCTGGGCAGAGTATATTACGCGTTTACCTCGCTTTATCGTAGATGATGGTATATAATCTTATTTCACGAAAATGCTTTTAACGAACACCAACGTTGTACTTTCAACATCAGGCCCATTCCATGCAAATTATGAGACACATTTGTGACACTTGCAAATAAAAGCACCGCTGCGGAGAAATTCGATCCTATTAAAAAAAATTGTTTTCATGTCCTTCCCCAAAACTGATGGCAGTCGTTGCTTTTGATTCATAAGTGATGTTTACTATAATTGTACAATATTAAATTATGAGGTCGATTTTTGCTCTTGATGTAGTCTTTGTCTCTAGGCTAGTCAAAAAAAAAGCCAAAGCATTGTGATAAGTGTTTCACGTAAATTTCTACTTAAACCAAAAAGTCGTAAAATATGGAGCTAACGTACATCGACTAGGAATTGATTACAATCGGCGAAAACTGAAAAGTCAAAAATAAAAATTAAACAAAAACTTTTTGTATTTATGTTCAAAGCCATGACCATAAATTTTGCTTGCAATGTTCAAACCAGTTTATTAAATTATGTTTTACAGACATTATGCATTAATAACGATCAGCAATATATTGTCTGGCTAAATGCAATGCTGCAGCAGCCTAGACCTAGATAATCAGAATAGTCATGTTTTAAACTTTTAAGGGAGCTTAGCTTTAAAATACCATTTTTGTGAAGAATAAAAATTTGATTTTATAAAATTTGCATTAGTCTATGCTAGATTATCATTTGATTGTATAGTAAAACAAATCAGTTTTTTAATCACGTTCAAATATATGTAAAAACTAAGTAGGCATGACCGATTAGATTTTTTTGTCAAAATCCTGGTTTAAAAAGTATATTATAAGCCTGCAACAATCAGAACGTTTTGCTTAAATATCATAGTGAAAAATTTTTAATAACTAACGATAAAAACAAAATTTAATTTTGTCAAACTTAATAATAAAATAATGGTTTTGTGCCAAATTTAAAAAAACTCAATAAAATAGTGGTTTTAGAAAAATCATTAAGTTTAGAAATTTGACATTTAAGTTTAAAATATTTAGTTCTTTGTGTCAACACTTTGTATTCGAATAGTCCAACCAACGCAGACAAAGCGTTAAATTTGCAAAGCATTAGCAATGTTGTTTTAAGTCTGGTGTTGCTTTCTGATTGCTGAAAGATGAAACTTAGATGAAGCATAGCAAATTTTATCAAAGCAAAGAATTCTCTGCAAGAATTTCAAGTTTTTGAAACATAAACTGAGGCTATTTAGAAGCCCATGAGAGCCTAGCATCAACATTAACTAATTACGTGCAGTAAAAAATAAGTAACGGTATTACTGTTAGGATAATAATCATATCTACTCTGTGCATGATTCTTATTTAATGCATTTTACATCCATTTATCTTGCAAGACATTCGCGATGTGTTATAACTGGTTAATTTTACGTAATTACAGTTATGCTAGGCTAAAAATTTTCCATTCTTCCAGGTGTAAGCGAAAAATAGTCTACAAATAAACTTACCATAATTTGAGTTGTATTCATTGCCTACTCCAGTAAAACCAGCTGCTTGAGAAGCCATCATTAATGCTTGTTTGCAGGGGTCTGAAGGTACGTAACTTTGAAGGAGCCCGTCATATGACCCATACATGGCTGCTGCCGCTGCTGCGTTACTAACGTGGTGGGGGTAGTAATTCTGGGGGCATCCAGGAGTTCCCGAGCCGGCCGACGGGGAAAGCGAGAACCGAGGTGATCGATGGTAGAGCGGCGCGGGATAAGTCATCATCGACGAAGGCACCAGCGATTGTGGCCCGTACATTGTGAACAAACAATTCACTTACAAGCTATTAAAAGCCGATTACAGCACTAACAAACAATACCTAGAATTGGATACCAAAACTTTAAACAATCGGATAATATGGTATTTTTAAAAAACCTAAAACACATATTTTTCTGTAAAGTTTTTTAAGAACATATTTTCTTTAATTTATTATCATTCAAAACCATTTTAATGGTAAGCATAAAAATGCGCAAAACGCTCTTCTACAAATCAGTTTATTCTACAACTTGCCGAATTTGGATAAAAAATGGCAACTTACCAGCCTAAAAATCAATGTAAAACGACTATCAAGCATTCCTTAGGACTTGAAAAGTTTATTTGAATTGGTGCAATTAAAAAAAAAATCTGTCGTCAAGGTTTGTTTATTGGTCAATTGCTTTTGGGTTCGTAGCATACAGCGATGCTCTTAAACAATGTTTCATTGGCTGTATTTAGTGATTAGCTATCGCAATGCCTTCGTGATGGAAGCCTTAACCAAGCTGATTTTCGCTTGTGAAGTGCCAGAGTTAACATAAAGGGACTCGAAAAAAAATTGTTTTCGACGTTGGCATGGAGGTGTTTCTTACAAAGAGGCTTTTTAACTGAATTTTTACGTAGAGGCTTAATAGAAATTTTTGTTTTGACTAAACTGAATGAAATAGACTGGTGTGTAGGCCTATGCCTTAACAAAAATCTGCTTTTGTAGAACTTCACCCACGCATTTCTAGCGATCTTAACTTTATTCTCAACGACTGCAATGTTTAACAAGTAAGCGGTCAACTGAAACGCAAGCAATGGTACTAAAACAGCTAAGTTTAATTTTAAAACAAGCCAACATTCTGCATATAACATTAGGATGCCAAGCACTGCGCTGGCTTCATGAGAGACAAAGAAGCAGAAAGTAAGTACGTCAATTTATCACCGATTTTCTCCGTTCTGCTTTATGAATTATACCTTTAATTTTTTCCGGTTTTGAAATAATACCAAAATACTCGAAAACACACTTTAAATGTAATAACGTTGCGAATAAGTTATATCGATACAAAAGTCCACTATGTCTACATAGCGTGCACGTTTGTTTCAATCAACTATCTGGTCTTGACTAACAATAAGTCTACCTGCAGGCCTATGTTTTTTACAGTTTTTCGAAATAAGCAAACAACCTAGATGGTTGTGTCATACTGCAATGTTTTGGTGCTTACTTCAAGCAACTTACTTCCAGTAACAGCTTACTTCAAGTAACAGATAATATTTTACAACAATGTATGCTATTTTTAGATTGTAATTTAGGGGAACTAGTATGATCAATACTCTGCCACCGATAACATAACCTCGCATTTCAGTGCCTTCATCACAGATATTGCGTGATGGGTTTGATTCTATTTGTGTCATTAATCTTGAGGTTATAAGCCAACCCGGGGCCGTAGCCGAGGGGGGCTATTGGTGGCTAGCCCCCGAGAATTTATTTCAGCCCCACTAAAACTATTTATGTCGAAATGATGACGGTATATAAACCCAATGGTACAAAATTTTTTTTCAAGATAGCTGCTTCAGTAGATGTTTAGTTTATATCTCGAGACTAATTTCTGATTAGCATCCTAACACTAAAAGAAGGGGTTTTAATTTTCACCGTTAGAGAGACTGATGTCTGAGTGCTGTGCAATTGCATATAAACACCGTAAACGAAATTCGCATTATGAAAAACACAACCGCTGGTTGTAAGCAATCACAGCAATTATTGCGAGACAGTGAATTCACAGCTCTATCGCTTAAATGTCATGGTCTGAAAGCCAAACAAAAAAGTATCAAAATCAAATCTTCATTATACTCGCGGTGTGACGCCGAAGCATGCAACGAGTGGTGGGATCCATCTCGGCAACTTAGCGCCTGAACTACACTGCTCCGAAGAAAGATCGCAACGGTGGCGAGCAGCTGGTTTCGCTGTGCTAATTTGACCGGCCCGGGAATCGAACCCCAGACCTCCCGCACCGATATTCTGGGCGCGTAGTGACTAAGCTAGCGGTCGATGGTCTGAAAAAGCCAATTAGATCAAGTAAACTTGCTCTGTCGGGTTAAGCTAAAGTTAGAACATATAGGGTTTTATCAGATTTTTTCAGTAATTAACTGGAAAAGTACTGTAAAAGAAGAAAGATATGGATTTTTTTATAGGTCGCTTCTTTGTAGAACTAGGCTAATAGGCAAACTACGCGGCGTTTTCATTTGAAAGCACAAACTACGAATAGCCAGCGAGAATCACTCCGGGCGTAAGGTTTTGGGAAGCAATAAAAATAAAAAAACAGAAAAAATTTAGTTTGATTTTTCATCCCCCCCAAAAATATAAATCAGCCCCCCCAAAATGTAAAGGCTGGCTACGGCTCCGAGGCAACCTCAAAGGAGAATTTTTTGCTCTTCGTTCTTTTCTACTACCTGTACAGTAGGCTATTCGATTTTTAATTTGGAGTTTAGAAATAGGATGAACGCTGTATCTTTCTTTCTTTGTTGATGCAATTTGCTGCTTAAGGTGTTTGCTATTTCGTGTTCGCAATTTTTTTCCAAATTAATTAATAATTGCAGTTTCTAAACTAAAATGATTGCTTAAAAATAGTGAAAAATTTTAGGGGTGAGGGGAACGACAATTAGGGGAACGACCATAGGGGATTGTATTTTATGAGATGGTTTTGCGCATACTTCAGACAAGGCTTCGTCACGAAGGGGACGGTATTCCGGCACCCCCCGCCATAGCTACGCCACTGCTTATGCTAAACATTGTGTTAGGCAAAAACTTACTATAGTACACTGTTACAAGTAAGGTGAGGCTTAATCTCTTCTGACTGAGTGCTCAATAACCATTGCTCGCTAGAGCTTGAATTGTATTTATTTGACCTGAGGAGCCGACAAAGGCGAAACAGGCAGGAGTGGTTTTATGGTTTTATAGTGGTTTTATGCAAATGATAGTGAATTACGCTATTATATTTCTTTATGATTTTTATAGATTTTTATCGAGGATCTTCTATTGATCTAGTCAAAAATAGACTATGTGTATGCGTTTGCAGGCATACATAAATCAATATTATACAGTTAAACATCAATGATGTACTTAAAAAGCTAAAGTATACGATCAACAGAAAGTGCAGTTCTTGCTTTGCCAAACATTTTACTGTAACCTCAACATTCTTAGCTAAAAAAAAATCGCTTAGCTTTGCTTATCGTTTGCTGAAACTAATTGATTGCTTTTTGACCACTTCACAAGTCTAGACCAGCTTTTTCTTAAAACTTTCTCAACGAGCTGTGAAAAAAAGAAAAAAGACCCATTTCGAGAAAATGGGGTACAACGATTTATCTTAAATATAATACCTGTGGGCTGAATACTTTATGTGGAAAATGAATGACGTATCGACATTGCTGCAAAACTGTTTTTTTTTTTGATATAAAACTGTAGCGCGTTCACATGCAGCTGCTCAATATAATGTTAAACTGATTTAGCCTAATGAAGAGGTTGACCTATGATTGTTTTGTTATTTTTTATTCAGAACACTGTCAACTGTTGGCAGACGAATGATAAGACAAACAAAATTTCGAAGCAAATCCTGCATTGTAAAAAATTGAATCTTGTATTTTGGGTTCGTCTACATCTTTCTTATTGCTCCACCAGTTCACCACCGGTTGAACTGCAGAACACTGAACTGAAACTGAAATCATGTTTATTCGAAGTCACAGCCAACAACAAAATAATCAACAATCGGAATATAAACAAAATGACAGCCGAGAAGAAGACCTTCTAAGGCATCGTTGGATCATAGTCTGCGGTCACACGCAAATTAATCGTAAGCCCGTGGTTCAATCACAGCAGCGGACCGCACAAAATAGCAATATTTTACGGTAACCACATTTAGACGTGATACGCAACCAATAATCTTTGAGCCAAAGACGACCATGTGTTACATCCATCTCCAGATAACACCAACTCTAATGACATGCTATGGACCGAAATATTGTTATACAAAGCGTTAACCACAGTCTTCTGTATAAAAAAGTAAAAAAGGTTTAATAAGAAAAACAAAATATTGAAAAGCAGCTATAATTTCATGTACACAAACACTTTGTTTTTACTTTTCGCAACATATCCCAGTGCAAAATTTAGTGACGTCATTTGTTATAGACGACAAAAAATTTGTTGATGACGTAATGCTTTCAGTTTTTATACGGTTAATTGATTGTATTCAAAACAAGCAGCAGAAGACAGGGTAAAAGTAATCAGATTTAACACCCTTTACTCATCCGAAACTCGACACCAACCCTGAATGAAAAGAATAAAGTTTAGATAATGTAGCTCTTCAAAACTCGAATTCGTTACACGAGTATGTTTGTTTGAAAAGTTTTGTATCGTTTTTTGCCCGCCTAAGTTAAGATTAACTGAGGGGAATTCACTTCGAACAGTGCTTTAACAAAAACAACACATGTATCCCGTGTTTAACACTTGTAATTTGTTGTGACATCACGTTTCTTTTTTACATTGCCAGTTGTCTATTGGAATGCTATCCTCGATTGAATCTCCTTGCCTGATGGGAAACCCCAGCAATTATTTGGTGAGGTAATGTTATAAGAACTGTTGTCGGAATTCGTAAGCAGTGTTCTAGGTTGAAGCCAACTAAACTCAAAATCAACGACCTTCCAGTCTTGCTTGAAGGTTTGACAATTTTTTTCTTCGCTATGTTTGAAAACTCACAATCAGAGAGTTTTATTACCGCAAAAAAAGATGAACAGCATGTAGTTTTTTATTATTTTGTTTTTGCGCTCGATGTAGTTCATCAAAAATTTAAGCGTAGTTATTGTTGGGATTCTGTGGAGATAAGATAGGGGAGGGTGAATTTTATTTCATGATTTTACGTCATGTAGCATGAAAGTTGGTCATTTCTACTCATAATCTTATGATTTTAGGCACACACTACTTACTTACTACTTGCTATTCCAAAAACTTTGGGGGTCTTAGGGATCGCCTCATCTTCCCCCATCGCTTCATGCATTCAGCTTTTATTAAACCTGTATTACTTTTCATTATAAAGATTACAGCCAAGAAACTGCTAAAAACGCTTGGACCGACGATGCGGCTTACTTCTGGTGGCATTGCTAATTGTTGTATAGTAAAGAAATGTAAGGTGATAAAGTTAATATAGGTTTTTCATAGTTACTCCTTAGCAGTAGTTTTCACACTTTGTGTTTCCACGCCTCCCTCACAGATATTCAGTCATTTGACGCCTCCCCCTATTTATGAAATAATAAAAACACATTGATTTTGAATATTTCTCCATTACTTTTTGATTAAAGATAAATAACTGCAGTTGATAGGGCAGCAGGACTTCGCAGTCGCATTTTCGAGCAATATTGCAAAATCATTGGATAATAGGAATCATATCGCATTAGGACGTCACAATGACCTTGAAAGTCTAGTAAAGAGTAAAGCTAGACTTTGGATACTGGCTTAGATTTCTTGCTTGAGAGCTACTAATTTTAAATAATAACCTCACTTGATTTTGCAACTAACACTTTGGTTTATCAAACAAATAGCTGTTGTTTCTATGCAATTAAACGGATTTTGCTATAAGCTTATTAAACAAGTATTTGTAAATAATTGTGGTTAACATTTGCGCCTCCTCTAAGAATAGTCCGCGCCTCCCAGTTTGAAAAACGCTGCTTTATAGTTTTCCGTTTCACATGTGATAACGTAGTTAAATAATTTAGTATAACTTGTTGCGAGATTCTTCAAAATTTCAAATAGCATGTTTTGCGTTGGTATTGCATTCTTTTGCGTGGTTTGGTCAATAGCACCTTAAGCATCCTTGAGTTGTTTATGACAGAACTGACAAATATAGTCTGTTGAGTTTGCGGATTAAAAGGATTATAAAAAAAACTCCCAGTTAAATTCGTCCCAAAACCGACGGACCGTAAACTAATCCTTGGAGTTTTCTGTGGCGAAAGTCTGAAAAGAGCTAAGTTGCTGTCAAAATGAACCGGGCATCAACGAAATCTTAACACAGGATAGTTTCAATTTCTTTCATGAGAAGTAAAACAAAATCCTGACAGAAATTTCTTGAAATAACAATGTCAACTAAAACAATGTCAACTAAAAAAAAAAGAAATTTCATCAAATTTTATGAAAATACCTTAAAAAAGTTCAACCAATGTCATATCATTTTTGTGAGAAACAAATCTTCTAAAAGTTAGCAAAAAGAGACTAACAGTGACAGAAAAAACACAAGCGTGTAGGTGATTTGATGTTTGATTTACATTTTCTGGTGAATTAGGTCTACAGCTGCCGACCATATTTTTTTCAATTTCAGTTGGTTTGTGTCTACAGCCAAACAAAGTACTTGCATAATGCCAAATATATAGGCTACGGCAAATTCATTTTTACCTAAAAGTTTTTGGGAATATTTGATGACAGTACAAGAGCAAGATGGTTTAAGTTTATGGTGTTGTTGAAACTATTAATTGTTAGAAATTTTTAGATATCAAGTCCACGCACTCCCCGCCTTGCTATTGTAGTCCCACACAAGTTATAATCTTTGAGGACGTGGAATTATGTCATGCTGCAATGCAATCACAAAATGATGTTTCACGTTTAGCTCATCTTGAAAGCTAATTGTTTTTACAGCATACGAGTGCCTGCAGGGAATCTTCATTTTTACAAAAGCATGGCTAAATTTTAACACCAAGTATTAAGCTCAATCAAAGCAAACCGACAATCCTAAAAAATTCTACTGAACTTTTTACCATCCATACGACCTAGAAAGTAAAAGAAATTAAATCTTCATTACACTCGCGGTATTCCGACGAAGCGTGTAACGAGTAGTATAGGGGCCATCTCCGCGACTTAGCGCCTGAGCAACACAGCTTCGAAGAAACGTCGCAGCGGTGGGGAGCCGTTGGCGACACCAGGATTCTAACTTCAGATCTCCTGCTCCGACAGCTATGTCTTCGTAGTTACGCAAAACTTATTTTATTCTTTCATTTGTTTTGTTTATTTTCCCCAAGTCAGGATACAGATTTTTCCTTTCAGTTAAGAACAGCAGTATTGGTGATATGACTTTGCTATAAAGTTTAAATAAACAATTTCGTTGAGGCTACTGCGTTTAATTTAGCAAGCATCATGCTGTATCCATCACAAAACTCGTTAAGAAGTAAACTATAAATATCTGTTTTTTATTAAATTAATTTAATAAATCATAAAACGCATTTTTAATCAAGTGGTGCAAACTGAACAATCATCTGGAAAGAGGATGCAGGACTAGCCCACTAAACACAACCTTGATGTTAAAAAGTTGGTCAAGAGCCCATGTGTCTAATTTTGTACTTCATTTTCGGTCAATTTTACCTCGACTGTTGGTTTTGTTCTACATGATATCTACAAATGCAGAAGGTAGTTGATGTTTTCTCAGCCACAAAAAAATTTAAACTATTATCGCTAACAAAAGTGAGATAGCATGTAGTTTGATCCGAACTGTAATTAAGTAGTGCAAAGTGTGTCGAATATCAACTAACTGATGTGAGTCAATTTAAAATAAAACCATCACTTCTTGTGCAAATGTCAAGTTGATTGTTGACATGAAGTGTTGTTAAAAGTCACACGCTGAGTTTCTCTCGAAGCATAGCAACTTGCGACTTCACCTTAGGTCTATCCTTATATCTTAAATGTCATCACTCTTTTCTTTTGGTAAAACTGCGTTGTTAACTTTGAGAGTAAGTAAAACTTCAACCTACAGTACGCTCTTCGTAAAAGGTGGAAATGAAGTGTTGTGTGGTTTTATGGCGCTTCATAACTACAAAGGTCCTTTAGCGCCAGGACTAAATTTTGTCAAGAATTTACTGACGTATTTTTATTCTCTGCTCATTTCATCCTCCGCGCTACATTTAATTGCAGAGCGTTTAGCAAGTGTAACAGCAGATACCAGTTTTAAAGTCTTTGGTTTGACCCAACTGAGAATAGAACCCAGATTCAAGTGGCGAAAGACAAGTAGCGGACATTTGAATTATCTGGTTGAACACCTGCTAATCTGATTGTAAGACTCGTGTGGGTTACCAATTTAGACTTAAAATTTTTTACAAAATGCAATTTATTTAGGAGATGCAACCCCAAGCCATTAAATTAAATCTACAAAGAAGATGTAAAAGTATAGCTTAACAAAGTAAAGAGCATCTTGCAAAGCTGTATATTGGCCAACATTTCGGGGGAAGCTTGTTGGTTGAACCTAGTAAGATCACCTGCAAACGTGTACTAAAATATTCAAAATTTTAGAACGTCAGCTTAAACCCGTTGTTTGAAAGGTATAGCCTAATAGCACTGCGAATATTAGTTTTTTTGTAAAAGAAAAGTTTTGTTTGCAAAAATCCGGCACAAATTTATCATCCAACTGAAACCCATCCGCTCCATCTAATTTATGCACCATGCTCAACAAAAAATATTTCCAAAACACAGAACTAAATTTTAAAACTATCGTAAAGTTTAAAAATATTTTGGGCGGATAGCAAATCTTAAAGTTTAGGCCAGTTTTTTTTTTTAAGTTTTAAAGATTCCATTTGAGTAATTTATTTCCCTAAAAATAAAAATCGTGCCCCTTTAGAATCATGAAGAACTATGCCAATTTTGTTCGGGTTCTTATTGGTCCATTTTGGGTCCGTACTACAGATTTGTTTTAGGCATTTAAGATTTTCCTAAAAAGAAATTGTGGATGGTAACCTTGCCGCAATTACTCTTAAGCAAGTTAGTGATTCGAAGATAAAGATATTTTTAGACCGGCCGTTAGCTAAGTTGTTAAGCGCACACACGCTATCGGTGTGGGGTTCGATTCGCGGGTCGGTCAAATTGGCACAGTGTTGCCAACGGCCCAACGTTTCTTCGGAGCTGTGTAGCCAAGGCGCTAAGCCACGGAAATGTAACTAACCCCGCCACTCGTTACACGCTTCGGCATAATACCGCGAGCATAATGAAGATTTGATTTCTTTTAGATATTTTTTAGTAAAAACTCGGTCAGGAAGCTGCGTTTTGTAAAAAGACGGAAAACTGTGGATGAAGAGAAAATGGTTTGGGGATATCTAACAATTGGATCTCTGCAATGTGTTTCCATTGTTTACGAACTAATACGAGAGGAAAAATACTTGTGGGGGCATGCGTGTGCTCTTTTAACAGTAATGCAACAAAAATGCTAAACGACGGTAGCATGTTTATTGTCAAACACTAAATGTTAACCGAGCTGGAGTTTGATGTATCATCAGTTTACCATCGGACTTTGGTATTGGTTTCACCTACTTGAAGAAACAAAATGAGCTTGAAACTATATTTTGAAGGCACAGTTCTAATCTTATTGTACAAAGATATCTTTATCTTTTCAACCCTTAAGTTTCTCCTGTAAAATAATATTTTTATTCTTCCACCACGCACTGATGCAATCGATGTGTTTGAAACACCATTCTCTTAGCAGCCACGCTGCAGAATTACGAAAATAGGTGTCTTTTTGAGTGTGTGGTTAGACTCCATAAAGTATCAAACACAGATCTTCAATCCCAAAGCGGTCTCAACCATTTGCCCAAACACAATTTGCCTGCACACGGCTCAGCAGTATCGCGCTTGGGTGACAGGTTTTTCGTAAGATTTTGATTTAAAATTAAAACCGGTTTCATTTGCCAGATATTTCAGGTGGAAGTTTGCTTGACAGAGTACAAGCTCAATCTGCAGTCTCCTTCAATGCACTGGTCAGTTTTCAGCTCAGTGTTGTGAATAACCCCACTTATTTATCATTTATCACGAAATCGGATGAACAACCAGGCCAGCAACTTTCGGAAGTCTAATAGCTTCAGATCAGTTTTTATAGAATAGAAAAGCAGTTAAATCAGCATCCGTTGAAATTTGAGATTAATGTATTTTGCTTACAACAATAAACGAAATGAGATAATTGCAGGATTGAGAATCTGCGGTTGCCAATAAAACTTTATGTTTCGACAGATAAATGACAGTTGCTTGATAAAAGCCAACGGCCGACGTAACCGCCAACAATTGATATAACGCCAACGGCAGCTTTTACCACCAGTTCGACTTACTGGACGGTCAATAAGAATCATCGCAGATAAAAGGGAATGTTGATATATTTTTGTCTGCAGAAAAACTTTAAGCTGTTAAGTTGCAGCCTAGGCTGATATAGTGGTGCGAAAATTTCTCGGATAAGCTGTTTGGAAAAACTTTATCGAATGTAGTTGGAATACAAAGTTGGATGCGTTTTAAAAAAAAGAAATAGTAAATAAAAATGAAATACAAAATTAATGACAAATTTAGCTTGTCTAGAAATTGTGAAATAAAGTAAAGGCCTATCTTTAACGGGCTACTCTTGCCAAGTCAGGCTCTTCAGAAGAGAGACTACAACATCAAAGGTTCCTCTCCTTGCGACATATAGCTTAGTGGTGTCACGTACAGATCAGAGATTAGATTCAGCGCAGGACTGGAGCCGAATGTATTTCACTTTTATACCGGGTGGCTTCGTTGCAGATCGCAAAACCGGCGCTCCGAACCACTTTGCCACACAGACTGCATTGTCTCTAAAAATGCCATATTATGAAGGTGAGAGCCATTGCAGATGGAGCTCAATCCTTCTCACTTCTTTTTTGAGATCTCGGTCTAGGTGGTTGGTAGATATAGAACCCAACATCGGTCCCCCAAACTTTTTACGCAAAATTGCATTCCAATAAGCATTACTCTGGCAATTCTTCCATTACCACAAGACCTCAAACGTGGTATCCTTAAACTTTAATTCTTCTTGTTACGAGTTAGGCTGTAAATAAACACCGGTAGCTGAAGTCGTTTTCTCATTATTAAACTGAGATTCCAACAGTGTTTGAGGGAAACTGCAAAGTGAGGTTTGGTCAACAGCCACTCAGCATGCATATCAAATGCGACCAACTCCAGTCGTGAATTGAACCTGTAACGTCACTAACGTTAGCTTCGTAACCTCGAAGTTTTTCGACTGACTTACTGTAGATAAACAAAATGCTACTGAGAAGATCAGACTGAGCGAGCGAATTCTCTTAGGTTATTTCAAATTATATTGAACTGAAGAAGCAACAGTAATTGAGGGAGACTGCGGAGTGAGCTTGCGCCCTTCGAGTCAGCAGCTACCAGTTATATATGTACAATGCGATCGGCTCCAGTCGCGAATCGAACCCGTCGCATCTGTCACCTGCGCGCGGTACCGCTAGGCCATGCCGCTTTATAGTAATTAACTCAGCTTTGTTTGGCAATAAACTTATGTGTTACCAATCCATGCTAAAAGATAGAAGGTGCATAACTGCACAGTGCATATCATTTGACTTTTTGAATATGTGACTGTTAAGCTTCGCTGTGTGGCGATAATTTGATAATGAGAAATGTTTCAGCATTTAAAAAGGTGAAGGTATTTTGTCTAATGGCTTCGCAATGTTAAGTGGTAGCAACTTAAAAGCTTCAATAGAATTTTGCTTCCACTCATTATTTTTTTTGTTTTGTCTTTAATTTATTAACGCGATAAAACAAAACGTATATAAACAAAAGAAAGAAACAATCGAACAAACTCATTATTTCATGCGTGAAATCGTAGAAGTGACCATTGATATTCTGATACGTGACGTCATTTTACTATTCCTTTTCGTTATAGAATGTTCAGATGCTTTTATACAATTAAGCATATTGAAATATTGTAACATGTTGGGTTGGTTTTAAAATGTTTACACCTATAGATTAAAACTCTTGCACATAAAGGTAATCCATTTATAAAACAAAATTCATTTTCTCTTTCCTAAAATTCGAAAAACTTATGTTTTTGTTATTACAAATCGAATCAATACTACTTTTGGTCGTTAAAATCAAATGCACTGTTCCAGAATTGGTCGACATATGAGCATTTGTAAAATAAACAAAGCAATGCTTTGTTTTTTTTAAGCAAAATACGCAAAGATCGCTATCTACCGTTTTAAAACCCATGTAATTGTTTGTTTCTGACAATAACTTTAAATTTAATCGAATTTGAAAAGACCCTAATTTAGTTTCATTTTTTGCACAATAAGTTACTTTGATACATTTGCGACCATGCAGTAAATGCCCACATTCTCAAGCTCTAAGTCATGACACCAATTTAGTCGTTGCTCAAGTGCTTGTGTTGTCTCTTTTTTAGGAAATTGTATGTTGTCGTATTTGATTTACCCAAGATGCTAATTTGATTTGAATTTTTTCTATGAAAGACGAGAAATTGTGCAAACGGTCTTGGTTATTGTTTACGGTAGAGCTGTGACACATTGTGATGGGCGAAGAACCTTCACAAGAAGGCGCTAGGTGGCATCAGAACGATGTAAAAATTGTGGTAAAAAGTTTTGTAATGCATCGTTGCACATGGAGTTGGCCGAGTAGTTGGTGCGTAGGCAGGGCCGGATTTAGACAATGAGAGACCCTAGGCTATTCGATCAATGAGGCCCTAGTGAGCAACGATCAGACTCATCTCTACGCAGTGGCGTAGCGAGAAATTTTGAAAAGGGAGGGGGTGCATAATTTCCACACATTTTTTAAGCGTAGTTTTTTCGGCAGAACTAATTTGAGGCTGTTTGAAACACAGAAAAGGCTCTAGGGGGTTCCGGGGGCATGCCCCCCTGAAAATTTTTGAAAATGTACATGCTGTAATGGTTATTTTAGAGCTTTTTGAATAATTTTCACGCAAATTTTGTTTAAATTTTTTGACCCTAATTCTGAGGGCTTTGCCAATTATGATGCATTTTCTTCGCACGATTTTTTATTGTTATAGAAGAGGTTCAAAATTATGGAAAAATTGCATGCATCAAAAACATTTATGAAAATGTCTGGTGGGAGGATGCATACCCCTGATCCTACCCTCCTGGCCATAAGCTACAAAAACCATCAAAAGAGTCTGGCTTATTTTAGTCACTTGGCACCATTAATTTTGTTCTTTTTTACTAAAAGGCAGAGTCAAAGGAGGGGGGAGGCATGGCACAATGCTCCTCCCTAAATACGCTTTTGTCTCTACGTTTAGGCGGCTAGGCTTATAAAGGTCTTTACGGTCGATTTTCAAAAAAAAGGTGTTGATAAAGGTTTTGAAAAAAAAAGGTTTTAAAAAAAAATTTCAACAAAAAAGGTCTTCATTGTTCGTGACGAGGCCCTTTATTTCGCCGAGGCCCTAGGCTTCAGCCTGCTTAGCCTATTGGTAAATCCGGCCCTGTGCGTAGGGCTCCGTAACTGGTTTCGCGGGTTCGACGCTCAGCTAAGTCATCTTCTGTGGCGTAGCTTCTTTGTGCTTGCCGGTACCGCCTTGTACCGCCGGTACCGGTGCCGGTACGTGCTTGCCGGTAGGCATCTTCTTTGTGCTTGTCGGTACCGCTCAACAATCAGCTAAGTCATCTTCTCTTCTGCAGCTAAGTCATCTTCAGCTAAGTCATCTTCATGTAAAAACCCAAGCTGCAATTACGTGGCTTAAAAAAAAAAATTTGTAATTCATCTTTGCGAAAAATGCTTTGTTTTGTACGGCATCGCTATTATACTTGTTTGATCGATATTAGTAGATAAGCACTTCAACAACGTTGGCATCATATGAAGCAGAAATATTAATATATTGTAACACAACAACATCAAAGACACCACAGCAAGACAAAATTTAATCTAATCATGATGAAGTATGCAGTGACGTAAAATTATAAAGGATGCAAACAATACCTTTACAACAGGGGTGGGGTACCGGCAAGCACAAGGGGCCAATATTTGCTTGTAATTTTTAAATTTCGTTTTAAAAATGCACAATATTACGTCGCAAATTTATTAAACATTTATGGTATGGGTTATTTTTTACCGTAAAATCAGAGACTTTTGCGCGTTTTTTTCTGTCACTAATGTAGTATGTAGCTGAATGTGAAACAGTTTTTAAGAAAGATTACCGGTAATGTTTTCTATTATGTCGGTGTATTGAACACTTAACAAAGTTTTAATGCGGACCCCATTCAGAACTTAGGCAGGCCACAGGTTTCTTACCCCTGGTTTAATAGTCACATAGTAACGTAAACATTACAGTATTCAATATCATCATAAAGCTAGAATACAACCCCGCCAATCTATGAGTACGACCATTTGAGCGAAGCTATTAGGGCGAGCATTGTTTATTAAGAACAGACTGCGTACTTGTATTGTATTATGTTTGCATAATTTATGTGACGGGAAATCACTTACAAGCTCGATAAGCACAAGAAAAAAATTGCTGGGAGTGGCCTTTTCGTTTCTGGTTGTCAATCATTAACCGCACGCAGTGAGGAAACGCTTCAATTGTGGAGTTGAATGCTTGCGAATATGTTCAGTAGGCTACTGGCATAGACCGCCAAAGCAATTTATTCAGGTTTGATTGCATTTTAACAGTTTTGGTTTATCGATAAGGGATTAAATTGGATTACAGATGTAGCAAGATTCTGAAATTAAATAAGAAGAAATGATTTTCTTAAGACAGATTGCAATACTGGTATGCTGAAGTAATAATATCCCAGCAAGATTCATGCTAATCTTGTCGGTGAGTGACTGACCCTCTGTTCCTCATTAAAACTAGGGCATCGGCGATTTGGTAGGCCTAAAGTCTTTTAAGACACGTCAGACAATGAGGACAGATCCGTATTGAAGGAAAACCAAAAGGGAAAAGTCTGCTTAAACAAAGTTTGCCCTGTTTCTGAAAAATTTCTACTTTTTAAGATGGGTTTTGCGGTTCACATGCCGCTGCCAGCAACGACTCATTAGATAGCGGGCCACGGCATTTCATAACTCTTGCTGTAAATGCGAATCGATATAACTTAACAATATCATAATATGCGTGTTAATTGCGAATAACTACCACGGTGAAGTATTGGAAGTTTGAGTATACGCTTCTGTATAGGAAGATAGATTAGTACGAGAGCAAACAAAGGTTTTGCCCATGCTATTCTGGAAATAAAAATTACCTTTTTTTTATTATGTTGTTTTCAAATTATATTGAACTGAAAATTCAACAGTGATTGAGGGAGACTGCGAAGTGAGCTTGCGCTTTTCGAGTCAGCAGTTACCCGGTATATTTGCCACATGAGGTCGGGTCCAGCCATGAATCGAACCCATCACGAAGGATCTGTAACCTGCGTGCGGTACCGCTAGGCCATGCCGCTGACATTTTAATGACAAGTTGTTGCAGTGATGGGTTTGGTCTAGGCCTAGGGCGAGCTGTGAAAAGCAAAATCGAATTAGAATAACGTAAAATATTAGGCTGTTTCTGAAGTTTTTTGCGCGATAAATCATCATAAATTTGCACAGTTTGCATACTCCTAAACTAAAGCTACTACTGGCCAGTGGTCAACTGCAGCAGATCCGTGTATATCTCATAGCCAGCCATTTCGTAACGTTCAATTCTCCTTGGTGCCGCGTAATGGTTGATTCAATATTCAAGTTACCAGTGCTCGTCAGTCGTCGATCTGAATAGAATAGATCGCTGTAAACTTCGAAAGAAAACAATCGAACTAAAGAGTGAAAACGACAATGAGGCAGCAATTGTATGATTTCAAGCGCATATCAACTATACCACAATCCACAGCGTCTTATGGTTTTAGAGTTACGGGCAGTACGAAAGAATGAGCTGATTCTGTATGTATCGATTGCTAGTCGGTTGTGTCTGCTAATTCATGGAACTGTTTATTGGTAGGACTGACAAGTCTGTGACGTTTTCCTTACCTGAATCGTTTGCTTATGACATACGTAATGTAGATTATGACGAATAGCAAATTGCCTTCAGCAATTTTTGCTCGTTATAAAATATTCGATATTCAGCAATCTAACTTAATACAGTCAGATTGTTTGCAGGCATCGACTTTTATTCAGCGAAAAGCATCTTAATCTTTTGCAGAATATGCCAAGTTTGGAAATAGCAGAAATGCAGTAATATTGTGCGTACATAGGTAGGGTTGCAGCTGCAGATCACTTTTAAGAGCTTTATTTTACTGGTGGGGGACTAGTCCATCAATCAATCACAACTTTTATTCCATCAGTCTAGTGTGCCGGTGGAAAAGGGTAGGCTGGTGCTTTCATTTCTCGAGAAAAACATTGTAATGGTTTAATTTAAAGAAAGAGTCGCAATAGGTTGGTTAGACTGCTTGCGATAGGTCTATCTAACCTACTGCAACTCTTTCTGTAGCGTAAACCATTACCGGTACGCAGCTACGCTTGTTCTCGAGAAATGAAAGCACTAAGCTGGATTCGCTTTTTACTGAAAAGCGAAGTAAAAAGGGGGGCATTGTGCCATGCCCCCCATTGACTTTGCTTTACAGTAAAAAAGATCAAATGTTGCTAAACAGCTCAGATGGCCGAGTGGTAAAAGTGTCCGCCTCTGGAGCTGTAGACTCGGGTTTGATTTCGAGTCGGGCCAAACCAATGACTTCAAAATTGGTATGCACAGCTTCCCTGCTCGACGCTCAGCATTTAAAGGGACAGTGTAGAGAACAAGCGGGCAAGTTGACTTATTGTGTCGTTGGGAAAGGCGCTTAGTGGGATTACCCCATCTTGGTGTGGTGTACAGATGGCCGGCAACTCCCAAGCAAGCTCGTTATAACTCTTTGATCGCTTTCTCGTTATAGGAGGATAAATATACAACTAAATACATATGAGGCGAAAAAACAAATGCGGTAATGACCACATATCGCTTAAACTTGTTCAAAGTTATTGGTTCAAGTAAACTTTTTCGCTATCGTTGAAATGCGTTAAGAATGATCTAGTAACTTAATTTCTCATCACAACGGAAAAACATACTATAAGCTATCGCAGAAAAACAAAACTACCTCAAAAAATAATTCATTGCTTGAAAATGTAGCTTTGATATTAATATTGATTCAGCAAATGCTTTCCGACTCAGATTAAATTTCAGAAAAAGTTTCGTCTTTTTCCAGAAGTCCATCAGGTTTAAGCAGATCAAATGTTTAGATTTCATTCAAACAAATGTGCCATATTGCTATTAGGCTATATTGCGGCATAAGACCTAACAGTAAAACTAAAATCACACATTAATCATTTAACATTCACTCTTTTTCAAATGGCCGAGTGGTAAGAGCGTCCGCCTCTGGAGCTATAGACTCGGCTTTGATTCCGCGTCGGGTCAAACCAATAACTTTAACATTGGTGATCACACCTTCTTTGTTTGACGCTCAACATTAAAGGGACAGTGTGGAGAACAAGCTGGCAAATTTAACTGTTGTGCCGTTGGGAAAGACATTTAGCAGGATTCCCCCATTTCGGTGTGGTAGACAGATGACTGGCAACTCCTAAGTGAGCTTGTATAGCGCATTGATTGCTTTCTTGTGATAGGAGGATAAATATGCAACTAAATAAAATAAATAAATATTCCAGATTTTTTTGACGGCTTTTGTAGTTGGTGCCGCCCCATTTTAAAATTTCTCGCTACGCCACTGATGCGTTGAATACATCCTTTGCTGCTTTACGAATGTGTTTTTCTCGGATTTTCGCACACTGATTACGGCAAAGAGAAAATTAGACTTTGAAAAATTGTAGGTATGCGTATGTGTTTTGCAATCTGCACAAGATTTCGTGCTAAATTTGGTATGATGCTAGAGCTGATAAATGTTTCATGAATTAACGACTAATACTGGTTTATTTCTGCATAATTTATAGCTTCACATTGATGCACGGCGTTGGTGATATCGACAAAAGCCACGAGAACAAGTTAATTTGCTTGTGCAAATGATAATGTAATCACTTTACGGAAGCCGTTGAAACAGGTTTTGCAAACAATTGAAATAACTTCACGTTGTTATGCAACATTTCAAGTTAACTTTTACTATTGGTATTTTTAAACGTGGTCGTGTCTAGTGAAGTGGTTGTTTTGGTGTTGTAAGCAGTACTCGAGTTAAGGGGGGATGCGGGGGATGCCGTACCCCCATATTACATCTTAGCGTAAACCATTCCCCTATAAATAATGACCATGTCTGCGTGAAAAGCTTGCACCATTCCCCCATAAGTGTTTTTACAACTCGAGCTCTGGTTGTAAAAGAGATTAATCGCTATCGTTACTCCGACCACGAGGCACGATAAGCCAGCTCACTAGTCTTTTGACTAATTTCTTCGAATGAAAATGTTTCGAAACGTTTTCTTTGTTACTCTCTGATTGATAGAAAAGAGGTATCGTAGTCGAGATTAAAAAGTTCACTTCAGCTAAATAAAATAAGTTCGCTAACCATACTTCTCAAAATTTATTGTAGGTCTAGCAGCGGGTCAGTGGATTGAAGGCACCGTAGTCTCTACTAGTTTTAATGTTTTTTATAGAAATGTGATGACGTTTTGGGACCTTAATTTACACAATCGTGACGTCATGGAAATAACAAGTCTTGTTTCGGCTTCCTTAAATTTTAGGGAGCTACGCGTCTGCTTGGACTTAAACTTTGTCTTTGCGTAAAATTAAACTGGTTCGTTTACAGATATGCTGACTAAGTTTTAATTGAAATAGTTGAAGATGTTATACTTAAAATTGTTATTTTTATTTTTCAATTCTTGCTGTTTTATAAAAGCTATTAGCGCAAATACTGGTAAGTGCAAGAATCTTTGAATATTTTTTGGAATGGGCTTATCATGCTTTCAAAAACAGCTTGACGAAAGTTTACAATTTTGTTACAAATGACATGACCGACACACATCGTATATCCAGTTTATTGTTTCATGTGTCGAAGACCTGGGTTTTCACACCGTTGGCTTTGTACCATATTCATTCCTACTGAACATTATGCTGACCTATAGAGAGTTCGTTAATTAGTTGCAAATTTATCCTAATTTATCACAAAAAAAAAACGATCATTGGGCTGTACGAGCTTTGCTTAGGAGTTGTCAGCCATCAATCTACCACTCGTTTTGGGTGGTTCTTTCTTCGATTTGTACCGGTATACATTAGTTAGCTTGATGCCACCTGCGATGCTTTTGATCGGCTAGTGCCGTGTCTTGCTGATGACAGTGAAAGCGACAGAAACAGCAACTACGCAAGCCCAAGTGCAGTTTGTCGTCTGGTCAACAATTAAAAAGAAGTCTATTTGACAAAGTTAAAGGAAACAATATCGCCATTTGCTTTGCCTGGTTGACGTTCGGACATTGAAAGGATATTGTGAAGATCAAGCCGTAAAGGTCAGAGTTCACCTGTTGTGCTATTTGAAAAGGCATTTAACGAGATTTTTCCACCTTTATGTGGTAGACAGATGGCAGGCAACTCCCCATGTGAGTTAGTTTGAAGCGCCTCCCTCGCTTCTCCTTGACAGGATAAAAATGCTACTGATACCGTACTAACGTGTGTTTTGTTTACACGTTTTTTGATTTTTAGACAACCGATTATTAGTTCAGTTTGATTTGGTTCAGAAGCCCGATTGGACAGCCGATGTCTTAAGCAACTTCAAACAAAACATAGCTGAATACGTGCAAACATTTTGCAACGTCAACATGACTACGTGTGGTATGAGCAGTACAAGGTAAAAGTGAGCCATTTTGGTTCATTTAAACCCATTGAAAGCTACCATTTTTTCGAGTTGAATTGTTTTATGTTTAGTTTTTCTATCAGTGAAGAAAATAAACTACCTCAATTGATACACGGTTGATGTTTTGTTTGATGCTCCTTAGCGACAACAAGCGCCGTACCAACTAATGTGACTGCAATTAATGTTATCTTTGGATAAGCGTGAATTTTGTTGCGATGACTTGTCCGAACATCGAACTCGTAATACTGACGTGAAAAGCTCTTGAAGAAAGTCATTGCTAATATTGAAGGTTTAGCGTTGTCTTATTTGTAGGTCATTTTTTTAGTTTGTAAAGGGAAACTGTGAATTTTTGCATAAATAAAGTGCTTAAAAATATCCTAAAATTAAAATCGTAACTGAAACGTTTCAAACGTCTGAACATTAGCGTATTTGGATTTGAAAAGTTAAATTTTAACGCGTTAAGGTTCGCTGTGCCTTTCGAAGAGCGAAAGTTTTTTTTTCAAATACAGTACCGCTTAGACGTCCGTAAGCAAAGCCTATCTCGGAGCGAGTTTTTAGATGCAGTAGACTAAAGTCATCTAGCGACAATTTTGAATTCTGTTAACTTGTATTCGACATTATTGTGCAATATACAAAGAAGTTCACTTTTTTTCTTTTAAATGTCCTTATTTTTTACAATGAGTTCATACATATTTCAGCACATTCACAGTGGATAACGTAGTTATTGAAGCTGGCTATCCGAAATTGAAAGATGTCAATTCTCTGTTGTTATTTGCTGTAACTTTGCCGAATTCTGGTCTCGGTGTCAACCCGAACTTATACGTGAAAAAAGAAGCGTTAAAAAGTGAGATATTTTTTTTGTATTAATTCATGCATAAGTGTGTCGGATCATTGATTGGACCGTAAATCCATTTTTTATCCTGTAAATGGTAAAAATATGTAATACTGGAATTACACATTTAAATTTGCTTCCTCAAAATAAGTTATGCTCGTAAAAGTTCTTCAGAAAGAATTATTTTTGCATTTTTTTTTTCACTCCACATCTATTGTGTTATTTGATTTACCTTTACCACATCCTTTGCTTGTTGATTTGAAAATTCTATTTTAATTTGGTAAGATTGCTCCCTGCGGTGACTAAAGCTCAACAGATATTTTAAAGATACGTGAGCAAAATTATGCTTATTTCGACGTATAAAGGGCAAACTCTCTGTTAAGTCTGCCTGGGGGGAGTAACTGCTCTCTTTATTCAGAAAATATCGTGTGGGTCGATAGCGTTTATTTTTTCCTCAAAGTGTTAAAAAAATACTACGAACAGAAAACTGACTGGAAAAATTTAGAAATATATGTAGTTAACCAAAAATAGTCGTTCAGAGTTGAAGCTGACGACGCACTTGGTTTTATTTACGCACTGAGGCGTGGAAGAGTTAAAGTGGCAATGCTCGTCAACCCAATTCGCTTTTAGTGATCAAAGTCTTTCTGTTTAATGATGATCATGCAATCAAGTGACTTTGATCCGTGAAAGCGAATTGGATTTAGGAGCATAGCCGCTGTAACTCTTGAACGCCCCAGTGCGTATATAAAACCTAAGCACGTCATCAGCTTTAAGTTTAAGCGCCTATTTTTGGTCTACTAAATAATACTTAAAAATTTTTACTGTCAGTTTTGAAGTCGTTGATTTTTTTAGCACCTTTAGCGAAAAAGTAATTCTACTCTTCAGTTGCCCTTTAAACTTGGCAGTTATGGAATTAAAACGAATCCTTCATAATTATGAGCTTATGACTAGTACGGCACCACCACCCGCTGATGTTAGTAACAAGACAGAGAGTGGTGTAGTGCAAGTAAGAACCATTTAACAAGATCTAAAAATATGTGTTTAACTTGATACGGTAGCCTTGTAGTATGCACAAACTTTTGTTTTTTGCGGGATTCTTACTACACATTTTGGCAGCTCACTGCTCTTGTGTTAGTTCTACGTTTCCAAACTGTAAATGCTATTTCTTTAGTTCTTGTCATTGAGAATCGCAAAGCTATTCAAGAGTCTTTACTTAAGACTGCCAATGAACCATACGAAGCCTCATTTCGTATTTCCTACGTTGACCATAAACTTGTTCTGGAGATGAGCGACCAAACATTAAACGGAATCATAACGCCAATCGCTTGTGTGGTTGTGGTCGTTTTGACTCTCGCTATTTTGGGATTGGAAGCAAAAAAGTAAGTTTTTAATGAACATTTTATAACAACACAAATGTCAAAGTGGAATGTATGAACAACGACAGCTATAGAAAATTATTCACGTTATCATGGCAAAGTGGTAAGACCAGTTCTTCAGCATGTTGTCGTTTTTGATTCCATATAATACTTCACAAAAATACAAAAGATGCATGAGTTAAAACAGTTTCACATCTTATAACGCATTATTATTTGCGCTGGTTTGATCATTAAGTTACATTTTGTACGCGCTCAGTAAACACTCATGGCAATGTAAAATATGAGGTTCAAGCTTAGATTTTTAGTTCGGGTGCTAATTTTTACTTTTCGGGCTCGTTTTTATTTTGAGAATTGAAATGGGATTCGGGATTTCTTTCAGGTGTCAGTAAGGATCTGGTCCAAAATATTGGGCCTTTTTACAAGTCTGGGCTAGTTTGTATGAAACAGAGAAAAAATAGAGTTAAAAATCGTACGACGTTACTTCGCGCTTTTATCACCAACCAATAAATATAAAGAGTGAATAAGAAACAAAAACAACTGGCATAAAAAACAAAACAGCCGCTGAAACCATCGATGGTTTGAAACAATATAGGACACCAGAACAGTTGCACATATGACGACAGCACGTTGTCGGCCCGGGATTAAACTAAGTAATGAAAAAAAAATATCAATGAACGAACAAAAATTTTCTGGCCTGCATCTTTTTCATGAAAAAATTGCAATAGGCTTTGCTTTCAATCCTGCTGGCAGCCAAGCGAGTTACATGAACAAAAAAGTCCTTTCGAGAGTTAAGAGACTCTAGGCTAAATCAACTTTGCTGAAGTCTCTCCTTACTACCTTGAGATAGTGCAAAAATGGTTCAACAAGGGTTTGCATCCTCCTCATTATTCAATAGTGCGCCGGTACATAATTTTTATTTTCAGACGATGGCAAATGAAAGCTCAGTTAAAGAAACTTGAAAACAGAAAGAAAAAGCAAGGACAACTATTGAAAGATTAAACTACGAATTTGATTTACGAAGAACCAGTTCATTTCAAAATGACAACGATCGATGGAAAGCGAGCAATATGACCTATACTATCAGACGTTTTAGGATATTTGTACGACATTTATGGGCTAGAATGTAGTGTTTTATTTAATTGCACATTTTCTACTGCACTTTGCTTTTTAGTGATTAGTTTTTGTAATCCTTAAAACTGCTTCATGTCACTGCAGCGTTTTTACTACAAGCTATTTTCGCCGCAAGGCTTCAATTTAAAACATTTTTTAAGTTTTAGGAACAACTATATTAGCGTTGTACAATATTATATCATTCTAATTGTCGGCCTTCACGAATGAAAAAAAGGACACAATGTTTTGCATGCCCTTAATTTGTCCAGAGACGAAGCTACGAATAAGGGTTAGGTGCGTTTTTTATTTGCTTTAATATGCATTTTCGAAAAATTAAAATTTTGATTGATTTTTCAAGCCCACAACAACTTTATCGTATGTTTTGCTGCAAAGCATTGCCACAAAATGCTTCGTTGCAGTTTTTCAAATGATATTGTTGGTTACTTATTTGGATGTTTAAGTTTGAGAGAGTCAATTTCGATATTATTTTCTTCTCTAAAGAAATGAAATTGCTTAGAAAAATACTGTCTTTGGCGCGTGAGCTTCTGTGCACTTCTGGTACTTCTTTTTGAAATAAAAATGTGCTTAGATACAACGCTAGTTGAATGCATTGGGTTCACAGTATGATAAGCAAATGGGGTCCATGTGGTTCTAATTGATTCGTTTGGAATGTTTCTCCGCTTGATATGGGAGTAAGCATAGTCTTTTAAAGTTCGTTTCATCGCATGGTTGAGCAAACGCGTACAATTTCGTTTTGTTGTGAACAAAGTGTTTTCTAACATTCCCGTCCATATTTGTTCTCGAAAGACCTGCAGAAATGTGAATTTCATAATTGATAAAACCTTGCAATGTTGGATTGGTTGCGATTTCTTTATTTTTATCCTCTTGTCACGAGAAACTGACGAGGCGCCGTATGGAACGATTCGAGACTCTCTTAGGGGTTTTCTTCGTTTACGGTTGAGTTTTGCTTCTGACTTCTCTAATTCGATGCATGTTGAATTCCGCCAAGCAGGGATATAATTATCGTCAAGCATCTTATTCTAGGACGCAGCTTGGAGGCTTGGGTTAGACATGAAAAATTAGCCTTGCGACTATTTAATTGATATTTTCATTTCCCCAGTTTCGACACAACGACATTAGCTCTATGTATTGTATCCTATTGGTCTGTTGCTTTATTAAAACCAATCAAATAAAGATTATGATTATCATAAAGTAAACTTATTTTATTTGATCAAAAAGCTGTGAATTTTTTGAAGTATAATAAAACCAATGGTCTTGGCAAAAAGAATCTGTCAACTCTTGCCTTGTAGGCGACAACACACTTTTTGTGATGGTCCTATTTTCAGAAAACTAGTAATAGGTCTATTACTAGCTTAATAAGGTGTCAGCAAAAATTTGTAAGGTTTGACAAAATTCGTCTCATTTTTGCTTATAGCATCAGAGAGGAATCGTCCCGCGAAACTGATAAGCTAAGTTCAAATTGAACCTATAGCTTTATCTCTTGGATGAATAATTAATCATAGTAACAACAAATCGACATATTTAATCGAAATCACTGATAACCCCCTTAAAAATAGAGGATTGCTCCGACTACTTTGTACATGAAGTTTATCATAATTGTTACAGCAAAAAACGATGGTTTGGGGGAAAAGAGTGACAATGTGTTTGTTTTTCCTTATTGAGATGCATCTACTGATAGAATCTTAGCGATAATGGCATTTAACGTGTGTTGGAGGAAGCACATGCATAGAAGCCCCCTGTAATCCTGTATGGGCCACTCAGTCATCACTATCCTCAGGAGCGGATTCTGGGGGTGATGCATCCCCCCACCAGCTATTTTCAAACATGCTTCTAATGAATACAATTTTTCAATAATTTCGATTCTTTGGAATAGGCTAACAATAAGCCTTACGCCCTAAGCATGCATAATCAAAAATGTACGAACAAAATGCATCATATTTGGTAAAACACACAGAATTAGGGGCAAAGAATTTCAACAAAATTTGCCTGAAAATTGTTCAAAAAATGCTGAAATGGCCATTATAGCATGTAAATTTTCAGAAATTTTTCGGGTACCCTCTAAATGGAGCCTTTTTGTCCTCAATATGCTTCAAAATAATTCTGCCGGAAAAAAACTACGCTTGAAAGTATGCCAAAATTTGGTGCCCCCTCCCTGAAAAAATTTTTAAATGCGCCCCAGACGTGAAAACATTTTTCAAAGGGTTTATTTACGCTTTTTTCAGGTCTAACGTCTTTGTATGCAGTTAACATTCAACCTAATTCAAAATTTCATCCCCCCACCAAACTTTCTGGATCCGCTCCTGACTATCCTTGCTTAAAAACATGCTTAAGAGTTAATAGACTTAGGAACGCCTGATTCGCTTTAAATATTACCTAAGATGCAGCAGGCCCGCAGCCATGGGGGCCCCACCCACCTCTGTTAAAAGTCAGTTATTAATAAGTGTATGTAGTGGCGTAGCCACGGGGAGGGGTTTGGGGGGTTACAACACCCCCATTGAGCCTCAAGTGACGTCATACTTACTGAATTTCCAAGTCTCTTTCTGAATTTCCTGTTGAAGCGTTAGTTATTTTTACTACTAGGCCTAAGTCGGTCATTCTATGTTAATTGGAGGCGTAACCAGAGGCGGATTTCAATTAAAAACTCGATTTAGAGGGTGATAAATGGCGCAGAAAATATTGTACATTCAGAACAGAAGTATGAAACAGCACAGAGTTTACTTTTAACTGTTACCCGCTTGTCATATTTTAATATTCCGGTGTCGTGTTAATAAAATTTAAAATTTAGTGGCATAACCACGGTACGCAAAAGTTAAAACTCTTTTTGAGACTGAAATAGCTTCATACTTACTTCTGTTTCTGATACTTATTTCGAAGTGCTAGATAATTTGTCCTTGATAATCTGGTTTTGTAATTGTCGTAAGAATTTCGTAGCGTTGTTTCCTGAATCTTGTTCTTTGCCGTTATGCTTATGAAGCAATGACGCAATTTTGTTAGCTGGGCAGTGCCGCTCCAGTACACGCAACTGCCCTTGGCCTCTCAGATCTTCCGCAGAAAATAGGCTAAACGATTTCAAGTAAAAATGATTTGCCTAGCTCAAAAAAGAACTAAATCGCTAACATCTGAATATCGTTTTACCAGTTCACCAGAAAGCATTCCTTTGACTTCCTTGCAATAATTGTGCCTTAACTGCCTTCGGTAGTTTCAGTTTAAAACATCTCTCCTAAATTTAAAGCCGTCTTTTGTTATTATACACTATTTAGAGTATGGTCAAATGTGACGTCATTCTCAACCATGAGCGCACGCAGGGAGGCCACGGTGCCGTGGCCCCCTTCTTTGGCCCTGTAACAATGAGCTAAAACCTAGCTTTCAGTCTATAATTTCTCTAACTAGTAATGGTTGTAGCCTCCTTTCACTTATTTCAGCCAAGCTTCTGCTTTTAGACATAGGGTGCGAAAATATTTTAGTATTGTCCTTAGTGACTGCACTCACTGCATAGTGACACCTTTTTCGATAAAAAAGTGTGCTAAAATGAGTGTTTTTTTATGTGAAAACCGTAAAAGTTCGTTGACGGCTGGGGGCTACGCCAGCCGTTAGTGAGTGTATAAATTAATGTTCCTTGTGTATTAAACTTGCCAAAACATGGTAAATACTTGCTGAATGCGTGATAAAAAGTTATTCGGAGAAATTCTTTTTACAGCCTGACATTCGGAAAGTAATCTGCTTCTTCTTCGTGTGGGTGCGATGTTGCATCGGAAAGTAGCATGACTCTAAATGGCTAGGCACGTTTCAGACAGCCACCTTCCCAAGCTCTCGTTCACAGTGAGCAGGCCCCGAATCCCATGTAGATGGCGGTATATGGAACAGGATGTTATAATATGGTCTGCGGTCTGTTCCTTTACGCCACATTCACCGGTAATCCTTTTTTTTTAAAGGAAAAAAGGATTAATTTGCTTGTTATCACATACAAGTCTCATCAAATATTCAAGCCTAATTTTACGCACACAGTCTTAAAGACCCGCATCCAGGGGGCCCAAAATTTTTTCTCCCAGTTTTTTTACTCAGTTAACGACTGGTTAAAGCAGGGGTGGGGAACCTGCGGCCCACTTGAGTTTCAAATGTAGCCCGTGTCAAAATTTTTGTTAAGTGTACAATGCACTGGTAGAATAGATAACGTTATCTCATGTAATACTTGTGACAAAAAAACGCACAAAAGTCTCTGATTTGCGGTAAAAATAATTCACCATGAACCAGATAACGTTGGTGAATTATCGGTAAATTATCTGGTTCATGGTTATCTCATCTTGGTAAACAACTGCAAAGTGTCCAAAACTGTCCATACTTTCCGAAGTTTGCAACGATGCGCCAAGGTTGAATTGAGTTTTTTCTGGTTGATTTGGCGTATTTTTTATTAACGTTCTTTTGAATCAGGAAAAAAAGTTTTCCTTCCGTTTTTATCTATGACATCATGATGTGACATTGCAAGGTGTTCGTCGCTATAGGGATGACTTCGAGGGTCGAGGTCTATTTTTTTTGACTGCCGTCAAACATGACAATCAAACAACCAAATGACAAGCTTGTTACCAGAATTCCCTCCGCAAAATCTACCGCCAACGCGAGTTTCGTGTTTTCCTTCGTCATCGCAAAGTACACTTACAGCTAAACCACAGCGACATTGAATTTTTCTTCACAAAGGCAACAGGATTGTTTACCAGATGATCCGCAAGAAGACACTCCTTCCTGACTAAAACTACAGTGCATGCCTATCCAAATGATAGACACAATTGCTCCTTCCGCGATTTACTAGATTAGCTACTATAAGGGTGCCGGTGCATGCTTTGCTTTTTGCTTTACAAAGTAATAATCTGCAACATCTGATCGGCTCTGGTGCAGAACAATTGTAAAAAAGAAACTGCCATACCCGCTAGCACAATGATGAACAATCTATTGTTTTTGCACTTCACTTTGTCACTTTTTCCTAAATTACATGTACATTTGTTGCGTAATAATCTTCAACAAAGCTATACGCTTTCAAGTCGAATCTTTCTGTTTGGTTGTAAAGTAACTTTGCTGTTCTTCCCTTTTGAAACCGGTTTAAGAAAGGTAGATTTTTTATACCATAATATGGTGAAGAGCAACACTTTAAATGCATTTTGCATGTTTATTAAGCAACATTAAAAAAAACAATAAAAAGTCGAACGTTTTCGGCTAAATCAACTAGCCTTCATCAGGACATCTAAAAAACCATACAGTTATTACAAATAAATCAGAATATTACGAAATAAAACAAAAAATATTGAACAATTTATAGATAAACAATAATATCAGTCAAGCATAGGAACCTGAGAAAAGAGCAGATGCAAGATTAAGTTCAGTCCAAGAAATTAAGAAAATTATAAGCAAAAACGTAAGAACTTCAGCGAAGAGATAGTAAGCTATAGAATGAAATAGAAAAATGGTGTCCGGTGAGAAAGAAGGTAAGGGAACGAGAAAATATCAGTAATATAAGGTCAGAAAATGTTCAATAAGAAAGAAGCACCATGAGCATATAACTGCTTGTTAAGCTTAGGGTGGGTTTTTTTGATGTAGAGAGCTTCTTGAATCTCGGTGTCAAAATCTGACCGGCATTTCTTCAGAATCTTGAAGTTATCAGCAGAAAGTTGGGCTTTGCAGGCTTCACAGCAAACATCACAAAACGTCAAGTGATCCTTTATGGCGCTATTTTTGTGATGATCAGCTAAGTTAAGATGTTCCCTTGCTCTTACTCCAAGATGTCGGGTAGACATACCTACGTATGAGAGGTTCGCATCAAACGAACACGTAAACTTATAAATGACGTTGGAGCAAAGGGCATGAGAAGTACGACACTTTAATTGACTTTTTATTGATTTTTAATGTTGTTTAATAAAAATGCAAAATGCATTTAAAGTGTTGCTCTTCACCATATTATGGTTTAAGAAAGCGTGATGCAAGTGTATGGACATCTGCACCAGAGCGGACGTAGTTCTTTTGATCCAATCTTACCCAAAATTTTCTCGCCCCTCTTGTAAAAAATTTTGCCTCCTTAAGCATTTTGTTCTGGCTGCGGGCCTGAGATGCAAGCTGTCAATTAGTGACTACTTTTGAGCTGATTTTAGCAAACACAACAAACCGTTTTACTTACTCTATTCAAACCTTCAACAGATTTTAATGCTGGGTAATCAACGTTTTTTTCCAAACGAATTATTCTTGAAATGAGATGTTGAATCCGCATTTTTAAGACACGCACGTGGAGTTTGTATTGATATACGGGCTCCTTGTTTGCGTGAAAAACTAAAGCTCTCTCTGAAAACATTTTAAGGTCAGAGCAAGTAACATAAACTTTGGATTTCTGTTTCAAAATCAAAGTCCATACCCTGTAGCGCACTCGCTTTAAAAAGAGCTTGACCTTGAAGGTTTACCGGTAGTATAAGGTTGGTTTACTTTTGTATTCTCCATATTTCAAGAGTAAATTCGACGCATATATCCCAAACAAAAAAAATCTGTTTCCACGAAGTTTTTGTAAATTACTGCAAAACTGCCACGAATTTACTTGGATGTTGTAAGCTCTAACACGATCCGTGCAGCCCAAATGGACTTAGGCCTACTACTCTATTATGATGTTCTCACCAAACCTCTCACAAACAATAAGGTTACAGTATACAGTGTTGTTTCCTCGCCTTTTCGTGGTTTAAGGTTTACTGCTCCAGTAGATCGCATTTTTTTCCAAAAAATTATCGGATTTGCAGCAGGCTATTCTGGATAGTGCTCAGAATATACAAAACAGAAAACATTTTTAATTTTCCGAGTTCTGCATCTTTCAGTTTGCAAAAGAGGAAGCGTTCATTATAGCTCGTATAATCAAATCAAATCTCCATTACACTCGCGGTATTACGCCGAAGCGTATAAAGAGTGGCGGGGCCCATCTCCGCGGCTTAACGCCTGGGCTACACAGCCCCGAAGAAACATCGCAACGGTGGCGAGCCGTTAGCGACACTGTTCCGATTTTACCGGTCCGGTAATCGAACCCCAGACCTCCCGCACCGATAGCGTGCGCTTAACAACTGAGCTAACGGCGGGTCTTACCTCGTATAATGATGTGTTATTAAATATGCATCGAAAATTTAGCGTTCTCGTTCTGTATGCCTGTATTAGCTCGAAGGCGCCGGGAATTCTATTATATAGTACCTTCACTTCACAATGACGTCTGGAACGCATAAACCGCGATAAATGAGGGCTAACTGTGCCTACTTACCTACGACCGAGTACGCTGGATCATGGAAGAAGGAAGCGTGAGAAGCATTTTGATAGTTTTGCAAGAACAGTTGTCTAACATTCCACGATGTCGTACATTTAATTTTAGTTATCCTATAAATGCATCGTCCTAGTTCCAAATCTTCATGCTCAGTAAACAGATGTCGTAGACAATGACCGAGATGAGGAGCAAATAAACGTAACAATCCATTGGAAAAGATTGCGCTTGTTCCTCCCTGAAAATAAGAGCAAAAAGCGAAAATATGCATGGCAAGTTTACAAAATCTTAATTCTTTTTTAGGTTTAAAGGAAAGTTAAACCACTCTTGAGATAATTAACCCCATTGAGCATTCCAAAATTAACGTTTTGAGTACAATATCAATTATTTTGTATTTTTTTATATTTAGTTGCACATTTATCCTCCTATCACGAGAATGCTATCAATGCGCTATACGAGCTCGCTCAGGAGTTACCAGCCATCTGTCTGCCACACCAAGATGTGGGAATCTCGCTGAGTGCCTTTCCCAACGACACAAGTAAACTTGCCGGCTTGTTCTCCACTTTGTCCCTTTAATGCTGAGCGTCCAGCAGGGAAGCTGTGCATACCAATTGTATAGTGATTAGTTTGATCCCACTTGGAATCAAACCCAAGTCTATAGCTTCCGAGACGGCCGCTCTTACCACTCAGCCATCTCAGCTGTTTTACCATATTTCAGTGATTCACAACCTAGTCCAGGTGGACCGCTGAAGGTAGTTAAGGTTGAGACCAACCGCTTTATTCAACCAAAGTTATTGATTAAAATTGCTCCAACTTCAACTCAATCTTAATTCTCAACCCTTAATTCTTAATGCCATATCGCCGTTAGGTTTCACAGGCGGTAAAGGTTGATGCAAACTGCCCCAGCAAGAGCTCAAAAATGTAGCCATTGACGTTGAAACTGATCAGTGTAAGCTAGCATGGAGCTTAGATGTTAGTAACCGCAGTTTAATTTGTAATCAAGTTCAAACTTGACATACTATATACTGCTTGCTGCAGCACAGACTGACATTACCTAGCCTAATCATGGACATTAAATCATAGTTTTTTGATGAATGTCAGCATCACTGTCAAATTAATGGAGCTAGCTTTTTTAAGCAGGAAAGAATTACTTTTTCCTGAGTAATTTTTGTTCAAGAATGACAAAATACCCACGATTTCCGGATGGTGCCACTTGAGGTGGCTGTAGCTTTAACCAGGGATATGGAAGAGGTTGTTTCGTTAACCGCTTCCGATTCCACACCTATCGCTTCCAGCACTTACGCTGTCAACTACCTCTTTGAAAAAAGGTGGCCTCGTTACATTTTAAAAGTGCCGTGGTACAGGTACTCGTTACTGACCCTAAAAAGTACCGCGGTACCGGTACTCGGTACTGATTTCAAAAAGTACCGACTCGTTACTCGGTACTTTTCTGATGTTTCTTCTACATATTGTGTGACGTAAATGTGGAGCCATGGTCATTTGAATGTATCAAAATTGCACTACTACCACAAATATGTCAAAACGCGTACCAATGTTTATGATAGAGCTTTTGTCGCTGATTACGAACCTGACATTGTTTT
This sequence comes from Trididemnum miniatum, assembly GCA_964006365.1. Taxonomy (NCBI): domain Eukaryota; kingdom Metazoa; phylum Chordata; class Ascidiacea; order Aplousobranchia; family Didemnidae; genus Trididemnum; species Trididemnum miniatum. The sequence goes on from OZ023239.1 coordinate 16,366,208, forward strand.
TAATAATTATAACGTCATCTTGAGGATGCACCACGCGATATTCGCTTTTTTGTGTTTACTTGAGATCTCGTTATTTACAGTACGCACGCAAGAACGTGCAACTAGTGTCAATCAAATGATGCAGAATATACAATTTCCTGAGTGCATTTTACATTTAAAAGTCGTATTGGCTTCGGAAAAAAAGTTACGGCCATAAAACACATTTCAATCTTTTTTTAATCAAATATTTGACATAGAGTGAAATGTGTTTTTTCGCCTCAACTTCCTTTCTGGAGCCAATACGACTTTCAAATATATAAAAGGCACGTACAGGAAATTGTAGATTCTGCATCATTTGACTCCAGTTGCAAGTTACAGGCATAGACAGTTATTGAGATATCACAAAAGCGCAAAGTACGCGTCACAGTTTAAAAAGTTTTGAAAACACCGAATACTTTCGATAAAAGTACCGCGTTACTGGTACAACGGTCAAATGTTAGCGTAGAACGGCACACCTATGGGGCGCCGTTTGGAAAAATCGATTTTGTCTGACTCATTTTGCGCGTGTATTTTGGTCCGACTTGGAGTACATTTTGTCCGATATATAAGTAGGACATTTCCAATATACATATCGGACAAACTATGCTCAAAAAACGTGGTTCACAAAACGAATAGTTTTTTTCCAAACGGCGCCCCATCGACACCGTTCCTTTGGTCTGTTTGCCCTCATTAGCAGCCCACAGGCTTACGGGTCACTTATTGTTACGAATGCTTGACCGTGGTTACCGAAGCACCTTTCCGGATTTGTATATCTTAAAAGAATTCAATTTTTGTGGTACCTAACGTCATGCTAAATAACCACTCTAGTTAAATTCCCCATGTGGCCAAGGTACAACAGTTAGGCACAACGCCGTCCTACCTGGCCTGCTGAATGGGAAGTCAGAACCACTTTCACGTGTTGGGTCGGAGGACAGTCCATCCTCCATCACCAACAGTTGCAAGAGCAACTCAACAAATTTTATTGCAAAAAAAGTGCCACGGTACAATTGCACACAGCATAATCTGCACCACTGCCTTTTTTACCCATTATCGGCATAAAATGTGGTGCTTCTTAATACTTTTACACGTTTCACACAGGTGATATCGAGTTTTATTTGGATTTTGGAGTAATTAGCCGAGTGGTTTGGAGCGTCGTTTTTACAACGACCATAATCGCAAGGTTGATGGTTCAACTTCCACCTAATCCTCGTTGTTGCGTCCTTGGATATGATGCTTCACGATGATTATCTTTGCTTGGTGGAGTCTAACAAGCAGCAAATTGAAGAAGTCAAAAGCAAAATTCAAGCGCATAACTTAAAAACAAGGGCAAGTCCTAAGCGAGTCTGGATTCGTCCTATGCATAGCGCCTCCGTCGCTTTCTCGTGATAGGAGGCTAAAATGAAGAAGAAATCAAATAATTTGAACAATTTGTAGTTTTGTACGAATTCAATTCTGATAACATTGTGCAATGGACTAAAAACTTTTTCGCCAAATTGTTTTTTTAAGTTAAACTACATAACCATTTCGTTGAAAGTCAGGCTAAAAATACATCGTTCCATCACATTTATAGTGTCGTAAGTTCGTTATCTTACTGCAAGCAGGGTAGCTACAAACCTTGTCTTACCATGCAGAAGTTTTCTCCATTTGGTACAAAGTCCTCTTCGTGCTTTCCAAAGCCGGGCCGGCCAATATAAAAAGGTTTAGATGAATTTACTTGATTTAAAAATTTTGAAAGTTCTTTCACTTTTACGTATGCGTCGTCATCCACTCGAACAAACCAGTTAAATCTAGATTATAATTCAAATAGTAACAGGTTTTTAGCACTAAAACGTAGAAATATGAATTCACTAGATATAGGCCTGCCGAAAATTTGATATATTTTTTATCCTGGTGAGATGGCGATGAAGCGATTAGTAAATGCTTTGAGCAGGGACGAGCAACATTTTTTGTTGTTGGGCCATATAACTAATTTTAGAAATCCAGCTGGACCACACGAAATAATTAGTCGTTCGATGAACACAACGAACTAAAAAGTTCTCACAATGTAAAGTATTATGTGTCTAATGCTTTGGTGGGACACTTGAAATTTAATGTTCTTGCTTATAGTTTGGTAACATCAACGTTGACAGAAGTTGCAGCAACCTGTTCCTAAATTGTTCTAGCGACATAAGTAAACTTGCCGGCTCGTTTACCACACTGTCCATTTAATGCTGAACGTCAAGCAGGGAAGCTATGAGTACCAATATTATGATTTCCGATTTGACTCGACTTGGAATCAAACCAGAGTCTGCAGCTCCAGAGGCAGGCGCTCTATCAGCCGTCTTAGACAAAAAGACAAATAACAAATCAACTGAAAAAACAGTGGCAGCTAAAATCTCTTTCTTCCTATCGCAAGTAACATATTGTATCTGACGTAATTTCCCGGACACAGCTAATAACTAATCGAGTCTACAGCACAGAGCGAAAGAATGCTTATTTCACGTACTATCACAATCAAATTGCTGTTTCTAAGCTAGCAAAAAATACGCGAAGTTTAGATTGTCAGTCCAATTAAACTGACGGATTATGATCATTTGCTTGATGGAGAAAAAATGTAGTGTTAACGAGGGCCACACTAAATGACTTGGTGGGACGGGTAGTGGCTCGCGGACCGCCCTTTGCAGTGGTTGGACTAGATCCAGCTCAAATTGAAAACGATTATTTTAGCCTGCGCTAGTTTTCCTTGGTTACGGTGTAGATACAGATCTTGGATCATTGGCGTTGCCAGGATCGGGGCACCACGGCACTGCGCCCTTTTTTGTTTGACGAAGCCTCATTTAAACTGTATTTGTGCTTATAAATACCGTGACCTTAAGACTGTTTTAATATGGTGGATCCCCCTAAGTTTTCAGCTGGTTGCGCTTCCGAAATGTATAATTTTTTCTTCTCGAAATTGCTTACTTGTCTATATACATATCATGCATGAATTTCATCATTGAAAAGCTCTTCTTTTGAGGTGGATAAACATTATCTGACACACCAGGAAGCTGGATCAATCTCATTCCATTGCTAAGAAAATCTTGGCGTTGTCCATCAGAATTCAAAAATCCGTTGTTGTTGGCAAAAACTTCAATTTTTATGTTTTTTGTTGAGTGGTTCATCCATGTTTTTATTGCAGCATCAACTCTGGTGTCTCTAAAATTTTCTGCTGACATCAAACCTACATCACAAAATACAAATATGGTTCATATTAAAACCAGCGTAATTGCAGGTTCTCTGTCATTTGTTCTAGATCTTTTTTGGGCAGTGTAATGCATTTTCTTGAAACCCATGAACCACTTTACAAAAAAATGCAATGGTCAAAATTAATAAATAGATAAAATTTGTATAGGCAAAATAACCCTACATGTTGTTTCACGCAATTACGTTTATCAGAGGTTCATAGTGTTGTGTATGTAAACATTTTCTCATCGGGTGTGCATTTGGTTTTCGGATCACTTGAAGTACCGTCGCGAATCTAAGTGATTCTATGGCGTGTGAGCATTGCAGTTGTGAAAATTGCAGAGCAAGCTTCTACAAACTTGCAAAGTCAGTGACGTAGACTGAACAATGAACATACCAGCGCGAACTTAACCATTACACAACGTGCGATGACTCAAACACATATTTCGATCTAGTGCGTGCCTGCTGTTAACAAGACCTGTATGGCCACGGCGCATCTTTCTCGTTTAATTCCTGTATTTTTTATTATGTATCATTTTTATAGCCGCATGGGATTTTGCTGCTAATGGGGCATAGCTACTGATTCATTTAAATTACGAGCACAAAGGCCATACAGATCTCAACTATATATGAGGGAGTTGTGGGAAATAATCATTCAATAAATTTTATTCGAAGTTCTTATTACTCGAGCATTATTCATTTTATTCGACGTTGTTACTATTCGAGTAGTTACTATATTTGAGGATTAGGCCTATGCTATTATTATTCGACGTGATTAATGGCTGTAACATCTGCAATAAAGAATTTGTAGCGTTGGTCGCTATTATTTGATGACCGCGAGACAGCCATGTCTCATATATTATGTATTATACAAACACGGAATACTCTGACATAATATGATTTAGGCCTATACACGATATTGAGCATACAGCTGTTACTGCATGTTATGTTACAGTATGGATCTATTTTGGGGATGCTTGTCACACTCTTCACTCATTATGGCTGTTTTCACTATAACTTACTCATTGGTTTGCTGCATATTAGAGTTAAAGTATCGGTAAGACGACAAAACAAAAACTAGCTCATACTTTTTAATTTGTCGATTAAATAGTCTTATTTTGAAAGGTGGTTGAAAATAATTTGCAGACCTCAGTATGAACCTTGAAAAGATAACGAGCTTCTAACCATAAAAAATCTATCACAGGCTAGTAAAGTATTATGGACAAGGCTCGAATGCAGGGCTTCCCCATCATTTTCTGCCCACGCTCTACTTTTAGAAAAAATTTTATCTGGGGCCCTCTATCAGATCTGAAAAGTCTTTCATAAATATAAATTGTATCAACTTCTGATCTAGGCCAACCCAACCCTTAATTTCTTATATTCTAACTTTAGAAACTTTAGAATGGTTTGCGGTTCTCTGTTAAGAGCTTTTCCACCCACTGATCGGGAAGCGCTGCTCTATTGCGAAAAGCAGGGAAGTGACCTCATGCCTCATCGATTTAATGTAACAGTGGTTGCTGCTTTAAAATACTTTTCTTAGCTAACATTAGGGTTTCCCTTTTCCCCGAATTTTCAACTTCCGGGAAACGGAAAATTTACAAAATAAATTCTCGGGAATTCCGGGAAATTTTCGGGATCCCGAAAATTCTCGCAATTCCCGGGATTAGAAAAATTTTTCCGGGAATTTTTCTCGAGCTTGATTATTTTACCATTTTTTTTGATTTTCAACATTTCAAATCTAATTTTTAGCATTGTGTTACGTTGTTTTGACAAACTTAGTTTGAATTTTTCAATTTTTTCGGCAAATAGAGAAAAAAACTGATCTCACAAGCATTTCGTCTCGAAAAATTTTGCTAGTTTTAAAAAGCAATTTTTAGTAAGCAAAAAAATTAAAATTTGCACTAACGCATTTTTTATGTCGGAATGATGGATATTAGTACCCTCCATAAAATCCTTACTAATGTACAAAAAATTTCCCCGGGATCCCGACATAAACTTCCCGGGAAACGAGAAATTTGAACACTCCCGATTTCCCGGCAAATTTCCCGTCCCGAATTCCTGAGAGGAAACACTAGCTCACATGTAAAAGATATGCAGTAATTGTAGGCTTATAAATACTGATAGCCAAAATGCAATGTGACGAAAAAATTAGAAAAATAATACTTTTTAAAATTAGAAAAGCATACCAGTGGATGTGGGAAAGCTGAAGCTTCCCCTCCGCTAGCTACGCTACTGACAATAACGATAGTGCAGCAGTTTGTAAGCACCATCCAAGTTTCCAGCAGATAGTTTGACATACCAATATAATGGGTGGGGAGAATTCAGCCCCCTCCCCCAGCTGCTGTGCTACTGACGAAAACGATGGTGCAGCATAGCTTGCAGGCACTATTTAAGTTTACAGCAGATAGTTGGCACACCAATGGGGAGTCTGTTACCCTCCTCCCCCTAGCTACGCTTCTGCTTTGGGTACCTGTTTTGTACAGTTTATCAAGTTGCAATCACTTTTAGAGTCTTTAGGTACAGGGTGTCCCAAAATAATTGAAACCTACAAATCTGCTCATAAACATATTGATTTCACCTCCATAAATTATAATTTACTTTTTTAAAATCTGATAACAGTTACAAATAACAAATGTTGGTTCAAAACCCCATCATGGCTTGAATATAAGAACATGAAACTTTTTGCGTCACGACTTATAGAAACTAAACCCGATAAAGCTTTTCAAACACGCTTCCGTGGTATGTTTGATTTCAACACTCATCCTGGAAATTGTAGGCCTAGATATTTCTGTGGTATTGTAACTTTCAAATATACGGAACTGACATAAATGTAGCAGGATATCAGAGACTCCTCAACGTATTTCGTTTTTTGTAATAACTTAAGCTAAATGGTAATCGAATTGATGGGCTCCATTCACTTGGGTATTCCTTGTACTGTAGGCCTATATTACTCAGAATAAAAGAAAACGTACAAGTTGCGCAATGCGCATGTCTTCTTTTCGACATGCTCCATAGTCTTTCAAAATTCATCAAGTAATGCTTACCAAAGTATACTGAGCCAGAATTAGGCGACATATCCACCTGTCTTTGTAATTCAAGTTCTTTTTTAGACGTGGAGCATCCTTGTATTGCTAGCAAAAACTGCAAAAGTTCTCCCAAACCAAAACCGCATAAGAAACCGAAGAAAACACTGTAAAGAATTTTGATATAAAATATTCGCATGCAATTATAATTTCAATGTCTTATAATTCCTAAAATGAAGGGAATTATGCCCAACTCCTAGTGAATTTTGCCCAACTTCTAGTGAAATGAATGAATGGTCTGAATGATAAATGAAGCAAAAACAGTGATCACTACTCAACACGTGCTAAGCAAAACACATGAATTAATACAAAAGTAGGTTTCTATCAGCATTTAAATGGATGAGATTTCATTGGCGAATCCGCAGATGAAGGCTAAGGGAGCTGAAGTAGTCTCCTCCTTTAAGTTTTAGTTTAGTAGATACGGTTACGGTATGTTAAACTTTATTGCAACCACCGCCTGAAGCTAAGTACTGCGGGTACAAGGTCAGCATGTTTTTGATTTTTTGCTTCCTTCCTAACAAAAAATTCTGGAACGACTACCACTTTGTTCTCGTAATTGGGATGTAGAAGTCTATACGTTGTCGTCTGCTTTTGTACCGGGAAAATTTTTTGTCTAGTCACGCGTTCATTCGCGAGCACTATTACAGGATCGCTAACGATCCTCCCAACCTTCCATTCAAAAACTGACCTATTCGAGCAACCGAAAAAACAGGTTGACAACTATATAATTTTCTAAAGGCCTACTACGCTTTCTGGAAAAATGAAATTAAAAAAATAGAATTTTGTTGTTATCTACTTTGGCAAGTTAGCGTAACGAGAAATTTTAAGAGGGGGTCCAAAAACTACAAAAGCCGTGAAAAGAATTTGGAAATTTCAGTCACTTGGCATTATTTCTTTTTTTTCACTAAAAAGAAAAGTGAAAAGAGGGGGGGGCATGACACAGTCCCTTCCCTTCCCCTCCAAATACGCTCCTGGTTTTATGCCATGGCGCAAAAGGAAGAAACTAAGGTAGGACAAGATCGGGTATCTCTAGTTTAGTCACTTGTTAAAGAAACGGAGTGTAAAGAATGGTTGTGGAGTCTACCTTAATATCCGATTTGAGTTGAGTAGGCTAATGGCAAGGACTAAACAATGAGAAGTTTGTATTTGTCTGAGAAATGGGTGAGGATTTGCGAGTTGTTAAAGTCACTTCGTGGCGGATGTGGGGTTGGAAGTGGTTACATACTTCTGAGACGTTACTGGTTTGATGCTCTTCTAGACGTTTGCTGAGGTTCAGCAAGTCTGACCTATAGGCTGTAGAAGGATCCACAAGAGCTATTAAAACGGTATACTACGTTGCTTCTTTTGAGGTAGTTTTGGTGATCTTTCGTGTGAAAGTAGTGTTCAAGTTTTCTGGTTGAGTGGATGAAACCGAGTGTGCAGTCAGAAAGATTCCGGCTAATGAAAGTGATTTATAACTTTTACGTAAACAAGGCAATTATCTTTTCATAAGAGTTGCAGTTGATGCAAAAAATTATGTATAGTTTGTGATATACGTGTAAAAACAGACTATAGTGTTACTTTAAGATCAGTATTCCGAACATGACAATTAAACAGAGAGCAGCCCTAAGAAATACTCTGTTTGAGAAGGTTTGGGAAAATATGAAGTATTGAAGTAACCCTTTGTTTCCAACGCTATCAATCAAGTCTACCACGCTATGAATATGAGCACAGTAAAAGCTTCAAATAGAGTAAAATGAGCTGGTAAGCCCCTAAAAGTAATAGATATTGCACATTACGGTTCTGTGAATCCCTGTAACGTCACCTGGACTACGACTGTTACATTTTTCTTTAATTTGCATACAGCATGTGGGAAACACACTATTTTTAAGTCTTCCACGTAATTGCACTTTCGCCTAAAAATAAAATTCGGTGCGTAGTCTTATGGTTTTCTGACACCAAGGTTTGCTAAAGAAGATTAACTTTCTTCACTACTTCTAAAATTCTCACAACGTTGCATAGCCACGTTTTAAAAAGTAATTACACAAGAAGTCTGTGGCCACAAGCATGCGCGGATTTATGCGGGGGGGGGGGGGGGGGGGGGTTCAAGGGGCCCGGGCCTCCCCTGAAATTTCCAAAATTTAAACAAATTTTTACTTGTTAGCAAATGTCATAATTATTATAAAAATCTGAAATACTTTAAACTTGATTCAGGAAGGTGGTTTGAGTAGCAGCGTTTTCTGTCATCAAAGTCCTTTCTTATTTGCGGCTGGGCTGCTATTGTTACTTGTTAGGCCTACATCATAATCCATATGAAAGTCAGACATAAATTCATGACGAAAAGGTTGCTTGGACCGCCAATCCGGTGAATCAGTATTGCGAAAAAGCATAGTACAGATAAAGAGTTGGCTTATTTTACTTGTAAGGTCAGGGCCGGCGCCGAGGGGGACTGCACCCCCAATCGACGTGCTTGGCCCCCCCAATCAACAAGCTTACTCTTTTGAAGACAGTGGCTGTTGTGCTTAATTTCAAACTTTGGCCCCTTTTGATAAAAGCTTGGCCCCCTAAGTAGACTACTTTGCCACCGGCTCTGTATAAGGTATTGAAGTAGCCTGCTGATATGTCATTATGCTTTGGAAATTTAGGAACTGTAGTTCAGCTAAGTAGCCTACTTGTGATACGATACTATAAGCCGAGTGTTTAGAGCCGACAAACCTTAGGCTATTTCTGCCAATTAGAGTCCTACCTTATTTTCTTTAATTAGCATGTGTTAACCAAAAGAGGGCAGTTACCCCCTTTCTCAGGCGAAAATTAGTCCAAGATATAGAAACAAACTAATGAAATTGAACTGTTGGTATGGACTACACTTGCTGTCAACAGCCAACACCCACAGTCAGCATCCACCCCCTTGACGATTGCAAAAAGAAACCTTTCTTTTTTGAAACGAACCGACTTTTCTTTGGGCGGAACTTGCCGCAATTGCTTTCATGTTTTTTCTGTTTAGTCCAACTTTCTAATTTAATCTCGAGAAACTTCGGTGCGATGCAACAATACCGTAGGTCCAACTTTTCTGATGTGTTTTTCTTGAACTGCATTTTTGCCATTAATGCTACTGTGAAGCACTTAATAAGTAGGAGTTTCCTTAAATCCGGTGTATCTGCAGTAACTATGGCTGCACACAAAAATTATTGAAAAAAGTTGAATCAAATCTTCATTTTAGTCGTTTCATTACACTTACTGTATTACCGAAGCGTGGTTGCGAGTGGTGGGGGCCGACCCCGCGGCTTAGCGCTTGGGCAACGCAGCTTCGAAGAAACGTCGCAGCGGTGGAGAGCTGTAGGCTACAGAGCAGGGGTTCTTAACCGGGGGTAAATTTAGACTAAAGAAACTTTAATTTTCAGTATTGAAAAAGCAGTAGTCGTACTCTGGGGGTAAACGAGACAAAAAAGGTTAAGAACCCCTGCTATAGAGTGTCCGATTTGACCGGCCTGGGAATGGAACCCAAACCTTCCGCATTGATAGCGACATTTTTAACGTTGCGCTATAACGGGTCGGTTTGTTGAAAAATTATTAAAATGAAAAAACTAAATTGACCCTGCGTAAGTGCTAAAATAAAGTAAAAATACTGCCAAGGAAGACCAGACCAACAAATGATTTAAAGAGATCCAGGGGTGGAACCGGGGGGGGGGGAGGCAAAATTGGCTTTACGTACCGTAACTGTCTCAGAATCTGGAGAGTTCCGTTTTTCAGACATCCCGATTATGTGTTTAAAAGTAGGCCTACCTGATGATATCGACGCTGTGATATGGGTTAAAAATGCTTAGACAATATCGACGCTGTTTTTGACCTTAATCGCATGAAAAAATTCTTTTCGCGCGCAATTTATTTCACCTAAAAATGTTTCGGTAGGCAAGGCAGTGTTTTCTCATGCTTCACTATCTTCACTTTTCAAGACAGTTTTGGGAGAAACTGCCACTTCAAATTAAGTGCATATTAAATATTTATATCAAGGTTTATATGCGTTGTTTATATCATTGTTGGTACTTGAAAAAAAATTTTGGAGGGAAGCAATCAACTGTTTTATCCCCTGACTACACCCTGTTTGTGACGTTGCGAAAGCTGGCCTTCTTTAATCAGTTAAATTTCCTATGGCCCAAAAATGAGGAAAACTAAAATTTTTTCAGTAAATTTTTAACCACGGCATAACAGCTTGAGTTTCCGTGAAACCTTTTCACCCCTTAAATGAAGCGTAAAGCGTCAAGCAAAAGTATGAATGAAATATCTAGGTTGTTTCCTCAGTTTTGGCATTGTATAGCTTAGTCATGGTTAACTACAACTGCGTAGTAATTTAGATTACAAACATTACAATCCGATGCATTTCAATAGCTCTGAACTACGGTAATTGTAGTATCCTTAAACGTCATCACGATGTGAGGGCAATGAAACCCCCTCCATTGAAAAATCCTACGTACGTCCCTGCTAGATAGCGTACTTTAATCACAAACTTTTTCCTTCAGCTCCCTGAAAAAACCTTACCATATTAAATTTTCTGCCCCCCCCCCCCCCCCCCCGACAAAAACTGTTTAATCCGCGCCTGGCCACAGGAGTGTCAAGTCATTATTTGGATAGAAAATTTCGCAAGTAAGCAGCAGATGACAAAACACACAATAGAAGCAAAGCAAAGAAGTTCCCTCTTGGCTTCTGCGGCAAATGACCGAGTGGTGTAGAGCGCCCTCCTCTGGAGTTGTAGAGTCAGGTTTGATTCCGAGTCGGGTCAAACCAATGACTTTGAAATTGGTATTCACAGCTTCCCTGCTTGACGCTCAACATTAAAGGGACAGTGTGAAGAACAAGCCGGCAAGTTTACTTATTGTGCCGTTGGGAAAAGCGCTTAGTGGATTCCGGGGTTGTAAAAATCGATAATAAAAAAGTAAAGAATAATTCGATACTTCAAAAACAAGTAGCGAATTCCTACATTCGATAACAAAAATGAAATGAGAATATCGATCAATCGATAACGTCAAATCGATACTTTTCTCTGACTCAGTTGACAGCGACAGCGTCAACATATGTAAATGCTAATGGGGGGGGGGGGGGGGCTTGGCTTCAGGTTAGGCAAAGTGGAGAATGTCGGTGTCGAAGGCATAGCTATGGGGCGCCGGCTACTGGGACGTGTCACCGGATATTTCCGACTTATAGGCTACATAGGTCAAATTCGCCGTTTGGAAAAAAATATACGTCTTGTGACCCATGTTTTTTGAGCTTATTTAGACTCAAAAAGCATTGTTCACAAAACGTATAGTTTTTTTCAAACGGCGCTCCATATATATCGGACAAATTATGGTCTAAATAAACTCAAAAAACATGGGTCACAAAACGTTTAGTTTTTTTCCAAACGGCAAATTTATCCGATATATAAGTCGGAAATATCCGACTTATTTTCCGTGTGCTTTTTGGTCCGACTTAGAGTGCAATTTGTTCGATATATAAGTTGGATATTTCCTATATATATCTCGGACAAATTATAGCCTAAATAAGCTCAAAAAACATGAGTCAAAAAATCGTAATTTCCAAACGGCGTGGAAAACGATTTTGTCTGACTTATTTTGCGCGTGTATTTTCGTTTGACTTGGAGTACATTTTGCCCAATATATAAGTAGCCTAAGATATTTCCAATGTAGGCTATAGGGTCTATAGCGGACAAACTATGGTTTAAATAAGCCCAAAAAACATGGTTCACAGAACGAATAGTTTTTTTCCCAACGGCGCCCCATACATAGCATATTATGATGGGCAGTTTAAAACAGGAATACCAGATGGCTTACTCACTTTTCCCTTTTCACTATAAAAAAGATCAAATATCACTTTTTCTCTTAAATACTTTCTATTCTTAATCTTGGCCTACTTCATACTGTTGACCATAAATCTTTTCTACAATGTTCGAAGCACAAAAGTATTCCTACCAGTATCAGATGTAATCTTGTAAATAAAAAAGCTGGTTAAAAAATATTCAAAAACTACTTTATTAGCCTCACGACTGAATTGGACTGTCTGGCCCTGGACTGCCTGGCCCTGGACTGCCTGGCCCTGGCCTGCCTTCTACAAAGCGATACCAAGTGACCAAACGTTAAGCAAACGTTTTCTCGTGTTATATTTTGGAATGAAATAAAAATGACAGTGCACACGGAATTTTCCGCACGCTCATTGTTATGCGGATGTAAAAAAATAACAGCTGAGATGGCCGAGTGATGTAGAGCGTCTGTGTCTTGAGCTGTTGACTTAGGTTTGATTCCGAGTCGGGTCAAACCAATGACTTTAAAATTGGTATTCACAGCTTTCCTGCTTGACGCTCAGCATTAAAGGGACAGTGTGGAGAACAAGCCGGCAAGTTTACTTGTTGTGCCATTGGGAAAGGCACTTAGCGGGATTCCCCCATCTTGGTGTGGTAGACAGATCGCTGGTAACTCATAAGCGAGCTCGTATAGGGCATTTATTGCTTCTCGTGATAGGAGGATAAATATGCAACTAAATAAAAAAAATAAAATAAAATTTACCTGCTAACACCACAAAAAACAGATAAGGTACCAAAAGTAACAAAAAATAAAAACTTTTGAAAAAATTTATTCAGAAAAAAAAAGTATCGATTATTAATATCGATTTACTAGGTAAAAAAGTAGGAAAAAGCCCCAATCGATAATGAAAAAAAAAGTTGAGAATTTTTGCATTCGATGACGAAAAAGTAGAGAATATTGATTATCGATTTCTAATTGATATTTCCAACCCTGGTGGATTCCCACATCTTGGTGTGGTGGACAGATGGCCAGTAACTTTTAAGCGAGCTCGTTATAGCTCTTTGATCGTTTTCTCGTTATAAGAGGATAAATATGCATGACCACATATCGCTTAAACTTGTTTAAAGTTATTGGTTGAAGTGAGCTTTTTTGCTATCGTTGAAATGCGTTAAGAATGATCTATTACCTTAATTTCTCATCACAACGGAAAAACATAAGTTCACTATAAGCTACCACAGAAAAACAAAACTACCTCAAAAAATAATTCATTGCTTGAAAATGTAGCTTTGATATTAATATTGATCCAGCAAATGCTTTGCGACTCAGTTTGAATTTTAGAAAAAGTTTCGTCTTTTTCCAGAAGTCCATCACGTTTAAGCAGGTCGAAATGTTAGGATTTCATTCAAACAAATGTGCCATATTGCTATTAGGCTATATTGCGGCATAAGACCTAACAGCCAAACTAAAATCACATAATATTCATTAAACATTCACTCTTTTTCAAAATTGCTGAAACTGGCCTACTTAGTTCAGAGACGTCGAGAACGAAAATCCACCGAGCGATTTTTCTTATTGGTTAGTCCTAATGTTTTATTTTTCACAGTGTCATCGCAAAATGTAAAAAAGTACCAAAATAAATCTAAAACACTCAAAATAACCCCTCGTTTTTGCATGTTTAAGCTTGAACTTGCAATGCAAATGCAAATTGCGCGAAAAATCAGTGATTTCGCTTAAATTAAGCACGGTCAAAAGGCAGATTTTCGTTGTCTTTGAACATCAGATCATTACTTCTAAGCCAAATAAAACCATTTTCCGGAAAGAAATGATGGTAACGACTTCTACTCGAACGATTTCATTTAATTACTTGTAATAAAAATACTGACGAGTTATGATGCTGATTTCAGCGTTACTAACTCGAATTCGTTGAACTCGCTCTTTTTTGCCGAACTCGAACTTGAACTCGATCTCGATAAAAGCTATTTGAGTATTGAATTTCTCCCAAACTTGACAAAAATTGCTTGAACTTAGCCTAAACCCGATAAAAACTATTGGAATGTATAACTCGGTAAAAATTTCAAAACTTGAACTCGCAAAATTAAAAATGAAGAGCTTAAACTTGAACTCAATTAAAAATGCTTGCGAGTTCGCAGCCATGGTTAATTCCGTAACATGCAATGAATAAATTATCGATTTCTGCATTGTAAAAAAGAGTAAGAATTGCTTAATTTCTGCCATGAGGGGAATGCTATGAAACACACAGTTTATAACTTAAACTTCTCGCGATTGTAATCAAGAGTGGAGTGGCAATTATGCAATCTAATCCTCGAAAATCAACCTCTAATGCCTTTGCCAGCGTTCCTTGATGCTGACTGACAAACAGCCCCTCCCATCCTTCCGTTTTGTCTAGTTCATGCTTTGCGAGATAAAAACTTTCAGCACCTTTGCAAGCACGCCATCAATTTTTCGTTCGGTGGGGCGGCAGCAATTTTGCTGTGGGTGCGAGAGGTTTTGAGTTCGATTCCCAAGCCGGTCAAATTGAACACAGTGTAGCCAATTTACGGTTCTCCACCTCGGTGAAGTTTCTTCGTAGTTCAGAAGTGTGTGCCTCATCGTCACTCGTTACAGGCTAGGGCGCAATACCTCGAGTATCACGAAGATTTGATTCTTTGACATTTACAGTAACCAGTCGTAAAAACCTAGAAGCTATTCATAGTTTTTTGTTTTTCAAGCCACATAATTGCAGCTTAAGTTTTTATACTAGTAAAGTATATGCATCATGGAAAATGACCTATGGGCAACAAATCCGCGAAACCAGTTTTGCCGCCCAATGCGCCTCGATATTTTTCCTAAAATAAAACGATTTCGCAAAGTTGTCACTCACTGCTCTACACTTAATAGGCTACTTTGGAGCCCTAAAAAAGTAATTATACTACCATGTATTTGATTACAAACACCACTGCCGAGAAACAGCTAAAAACATTTGGGTGGCCGTTTGAGTTTTTTTCTGGTGCCTTTGTGAACGCTACAAGCCTGCGATAATCTGGGTGTTATGCCATGATTTTCAGCTGTTTCTAGGCAGTGTTATTTGTAATGAAATTATGGCTGACTAGCTTTCAATTTCATCGTATATCGCACATTTGTTCTCAAGTTTCATTGACGCTGAAGCCATTACGAGTCTCACGACAATGATTGTGAAGAACTGCACAAATAAAATCGTGCAGTTTCTTCGCTGTTTTCAAATTCTGAGTATATTTTACGCTTAAAATACACATAGACTGAGCGAAATTTTGCACTTGATGTGATGTAGCAATTATAATGATATAGCGGCAAGCAGAAAATACAGCAGTCCTAAAACGACGCTACATTTTTTTATCTGACGATCTTCTGCGGTTTAATCACAGCCGTGCATGAACAGCGTAAGCGCAACTGCGGAAATGCAACCGCCGCTATTGTCAAGCAAATTCCTGGAGAGGCCTAGGCGGTATTGATAAAGATGAGTCAATCAATGGTTGCTGCTGTATCGAACAAATAAGCTATGTATTTGTGAATCATTTTCGCGAAACCATTGTCCTTCGTGTGATAGATCTTTCGTTAAACAGGCCCAGCTGGTACACTGCATGGACCCGGTGGAAATTTGTTCTTCTTTTCGCGAAAGAGCTTCGGGTGTCGTGTAAAGGGTTCGGTCAGAAGCTGTTGGCCATCTGTCTACCACTCTGAGATGGGAAAATCCCGTTACGTGCTTTTGCAGAAGCGCAACTATCAATCAATCAATCATGGTTTATTTTGTGCAATAGTTTCAGCAAATGTAAATGCACACACTGACACACATTTAAAAATGAAGCACAAGGAGAGGACGAATATGACCACACGGTCTTCTCAGTCAGCCACTACCTTATCTGCCTACATATAAGGAAAAAATAAGCAATGGTACGTTGAAAAGTAAATTACGGTTTCATTTTGATGCAACATATAACCACGAAAACTGGCCTACAAAAAATAATAAAACACAAATTATGAAAAACTATCAAAAAAAACAAACAAACTTATGCACAATGTTTGGAGTTTTAAATTTCATGTACAGGTGCGTAAATTAAATTTCATGTATAGGTGGGCAACTAGCAAACTAGCCTGCTTGATCTTTACACTGTCTCTTTAATTCCGAGCGTCAAGCAGTGAAGGAATAATACCAATTGCAAAGTCATTGGTTTGACCCGAGTCATCAGCAAGATCCAGAGTCAGACGTTCAATGCACTCAGCCATCTGATCGGTAGTAAAACCGCTATTGTGCTTAATGATGCGTTTGTTTTTTGCAACAACCGGTATTGGCCTACAACCACTAAAGTGTTAATTGACTTCTAACTTTTTTTGTGCCTGCGCGAAAGCTACCTCTAGCAACTCTCAATCAAAAATTGACGGTTTCATAACTGATTAGTTAGTGTAGTTAGTGTCTTTTATTTCCGTACCGTCAACACAAGAATAATATACAAAAATAATATACAGTATAATTGGACAGCACGAGAAAAGGGAAGAAGCAACAAAACGATAAACGCTGTAACATGCATGGGGAGAATAGAAGATCAAGAAAAGTAACATGAGAAGCGTGGTTGCAGCACCTGATTGTAGTAGCTGACGCAGTTTCCATGCTTTCTTGTCAAACTTTTTTTATATTTCTCTCATTTACAAGATGTGCAAGGCGGAGATAATTATCGTCAATAACCTTGCTGTATTAAAAGGAGAGCAGAAAGCACGAAAGAATGGAAGCACTTATTCTGTCCTCGTGTCCATTGTCCAATTATGGTAGTCTTGAGGCCCGCGGTTCTTGGTGTTAGTTTTCTGCATCATAATCATTTTTGATGCCATCGTTAAAAAAGTGATTACGACATCAAGAAATTGATTATGATGCAGAAACTAGAACCAAAAAGTGATGGTTTCTGATGAAACTCAGAATCAATCGCTGCACTTTCATACAGAAAACGGAATTTCGAATATTAGCAGCACCGGTATGTCTTTATCGAGCCAATGACTTGTCGGCTTGGCGCTTGGCCATGAAGCCTGAAAAATACCTACAACAAAAAAAATTGAATGCATTTTCACAGCCGAAATAAATTCTCAGGATTCCGCGAGTGACTGCTAAGATTTTTGGGTTTGGCGAATAACACCTCTCTCTCTTTCTCCCCTTTTTTAATTCATGCTTAATAATAGATGATGGCTTATGATAGGCTTAATCAGGTATACGTACAGCAAAGACGTCCAACCCGAGTGCCACTTGTAACCGGCCAAAGCTTTCATAGTGGCCTGTTAAACTTTCTACATTAATTAGTTAGCTCGTCCTCACGCGCTGACACGATATTCTGAGTTACAGATTCGAGTCCTTAAATAGCATGTGCTAAGGCAGACATGGCCAAACTACGGCCCGCGGGCCAAATCAGGCCCGCCGGTTCTTTTATTCTGGCCCGCCGGCACTTACACAAACTTAAACTCCCACCGTGAATTGAGCGGAACTCCTTTTTTTTCCTTTAGTGATCATGGATGGCAGTGATTTTCAACAAAATAAGCTTCAACGATGCAAAATTGGAATAAAAAACGAGGTGAAAACCTTTTATTTTGGAGATCACATTCGTTCCTGGACCGTGATCTTAAAAAAAAGGTCTTCACCTTGTTTTTTTAATCAGCGTGCGGCCCGCAGCTTCACAGTTTTTCCAAATCTGACCCTTCGTGTGAAAAGCTTGCCCACCCCTGTGCTAAGGTGTCCCACCAATGAATGATAGAGAAAACGCAGTTAGTGCATGTACACACACGCACTTTGTACACTTTCGATTGCTTTGTTGTTTAATTAAACTTGCATTTATGATCAGGGGCGGATCCAGGGGGATGCATCCCTCCCCGCCAGTCATTTTCAACAATGCTTTGGATGAATAAAATTTTTCCATAATTTCGAACCTCTCCATAACAATATGCCTTAGTCGCCTTAAGCACGCATATAATCGAAACTGTGCAAGCACACTGCACAATGCATCAAATTTGGTGAAGCACTCAAAGTTAGGGGCCAAAAATATGAATGAACTTTGCCTGAATATTGTTCAAAAAGCGCCAAAATGACCATTACAGTACGCAAATTCTCAAAAACCTTCCGGGATAGCATGCCCCCGGCTTTCCTAGAATCGCTTTTGTTACTGAAATTGCTTAAAATTAACTCTGCCAGAAAAAAATTTGCCCTTGAAAAAGTGACGAAATTTGGTGTCCTCTCCCTAAAAAAATTCTTAATGGGCCCCTGACATGAAACATTTTCAAAAGGCCTATTTACGCCTGTTTCCGGGTCTAAACGTCTTAACGTCTTTGTATTTTGTTAATATTCAACCCAATTCAAAATTATATCCTTCTTTCCCCCAGTGACGGGCACGATAAACCTTTCTGTACTAAAGCAATAACGATAATCGATAACTTAAAAAAGCTCTGGGCAATAATCGATAAATCTCAATTTCTTAAAGCGATATCGATAATCGATAAATTTTTCCGATAAATGTTATGGTAAATTTTCAATGTGTTTGACAAAGTTTTTTTTGTAAGTCAAATGGCAAAAATGTTTTTGAGGATTTTTCAAGAAAAAAAAGTAGTTTACGGACTCTGCCGTGGCAATAAACAAGAAAGAGAGATTTTGCTATTGTAACAAGACTTAATGGCACCGTGTATTCTTCCCATAGCGCCAACTCTCTAAACTCTTGAACACTGTAAACATAAAGAATCGTTTATCGCGCTAACTTATCGGCGATAACAAAATACATTACAAAAGCGATATCGGTAATCGATAAATCAAAAGTATTTTGAGCGATAACGATAATCGGCAATAAATTATCGCCGATAAACTATCTCGACAAATGCCCATCTCTGCTCCCCCCCACCAAAACTTTCTGGATCCGCTCCTGCTTACTACGTCGCCACACTAAAACATGCTGTCACATCATAAATTACAATGTACTGAAAACTAAACACAATGCGCATTATAGGCCCATACTAGCCTGTGGTCACACGTAAGTGATTACGCGTTCCGTTCGTATTTCTGCGCGCTTTACACGTGCTACAACATTTTGCTTTCATTAAGTTTACCATTGAGTAAGACAAGCAAGAAATGAAAAATAAAAAAAATAAGTTGTGATTTTTCATACCGTTTTTATCATCGCTGATATATTGCCGCCATGGTACTAAAATATGGCCCGAGAAAGCTTTTGAAAAGCAGATATAACCCGTCACTCAAAAAAATTGGACGCCCCTGACCTTACAGCGTCCATTTTTTATTTGGCATTATTTCCGAAGGGATGAGGCCATAGTGCTACTGTATCAAACTATTGGGCGTAAAGCCTTCGTGCAATTTTAAACAGAATTGGTGTTTTGTTTTTAATTCTCTCTGGCTTGGGTCTTGTTATCTGGATTAATAAACTCTGTTTTTTGCATATCGACCATAAATTTATCTATTGATTTTTTTTGTCAAGAAAGGGCGAATGGTTGTAAATAAATGCTAGGCGTTAATGGATTGTTATTTTGGTATATATTTTTTCCTACCAGACCAAAGTTGTCATAGGCTACAGATAGGCATCCACAGTAGAAGCAAAGTAGGCGAAATTGCCCCTTCAAATATTTTCATAAACTATGGTATTAATACAAACAATTACAGTGGCGTAGCCACGGGGGGTTTTGGGGGTTACAACCCCCCAGTGAGCCTCAAGTGACATCATACTTACGTCTCATTCTCATTTTCTTTTTGATTTTTTTCTTCTTCATCTTTATCCTCCTAACACGAGAAACCGACGGAGGCGCTATGCTTAGGACGAATCCAGACTCGCTTAGGAGTTGCCTCTGTTTCCAAGTATCTGCTTGAATTTTCTTCTGACTTCTTTAATTTGCTGCTTGCCAGATTCCAACAAGCAGAGATACTCATCGTGAAGCATCTTATTCAAGGACGAAACAACGAGACTAGGTTGGAAGTTGAACCATTAACTTGCGATCATGGTCGTCGTAAAAATGACGCTCCAAACCACTGCTTTTTTGAACCACACGCTTTTTGAAGCGTTAAATACTTTTACTACTCTTTTGTAAGCAAGTACCCGTAACTGTGGGCCTAAGTCGGTTATTTTATGTTAACTGAACGCGTAGCCAGAGGCGGATCCAAAGAACGCGATTTAGGAGATGATAAACGGCGCACGAAAACAGGTACCAAATTTACCAAGAATATGAGCGATAAAGTGATATGTACGAGAGAAATGCTGACGTTTTAAGGGTAGAGGGTGATCGGCCAAGGAGCTGCCGCTCCTGTGCACGCAGCTGTTCTTGGCCCCTCTGACCTTCTGTAGAAAAAAGGCTAAACGATTTCAAGCAAAAATGATTTACGTAGCTCCAAAAAGAACTAAATCACTAACATTTGAATATCGCTTTGGCAGTTTCACCAGAAAGCATTCCTTTGACTTCCTTACAATAATTGTGCCTTAATCAGGGTTCGAAGTTACGGGGGGTGGAGGAATGTGTTTCCCCCAGTAATTATAGTTATCCCCCCAGTAAAAATTTAATGGTATATTTGGGGGGGTGCTAAAACATTACCCCCAGTGATAAGGAAAAGCGCAGTATGGGTGATGTTCCCGTAGAATTATTTGATGTAAGTTAATTTGTGTTTTCGCAAACACGCGTGATTGAAAAAAATGAAAGTAGGATCACAGATTTCAATTGAGATGGTGTGTTGGCTTGAAAACTCTAATTTGACGCAACAAAGTCGGGTTTTCCAGCCTACACACCAGCTCATTGAAAGCTGGAGCCGATCGCATGTTACATGATGGTGCAGTGGTTCGGAGCGTCGTTTGCGCGAAGGGCATAATCGCAAAGTAGATGGTTCAACTTTCACTCATGTCTCGTAATTATTGCGTCCTTGCATAAGATGCTTAACGATAAATATAAAGCAAGGTTCGTCACAAAGTTGGTGCTAAATTGCAAATATCTTAATGCAAGATTTTGGTCCGCTTGCGACAACGAGAAAACGGTCTATGGGGACAAGCAAACAAGAGACGCTGCAAGATTTTTCAGTCTTGATTCAATGACAACAGGACTGCTAGGGGCCTTCAGGCAAGCAAAAGCTCATGCAATTAGAGATAAGTATGACGAGTTGTTGAAAATAATTAAAACGTTCCCAGTTTCGACAACGGAGTGTGAACGGGATGCAAAACATACCTCCCCTCCCCCGCATTGAACAATGTGTGCACCAAAAAGTGCAATCGCATTTTTGCATGACCACATGCAATGCCATTTTGTTTACAATATTAATGGTTCTGCGCTTTTGCAGGTTGAGTTCAGTAAGTATGTGCATGAGTGGCTCAAAAACCACCGTGCAGCCATTTTGCAAGATCGAAGAAATCCACAGCCAAAACCGTTCCAGCCTATTTGCTGTGAAATAATTATTTAATTGATTACCTCTTTCCTTATTTTTTCCCTAGTTCCTAGGCTTAACTGAAGCAGTTCTTATTTTGTCGTGGTCTTGTTGCAACATTTTACCGTTATTGAGCTTAACTGCACCTTTCATTCAATGCAAAAACGCTTGGGAAGCTGCTGCAATGGCGAGCTATTAAGTGTGCAACAGCATTAGCATTGCCGTCTTGTACGTCGTGTCTACTGTCAGGCAGAAAATAGTTTTAAGAGTTATTGCACAATAGACAAATCGCGTAACTGTCCTTTACTCCATTCATATAATATGACAGTTTCGCAGAGTCATTTAATGCTAGGTAAAGATGGTATACACCGCAAAGTTAAAACTCTTTATTACAGTCCATGGGTTCAACTGACAACTAACTTAGATCTAGTCCATGGATTCCCATCCGGTGGGGAATTTGAGGTTTTCATGTGGGTAATTGAACACTTTCGGAGGAGTTAAACACTGTCCCTTCCCGGTTAGAGAAATGACCCCTTTTTTGCTCATTACTTATATTTTCAGAGAAAAATAGGATACCTGAAGACGTAAAGACCTTTTTTTTTGTTTTTCTAATCAGTGCGCGCCCCAATCTTGGCTGTCAGAAAAGTTGCCCACTCCTATTTCACTGGGCCATTAGCAAAAATAGGTTGAGAAGCCCCGGTTTAAAACATCTATGTTGTAGGTATTTGAGGGGCAGTCACCAGAGCTGGAACGAGGACCGAACCTACCGAGACCGAGACGAGACATCATAGCTTCGAGACCGAGACGAGACTTTAAAGTTGCGAGACACGAGACGAGACACTAGACTTCATCAACCAAAAATTAGGAAATATAAGAACGATAGTAATACTCTGGAGTATGGGCTCTACTAAGCCAAGTTATTGAAATAACTTTGTTGCAAACTGACATTAGCAAAAATAAATGAAGCAATGAAGCCGTCGCGGTTATGAACTAACTTCACCTGCACGATGTGCAATAAATGTGCTCTTGGTCATATCCTTTCAACGAATGCAATTAACGATTTAACGAGTTCACCATAATAACAACGAAACAGCTTATTATCACAGAAGATTTAAGTCCTTGTAATAGGAACAAAATCTTGTTCCATTTTTTAAATTGTGGCATTTACACAGTGTATTACGCGAGTAAAAGATTAACATTTCGGCTAGTGCCCCTTTCTCCTCAAAAAATTCATGATATCCCAACTTTCCAAAAACTTTTCTGTCGGTGCCCTTTGGTTGCACAAGAACTTTTTAAGACAAAGATCATTATTTTATATGTTTTAGTTAGTAGTGTAGTCGCATAATTGCAATTAGGCGTGGTTGCGTAATTATTTTTCCATCACGAGAAAGCGATTAAAACGCTACAACGAGCTCGCTTGGAAGTTGCCGGCGACCTGCTTACTACTACAAATTTTCAGTTTCTTAAAAATTGAATGTGAAGAAATATAAAATGCTGCATTGTACCAAATGAAAGTCTATATAGTTCAAAACCGGAGAGGCAGATCTATACGTCACGTCAGCATATACGACGAAAACAACGAAATAAAACAAAAAATCTTCAGCTTTTTCGCGTATGTAGCGAATATATGGCATAAGCACAAATTTTTTGAAAATTTCATGAAGTAACCTTCTTATTTGAACAGAGCCTAGTTGTTACTCACATTATTTTTTTTCTTGCATTATTGCCACAATAAGCCACAGAGTGTCACTTCGCATATCACGTAATTACGATAAAAAACACGCTTAATAAAATCCTGGCCTTACATGCAATCCGTCATAACGTTTCCAAGATCAAACATTCGCATCGCCTGCGTATGCTATTCGAAGCAATATGTACCATAAAGCTAAAATGAGGAATTTTTCCAAATTTGAAATGGCACATAGATCTATTTAACAGTTTTTTAATGCCCCCTCATTTTTAGCTTGTGTCCCACCACTTCTTTTGCTGTGGGAGACGGCTCTGCTGTGTATTATTATACCGTTTTGGCCTTGGATGTTTTCTTTCGTCATACTTGGACTTACTCTTAGACTCCAGCATTTCGTGGAGACCCCAAAGATGAGAGGAACTTTTTTCTTCAACGACTAACTCAAAATAACTGCCTAGCTATGCGCTAAGAAAATGAATCAAAATCATTTTGCTATCAGTAAATTTTGTACTGAAAACTATGTGTTTAAAATTTAGTGTTTGGAATTTGAAAACTGCAAGCTTAATGCAGAAGCACCGCTACAAAGAATGATCAAAGTAAATATGAAAAACGAAACAATGAATACAATAAGTTTATACAAAGAACCCGCATCGAAGACTAAACTTTTTTCTCTGAAAAAACTGTTGGCTAAATAAAAGGCTTCAATAAATGACCGCTTCATAAAAAAACAAAGGTTTCTCCACGTCGAGCACAATAATCGCTTAATGCATAGCACATTATGCGACAATATTGTTAATGGCATAATTGCAAATGCAGCATCGCGCGCTCTTTCCATTTATACAGCGGTAACACGCGCAGGTGACAGATCCTACGGGACGGGTTTAATTCGCAGCTGGAGCCGATCTATTCACCGGGTGGCTGCTTACTCGAAGAGCGCAAGCTCACTTCGCAGTTTTCTTCAATTACTGATGAATTTTCAGTTCAATGTAATTTGAAATTCACCTTGGTCATTTATCTGTAACTTGGTCGTATATCCTCTCTTTTAACCGCGAAATGTTTGGGTTTTAGCAGGAATGCTACAATTCAAACACATAAATAATGCAACGTAGCCTATGCATAAACTTGAGAAGAAGCGATGATTCTGCTGCTCGATATGGTCTCAAAGCTTCGCAAACAGACAGGTTTGGTCTCCATTTTTTTCAGAAATGGGAGGATGCTTGCTGAACACTATTGCTTCTCCTGCTTTCATAACACGTTTAAAATCAATATCATGTTTTGCTTTGCATAAGAAAACATAAACTTAATGCTTGCATTGAGTGAACCGTGCGTGCAATTAACCAAATTCTTGCAACATTTAAAAAAATAAAATCCTTGCAAGCTGACGTTTTGTCAGCAAACCGGTACCGGAATTTCGTAATCGTTCAAGCTCGGATGAATCCGATGTACTGTAATTCGGAGAACTTTTCATTTACCAAGTAATATCTTCCTCTAAATGATCAGCTTCCTGCTCAGATTTGAGAGCATTGAGGTAGTTTTCATCAAACTCGGTAACGGTCTTAAATTTTTTTGCGAGCTCTTAAACTGATATATCTTTTGTGAAGGATCGTCTTGGGACCGAAATGACTAGCACGAGATTGCAGACAGTCTTTATATTGTTGTGATGTCGTTTCAGGATCACAATATTTGTCATGAAAAATGTGAACAAGAGAAGGATCAAAAGATCGAAATATATCAAGATGTATATTGAAAATGGCGTCAATCTAAGAAAAATAAGACAACATTATAGGAAAAACTAAAAGTTATATTTGAGTTATCTCTGCAAAATGACCTCAGATATATTGAATAAAGCGCCAGTTACTCTGCGTTAAATTCCTAGTCGAATCAAACCAAAGACTCAATGCAGCTGCTTTGCTTGAGATTCAGTACACCGTAGAGTGGGACAGCGCTGTTTCGTGCTATTAGCGCTCGCCAGCCGCCCTCAGGTACGATACATTCATCTTTCAGGACGCATGATCTTGCCAGGATAATCAGACTTATCTCTGCGTATGCAAAGGTTTTGATGGTTGATCTGCAAAACCAAACAAAAAAGGTCTTTATAGGCTTCAGCCTGCCAGCCTATTGGCAAATCCGGCCTTGATGGAAGGGATAAGAGTTTAAAGTACCCGAAATGTTAGTTGAATTTGAAGCATTAAGGTACAAAAAACTAAGATGCCAAGGGATTATTATTTCTTAGTCTGTACCATGTTATAATCTTCAAGACCCCAGCCTTTGATCCAAAAATCAAACCCTCTAGTTCGAATGAAATCGCTCTTATAAATTGAAAACATTCCATAGCTGAAAGATCGCCAAAAACCATCGGGTTCTTCGAAGTTGAAATGTGTTGTAGGTCGAGGTTTTTCAAAATACACAACTTCTGGGTCGTACTGACTGAAAAACACCGGATAATAAACTCTTTGTCCTTGCACTGTGTTCCTTCTAATACGAAGGAGAATTTCGCGGGTAAAGACCAAGTCGATGTCGCAAAAGAAAATGATTTCATTGTTGTTAGTAATCCGTTTGCTAGCTTCTTGCAAGCCAATGCCTCGAGAAAATTCGGCTCCTTGTTTCATGAAAATGACATCTATTTTTCGCTCAGGATATCTTATTTGAAGTTGCTTCATCATACTCAGAATAAAATCAACCTCGTTTGCACTTTCTTCTTTTTGCTTCAAGAGGGAATTTTTGGGATTGGTAATGCGAGGAAAATATGATAACCATAAATTTACTTCATCTAAATTGCTTAAAAACGTATTCTCAAAATTTTGTAAAAACGTTGTAAACGTTTCTCTCCGGCCGCTCAAAGCCAATACAAAATTTATCACCGGGTTAGCATTATTTCTGACGGTCGTGGTTACGATACGATCACCTTCAAGCAGATCTTCATTAAAATTCTCAGAGTTATGTTTGTTGAATTCTTCATTATTTAGTCGCAATTCCGTAATATCAATATCCGTAGGTTCGTTGACAAGCTGAAAGTTTGGTAAAAAGTGCATTTTTTGGTGAATATATTTTTTTGTTTTTGCGAGATGATTTTTTCGATCCTTACTGTACAGCCATAATTTGGTAACAGCTTCAACTGATGACAAAGGATTAACACCGTAGTAAGAGAAGTTGTATCGAACAGAGAGGATGTTTTTGTTTGTCGAGGATGCTGATTGCTTGAAATATGAGATAATTCTCCCACCGTTTCGGAGAAATTTTTTCTCTCCATCGTTAACACGCTGTCTTAATTTCCCTTCGGCGGCTTGCAAATTTCTGTTAGCAACCACAAAACTCCATGTACAATTTATATTACACTTTGTTGCCTAAAAAACGGAAGATGTTATCTCAGCTACAAAAATTAGTTTGTAGCCGCGAAGGAACCACTAGGCTCGTCACAGATTTTGCCACCAGCGGTTATGAGGCTAATAGGCAATTAATCTACGTTTTGAGATTTTCACCAAGAATCATAGTTAAACAAAATTTATTACACTGGAAAGTCGTTAGCGACACTGTGTCCGAATCCATTCGCTCAAGAATGAAACCCTTGACCTCTTGCTCTAACATCAATGTCGATACCATTACGTTGCCAAACGATCGGAAGCAACAATTAAAGCCATGTGGATTCGGACACAGCGTCGTCAATGGCTTGCCACAGCTGCGACGTTTTCTTCGAAGTTCTTATCTGTATTTCCCAGGCGCTATGCCGCAAAGATGGCCCCGCACTTGTTACACGCTTTAGCGTAATAACGCAAGTACTAAAGACTTGCTTTAACTTGAAAGGATTTTTGTTTATTTTATTAGCTGTTCCAGGACCAGTGGTGGGCACGTTACTTTCTAAAAGTAACTTAGTTACAGTTACTTTGGAAAAAAACTAAGTTACAGTTACTGTTTCGAAAAAGTAACTGTAGTTACCGTTGCAGTTACTTTCGATAAACAAAAATTTGACCCAAATAAATTAAGTTTTCTATCTCTTGTGATTACATCCATCAGGTACGCTAATCTTTTCATGTAAACAACAACATTGTGTCAACTTATTAATTCATCAAAAATTAACCTTTCAAAAAAGCAAGCATCTAGAAATGCTCGTCGGTCAAACCCGCTCTTTTTGGTTTTAAAATGTCTTTTCCTAAGCTGAACAGCCTTTCCACAGCTGCGCTTGATGGCAGAGTAGTATTGAACTTAATGCGTGTGCCGAAACGTAGTCCAGCAAGCGAGTGCCGTCACTAAAAAAAGTAAAACCAGCTCTTTTTGGTTTTAAAATGTCTTTTCCTAAGCTGAACAGCCTTTCCACAGCTGCGCTTGATGGCAGAGTAGTATTGAACTTAATGCGTGTGCCGAAACATAGTCCAGCAAGCGAGTGCCGTCACTAAAAAAAGTAAAACCAGCTCTTTTTGGTTTTAAAATGTCTTTTCCTAAGCTGATCAGCCTTTCCACAGCTGCGCTTGATGGCAGAGTAGTATTGAACTTAATGCGTGTGCCGAAACGTAGTCCAGCAAGCGAGTGCCGTCACTAAAAAAAGTAAAACCAGCTCTTTTTGGTTTTAAAATGTCTTTTCCTAAGCTGATCAGCCTTTCCACAGCTGCGCTTGATGGCAGAGTAGTATTGAACTTAATGCGTGTGCCGAAACATAGTCCAGCAAGCGAGTGCCGTCACTAAAAAAAGTAACTGTAACTTGTAACTTTCACAGGTCTCATTTTGTAACTAGTTACCGATTTCGTTACAGTTTCAAACAAGTAACTAAGCTACTTTTACAGTTACTCAAAAAGTAACTACTAACTGCTCACCTCTGTCCAGGACCAAATTTTTAGCTAGTGTTTGTATTTCAACTATTTTCCGCTATGTTTCCACATTGAATGATCGCAAAATTCAGCGCAATTTATTTTTGTAATTACCTCATTACAGAGTTTTGTTCTACCTAGCAATCACTGCTGAAATAATGTTGTCAACACGTCCAGTTATGTAAATTAGTGCATTACTATGATATTTCATTACGAAGTTACCACATGCAACTATTGCAAATCGTATGAGCTTAAACTTGCTGACAGCGCGTGCCCTTTATTGGAGATGGCTGAGAATGCGACGAATTGAAAATCGCTCTAAAAACAAACGTTTTCCATAATATTTTCTCATAATTTAGTTACATGCTAGGTTTAGAAACCAAAATTCAACTACTGTTCGATCGGGAGGATGTTAGCTACGATTGGTAACCAATTAACACGACATTTAAAGATTTCTTCTCACAAACATCAGCTTTTCTCTAACGATTACAACGCATCATGCACAAATTGTAATACAGGTAGATTACGAACACGTTTTAGTAACCAAACAAAACTTACCCAGGTGTGTTGGTATTTAGGAGGAAATAAATTTCGAATTTGCTTGTCGAGACTTAGAACCTTAGATGTTAATTCTTTTACCATAATTTGCAACAATTTGCTTCGAATTGAGTATTGAAAATAGGGATCTTGATTGCTGTAGTGCAACACCAAAGCTTTTTCTAAAAATAGTTCAGTTATTTTTTAAGTAAACTATACATTATCAAGATCTTCCGAAATATTTTGAAAGGGTCGGATTTTCACTTTTCTCAGAAAAAAATGTTGCTACTGCAGTTTTTTACGTTGTTAAAAGGTCCGGGCTGGGAACCATAAAATCAGGAAAATAACCTTTTTATTTTGAGTTTCTACAGATTCATTTTGGGTTCATTGAGGTTTACACTGGGCACCAAAGATTTTCCTCGAAAAACTTGTACCATAAATATAAACTAAATTATGGTAGCCTACAAAATGCAATTATATTGCACCTCAATAATTATGTTCTGCGTACTACAGTTTTTAACAAGCATAAAGAAGAAAATCTGGCGCACTATTAATTGATTCTTCAAGCATATAGAGGAAAACACTTGGATGCCCGACGATTTTTTCTACCTAAGATGCCCAATTATGACTACTTTGGTTATTGCGAAGTAAATGGCGAGCTTTATATGGTTGCACGGAACTAATATCTTTCCTTTTCACTATAAATCGACTATTAGCATTAATATTAAAGTCTTATTTGTGAGCTGGCGGAACTCTTACTGTACTATTAAGTGAGATCTTATACCGACGCACTTTTTCGCTTTGTTTTCAGTTATATTTGGCAAACAGTGATCGTGTTCATAATCACACTCGCATAAATTAAATCCTTGCTAACACAATACAGTAAGCCTACACGGACACAAAAAATCGACAAACTCCAACTGATTACGTAGTGCAATTTTTGCACACATGTTGTACAAGTATCGCGCAAGTTCCACATAAAGATTTTTTACATTGAATGCGCACCCCAATCAAACGATTTCTTTTGCACATTATCTTTCACTTGACAGAATTTTTTTGCGAGAAATCTTATCATGGGTAACCTTTTTGTGAAGAATCCAGGCATTGATAGCAGCCAAATCCAGCGTGTTTTGAAAACCATGCATTGGCCATCTTCGTGTGCCAGTTCTGCAAGTGTATTTTTTAGACATTTGGTCAACAATATCAACTCCGTACTTTGTTTCATTATATGAGGAAACTGTTTCCGGTGTTTTCTTTGCATTATTAGCTATAGTAATGTCGTTGTGCATTGTGCTAAACATTAGCACGTGTTTATTCACCTTTCCCAGGTATGCAGTTAGAGTAATTTCTCCAGATTTGGATGGCTTGCAAGAATGAAGATCTTTATCATTTTTTTCAATTGGGATGATAATGGCACTTCTCTCTTGATTTTGTTTTCTGTTCCCAGAAGACTTGTTTGTTTTTCTTTCAACTGATTGGCTCATTTCACAGAAGTGAAATAACTATCATTGTCCCTTTGCATAAATAAGGGCGCATGAGTTGCATCACAACGCAATCAGAAACGCGTTCAGTTAAGGAGCGCATTTCATCTTTCCCTACGTAAGGAAAGCCAGTCATCACGTATTTGATCTCTTCGTCCACGGCTAACCAATATTTTTGCCCAAATTTATCTGACTTTGAAGCCATGTATTGAGTGAAAGCGTATCTGATTTTGCTAGGTAAGAGCTGCTCGTCGACTCTGATGAAAGCTCCAGGTTTATACAATGCGCAGCAATTATCCGTAAAGTGGGTCCAGACTTTTGAAAATACAGCAAATTTATCGATATTTAGCGTATGTAAACGATTCGATTTCACATCAAAACGAAGGAAGCTCGGAGAATTTTACAAAATCGGTTTCTAGACATAACGCTTTTGCACAAGGGCACACCCCAATTTTCAGTCAAAGGGTCATGCGAAGGTGAAGCACTTTTTCCTGTAGCTTCACGAGCGTGCGACAGCAATGAAAGCTTCTGATTCTTCAATAGTTAGAGCAAATCTCTCATCTTGTAGATGATGGTGGGCTTCAGTAATTGTACATTTTGCAATGTATTTGAGAATAAAGTCATCATTAAAAAGACGCCAGCATGCATTTGCAGGGCTACCAGCAAACTCATTTCTCTTTGTGTAAGGCGTAAGCCCAGAAGTTTCTCTCAAAACATTCTGCAGCGAACATCTTCCCACCGAACTGTCACCGAATGTTATCTGAAGCCATTCTGTTTCATCCAGAGCTATCAGGACACCTTTTCTAGCAGTGTCATCAACGTCCAGAGAAAGAAGTTCGCTTTGAGGAGTGTCCGATGCCACGTCACTGTTTCGATCATTTTCCTCTTGATTGTGACCTGAATTCATTTCAGCATCATTATTTGCTTTTTGAGGAGTTTCAGTGGTTCGAAATGGTGTCCGTCGTCGTTTAGAAGGGAAATCAAGTGATTCAGAGTCAGAAATTATGCTTTCTGATAACTCCGACTTATATTCGTCTCTCAAGGAGGAGTGTGAATCTAGCTCAGTATTACATAAATCGTCTAATTCTGACTCATTGCCCTCGCATTCAGAAACATCATCACGAATATTACGCAAAGATAAAAGAATTTTGTCAGTTCTAAAACGTTGTCTTTTCGCCATAACAATATAATTTTTTCCAGAGCTGCAACAGTAAACTTTACGGCAAATTAGAAAAATACTGAATGAAAAAGCGATGGCTAGTACGATGATACAAGGAGAGAAAACAAAAAAGAAATGTGGATTAGAAAGGCTGCCCAGAATTGCCACTATCACAATAATTCAGCAGGTAGTTAAAATGACTACCACGGGCATTCAAAATGATCTAGGTCTCCTGGTCCACAAACAAAAAAATAGGAAGTGTCATTTCGTAATCCGATTAAGTTCAAAGATTAAATAAAAGTCAGAGCAGGACACCTGTCTAAAAATAATAGGCTGTATCAAATTAAATAGCTCCAAGTAGTCAAAATGACTACACTGGGTATTCTAATGTTAACACTAATCGATTATTGGAAAAAGTCAAAAAGCAGAAACATCGCAAAAACCAATAATTTTATATGAAATGATTATGATGCGACCGGTCAGTTAGCTCAGTTACCAAGACATAGCTATCGGTGCAGGAGATCTGAGGTTCGAATCCTGGATCGATCAAATCGTACTTAGTGTCGCCTCCACTGCTACGTTTCTTCGGAGCGGTGTTGCCCAGGTGTTGAGTTCCGGAGATGGCCTCGCCGCTCGTTGCACGCTTCGGCGTAATCACGCAAGTATAATGATTTTTTTATGTGCATAATACTCCGTTGTATGCTCATTGTGCGGTTCAGTGATGTTAATCTTCCGCTTTTCGGCGAATTTTGCCAATTTTGTAACCAAAAATGTCATTTTCGTGAATCGTCTAAATCCGTTCAGACAATTTAAGAGGGTATGGGAGGGGGTTGGGGGTGCACAATGCATACTCAGGTTGTTTATACGAAACTAATCGTAATCAACAATTTGTAATGGCTTTCGCTATTGTGATCTAATGCTATCATCAGAGCGTGATGGAAGAGGAAAATGGTTTGTGTGACTCATTAGATCTCTTAGACAGCAAATCGTTGGCATGGCGTTTGCATGACCCAAACAGTCAAACACATGATGTAAAATCCCTGCCCTAAATTTCCTCATTCGGAAGTTGAAGTTTATTTGTTTTACCATAACGAACAAGAAAGCACAGGTAGGAAACAGCGAAAAGACCATTACTCGGTCATCTAAGTCAACTGCACCTTTTGCCATATCTTACTCTGACGTTAGTTAGTAAAAAGTAAACGCAAACACACACACATACAAAATAATAATAAAAGGTTGAGCAGGTTGTCCGTGACGGCATAACTTTACGAAAATCAGAAAGGGGAGTTTAGTTTGGGATTCAAAGCTAATATAAAGCAGTGTCT
The DNA here is from genome assembly GCA_964006365.1 of Trididemnum miniatum. Lineage (NCBI taxonomy): Eukaryota > Metazoa > Chordata > Ascidiacea > Aplousobranchia > Didemnidae > Trididemnum > Trididemnum miniatum. The sequence goes on from OZ023239.1 coordinate 16,398,675, forward strand.
AAAAAATAAGGTAAAAAAATAATAACTAAAATACCAACATCCTACAATACTTCAAAAAACATAAATTACAATTTCAGAAAACATTATGTACTCAAAGCACAAGAAAACAGAAACTTAGGTTTTGGAGAGGGTAAAAATACATTTAAAAGGATGCAGATATCAACTGTTTAGTTGCAGTATCAATTTGAGTGGTGACATTTGCATAATATTGATAATCTGCTACAGGAAAGATAAAATACTGTGTGAGAAGGTGATTTTATACATATTTGGAGATGGCAGAAGATTTAACGTATTTTTTGAAAGAAGAAAAGGAGCAGTGCTTAAATTCTTCGGGAATGTTTTTCCATATTTTCAGGCCAATGTGTTGAAGAGATTTTTTACCGGTTTCGAAGCGATGAAAGGTTGAAAAAATTCAGAAGTTACTTTGTGTTTGGTGTTGTAATGATGTATTACATTAAGTTTAGTGAAATAATCGTTGAAAGAGGTTGGTAACAGGCGATTATTATATTTAAACATAAATTTAGAGAACTCTATTTTAATCATGTCAGTAAGCATAAGTGTATTAAACTTAGAGTAAAGAAAGTTTATCGATTTTTCTTTCGCACAGAAAAGGCTTGCTCGTATAAACTTGTTTTAGAGAATTATCAATTTCTGTAAGTGAGAAGAGGCGGCTCTACCCCAGTTAAATAAGGAATATTGAAGACGAGAGTGAAAAAGACCGTAATCGACTAACTTGAGTGACGATAGAGAAACTAAGTGTCTTAGTTTGTAAACCATACCGTACGCTCTGGAAAGTTTTTTTGATAGTTTATCAATATGCATTTTCCATGACAGACGATCGTCTAAAAATACTCCAAAATACTTGACATAATCAGATTTTACAATGAGATCGCCACAAATACTAACGTTAAATTCGTTTGTGTCAGTTTTCTTTTTGTTACCCGAGATAATCATGTTCCAGCTTTTATTGTATATGATAGTTAATTTGTTGCTGGTAACCCAATTTTCAATTTTATCAATTTCCTCCTTCACTTGTTGCTGAAGTATGTTGAAATGCATGATGTGGTAAATGCAAAGTTGTATCATCGGCAAAAAGCGTCGTTTCGAATTTGGACACGTTGGGAAGGTCATTTACGTATAGAAGAAAGGGCAAAGGCCCCAAAACTGAACCCTGGGGAACCCCATATTTAACTGGACGTAGTGAAGATAATTTGTCATTAATTTTTGTACAAATTTGGCGCCCAGAAAGATATGATGATAATAGATTGAACATTGTACTTCTGCAAAAATTGAATATTTTTCTAACTCTTGGTAATAAAGTAGTAGCAGTAGTAGTGTTTAAATTTAATCCATTTCTAAACTTTTAGATTACTGGAGTACTCTTAATCATTTTTTTTTTCAAGCATGGTAACTGCAGTCCTTGACGTTTTCGTACAATTGCTAATCGAAATTTGGGAAATTGAAAAGTTAGAGTTTCAACCGCTTGATGCCCTGATCACAAACTGCACATAACTATTTATTTTGCAGCTCCGTTGACTAGGCTGATTTTTAGAAAATCGCTCTGCTAAAAAATAAGATTAAAATTAATTACATTAGTGATAGCTACCTTGGTTTGCAATCATAGGTGTACGGTTGAGGGTTCCTAAGTGCGCTTCTCAATATGACTGTGACACAAACTTAATGGTCTGTTATGCAGCAATAGTATTGGTTTAAAAATATTTTTAACCGCCGCTCCATGGCAGCCTCAATTGCGGTGTGGTAGCAGCATAGGCGCACGCAGGGGGAGGGGGCACGGTGCCATGACCTCTCTCTTAGCCCTATATTCAGCTGGCAAAACCTAACTGTCCATCTGCAATCACCTCAATTAATAGTGGTTGCAGCCTACTTTCATTCATTTTAGCCCAGCTCCTGCTTTTAGACATGGACTACTAAAATATTTTTGTTATGTCTGACACTATAATGGTGACTGCACTCACTGCAGGTACCGGTATGTCCAGCTTCCATACAAAAGTCTGCTAAAATAAGTGTTTTTATATGTGAAAACCGTAAAAATCCGTTAGTGGCTGGGGGCTCAGTTGCGGTCGTACACATCGAGGATCATATAGCTGTGAAAACATTTATTAAATTGGAGTAGTTTTAAAAGTGCAGCTACGTAAACATTTTTATCGCAGAAAAGTTATGCTATGGGTACATGCAGCTTTTCACTCGAACCCCGTTTTCATCAGAAAAAAGTTTTGTAAGCGAAGTAGTCCAGGAATACAGTTACTTTACTGTCCAGCCTCCACCTACTGAGTTTTGCAAAATACGAATTTCTTCTCTCCATAAAATCAAGACTCTGGAAATGCAAAAGCAAAGCACTTGTTGGGAAGTTTTGGGGGTTTTGCCCCCCAGACGTTGATACCAGAGCCGGATGAAAGGGAGGGCAACGTCGATTGTGGCATCATGAACATCACTATTCAAAATTTCTTTCCATGCTCAATTTTCCAACTTTCGCAGTCATTTTCTGTGCCGCATTTTTGTTTTTAAAAGTGCAGATAAAACGTAGAGACGATAAACACAAAGCAGTCGTAACGGCCTAGCGGTACTGCAAACTTAATCGATTTGTAGCGTAGTCAAGTTCGAGTTCATTAGATATTTACAGTGCCGAAGCCACGGGGGGAGGGGTTGGGGTTACAACCCCCTCCTGCATTGAGGCTCAAATGACGTCATACTTAATTCTTTTTCCGATAATTATTTCGAAGTACTCGATACTTTGTCATTGATATGGTTTTGTAATTGTCGTAATAACAAGAATTACGTTGCGTTGTTTCCTGAATTTTGTTCTTTGCCGTTATGGTTGATGCAGTAATGACGCAATTTAATTAGCAGGGCAGTGCCGCTCCTGTACATGCAACTGCCCTTGGCCCCTCAGACCTTCCGTATAAAAACGGCTAAACGATTTCAAGCAAAAATGATGTTGGCCTACGTACTGACACTGTAGCTCAAAAAATAACTAAATCGCTATATCGTTTTGCCACTTTCACCAGAAAGCATTCCTTTGACTTCCTTACAAATATCGCGCCTTAACTGCCTTTGCTATTTCGGGTTTAAAACATCTCTCTTAAAATTTGAGGCCATCTTTTGTCATTGTACAACCCAGGAGCGGATCCAAGGGGGATGTGGGGTATGCTGCGTATGCATTTCCCCATCAGCCATTTTCGACAATGTTTTGGATGATTAAAATTTTTCCATAAATTCGAACCTCCTCATAACAATATGCCTCAGTCGCCTTAAGCACGCATAATCGAAACTGTGCGAACAAAATGCATCATATTTGGTGAAGCACTCAAAGTTAAAGGCCAAAAATGTGACAAACTTTCCTTAAAAATTGTTCAAAAAGCACTAGAATGGCCATTGAAGTATGCAAATTTTCAAAAATTTTCCGGGGTAGCATGCCCCCGGACCCCCCTAGAGTCGTTTTTGTTACTTAGGCTAAGTTGTTTAAATTAAATCTGTCGAAAAAAACTGCGCTTGAAAATTGACGAAAATTGGTGCCCCCTCCCTGAAAAATATTCTGAATACGCCCCTGTCATGAAACCGTTTTCAAAAATCTTATTTACGTCCGTTTCCGGGTCTAAACGTTTTTGCATTTAGTTAACGTTCAAACTGATTCAAAAATACATCTACCCACCAAAACTTTGTGGATCCGCTTCTGTATACAACGTATGGTCAAAATGTGATGTCATTCTCAACCCCCCCTTCATTGCAAAATCCTGGCTACGCTAGTGGATCTTTACAAGTCAGAATTGTTGATTTTTTCAATTTTTTAAGCTCATCAGTGTTATTTTCGATCAAGTTCAGCGAAATTTGATTTTTTTCAGTTCAAAATCTTTAAATTTTCAAATTCGAGTTTTGCGAAAAATATCTTTCAGGTTTGAATTTGCAGCCTGATACGTAGGTTGGTGTATTTGAGAGCAGCAAAAAGCAAAGCAAGGGGCCTATTATGTAAATCATGCCTCTTAAGACAGCTGCTTACATGGGCGTGCCACCCTAAAAAAGATCGTTAAATGGCGTCCTCTAAAAAAGTTCGATACTAACATCAAAATCAGGTCTGCAAAAAAGCATGGGGGCTTCCCGTAAAATTAGTCCCGGGGCCCCCTAAGCCTTAATACGGCCCTGGTTGATACGCGTTTTTGAAAATTTTCGCCGATTTTCACTCCAGCCGTTTACACTGGCAGTTTGGTGACTTACCAATTAAACCTCGAGGAATATTGTCAAATGAGACATTGCTACATATTTTCGAAAAAAGATGATCTGCTTCGGCAGAAGATGTGCAGCTAATGCCTGTCGCTTTTCGTACACATCTACCAACTTCCACATCAGCATAAGGCGTTTGTAAATTCTTCCAGCACTCTTCCAATTTTGGTCTTAATAGACGTAGTTGAGTTTTGGAAAATATCACTCCCGTTTCTGCCTGTCACAAAAAATATAACCGGCCGGTTAGTTCAGTTGTTAAGCACACGTTATCGGAGCGGGAGGTCAGGGTGCAATTCCCGGGCCGGTCAGATCGGCACAGTGTCGCCGACGGTTCGCCACCGCCGCGACGTTTCTTGGAAGCTGTGTCGCCCAGGCGCTAAGCCGCGAAGGTGGACCCCGGCGCTCCTTACATTCTTAGTAGGGTGATGCAGGCGCCTTATGATTTTGAAAAAATTGACAAAGAATGCCTGACTTTTTTTGGTGGTGAAGTTCGTGCTAAAAACGATCCCTGTAAAGTTTGAGAAAATTTGATGCATGTTTGGGGGTGGCAGAAGACCCCTGAAAGTTCACCGGGGGTCAATTTTGAGAAAAATGTCGTAACTTAAGAACCGCTTGGCCTAGAAAGCTTGTTTTACATTCAAATGTTGCAAAATGGCCATGTTTTTATTTGCTGTAAGAAAACATTTTATTGTAAACCTCATGATTTTTGAGTTATTTTGAAAAAACTACCTTTTACCTAGATTGAAAGGTAGATTTATTAATTATTTTTGCGTCGAATTATAAATTTTTTCATAAACTAAGTTCAGACAGCTGCTAAAGTATTTTTTTGCACTAGGTTGTATCTAGAAAATTATTTTGCATGAGCACTCATGATACAATGTGCAAAAATTACCAGAAACTGAAATTTTCCTGAGAGAAAGAGAGAGAGAGAGAACATGTTTTATTGGGCAGGTAGAAAATATAGCACACAGTAACACATCACACGTTAAAAATGCGCTACGTAATCTAAAGCCGTGGAATGCAGCGCAAGAGCAAAGCTTACCGAGGCAACTGCCACCACAAACTTTGAAATCACAATGTGCTATCTTCAAAAATTATCAACGAAAACGAAAAAAAACAAAAGCAAAATGCAAAATCATTGAGCAAAATGAGATTACTTATACGCTGAAGCAAACTATTCACAAAAATATATACAAAATACACTCCCAAGTTTGGTTTGAACAAAAAGCAATTGTCCAGGGGTTTAACATCTGGTAACGTGAAATGGTTTAATAATTTTTTTTTTTTTTTAATCATACATGTTAATTAGAATCTGTCTACATTCTTTCTTAAATCGATAAAATGTGTAAGATTTGATTGTAGGGGGAATTTGATTCCACATTTTGACACCAAGAAATTTTATGGATTTCTTTCCACTGTTTTTTCTTGCGGAATTAAGATAGTAATTTTGATTAGATTTACTTCTAGTGTTATAATGATGAGCTTGTTCGATGGGCAAAAAATAAGGGTCAAATATTTCGGGAAGAGATTGTGCGTGGTACAAGTACATAAATTTGCTTAATTCGAAGTTACAAATATCAGCAATTTTTAAAATGTTTAAGCTTTTATGTAAAGCATTAATAGTAACGCGATCTTTCCATGTGGATTTGTTAGTTATTCGCAGAACCTTATTTTGAAGAATTTGAATAGGTTTAATTTCAATTTCTGAAACGCTGCCCCAACCAAGAATTCCGCATAAAATATGTGAATAGAAAAAAGTGTAATATAAAGCTATAAGATTTTGTTTGTTTAGGTAATGTTTCATTTTCGCTATTATGCCAACTCCTTGCGATAGTTTCTTACGTAAATTAGATATGTGTGGTTTCCAACTTAAATCTTCGTCCAAGAGTATTCCTAAATATTTAATTGAGTAACATCTGTCGATTTTAACTCCCTTGATTTTAACATCAAAATCGAAGGATTCAACGCATTTAGTTTTGAACGGTTTTATAAGCAAATACTTTGTTTTAGTGTAATTTAATGATAGTTTATTAGCATTTAACCAGTGTTCTACTTTTACCAATTCTCTGTTAACATTTTCATTTAATTCATTAATTTTCACTTCACTTAACATCAAAGCTGTGTCATCTGCGTAGAGTCTAGTTTCAAATTTTGATGCTTTTGGTAAATCGTTGATGTAAATTGAAAAAAGTAATGGACCTAAAATAGAACCTTGAGGTACACCACAAGTTAAAGTTTGTTGAAGGGAATATGTATTATTGATATGAACAGTTTGTTTCCTATTTGTTAAGTAGCTTTTAATTAAAGTTAAGGAGTTACCTCTAATTCCATATTTTTTTAACTTGTTTAAAAGAATCTTGTGATTTACAGTATCAAACGCTTTTGACAGATCTAGTAATATCAAGCAAGTACTGTAATTGTTATCACGTAAATTTTGTAACTTATTTGTAACATCTGAAATAACATGATTAGTTGAATGTTTAGTTCTAAAACCGAACTGTTCTTTTGCTAAAACGTTGTGAGTAGAGAAATAATTGTTTAAACGGTTGTAAATTATTTTTTCAAATATTTTGGAAAAAGGTGATAGGACCGAAATCGGCCGATAGTTCGTAGTTTTATGAGTAGGCCCACTTTTGTATAAAGGCGCCACTTTAGCAATTTTAAGTCTATTTGGAAATGACCCTCGCAAAATGCATTTGTTAAATAAGTTTGAGAGAAGTGATGATGTAATTTCAGAAGTCATTTTTAAAAACCTAATTGGAATGTTTTCAATGCCAATTGCTTTTTTTTCATTTAGATTCATCAATTCGCGAAAAACTTCAAATTCAGTACAAGGTTCGAAGAAAAAAGATTCTGAACATGATGAAATAAAATTTAGAAGGTTCTTTTCAGAGGAAGTTCCACTAGAAGTAATTTTTGATGCCATGGTTGGGCCTATATTAACAAAAAAATCATTTAATTCGTTGCAGATGTCTTCGCACTCAGTGAGAATCACATTATTATCAGCGACAAGTTTGTTTATTAATTCTTTTTGATTTCGATATCTTTGCAAGATTTCGTTTATTAGCTTCCATTGTTTTGAAAGATTTTTTTTATTCATTTCGATCATATTAGTATAATATTTCTGTTTAGCAGCTCTCTTTACACTTGTTAATAAGTTACAGTAGTTTTTGTAGTTCTTGATCAAAGATTCGTCATTCTTTTTATAGCATTGCTTAAACATTGCATTTTTTTTCTGAATAGATTTCATAATGCTTTTGGTTATCCAGGGTTTAGTTTTTAATCGAGTTTCCTTTCTAGTCTGAGGGCGTAAGGGTGCATGTAAATTTACTGTTTCGGCAAATCCGTCTAAGAATTTTTCTATTACTTTTTCTGGATCCCATTCATCTTCTTGTACGTTGTTTATTGTTGAAACTAATATGCTAATATCATTTACAAATTTTGTTTCATTAAAGTTTTTCATACCGCGAGTTAATTTTTTGTCCTGTTTTTTAATTGTTTTCTTTCTTAAGCAGCAAAAAGTTGGAAGGTGGTCAGAAATGTCATAAGTAAGAACTCCCCGATTGGATATATTATTTGTCATATTTGAATAAAGGTGATCTAGTAGGGTCGCAGTGCTTTCTGTAATGCGGGTAGGCTTATTAATTAAATTACTGCATCCTTCTGCATATATAGCATTGACATAATTACTTATTTTTGGATTACAGTCATGTTTGAGAAGATCAATGTTAAAATCTCCACTTATAACAAACTCATGCTTACAACTATTTAATCTATATAAGGTTTGGGTGAATTGATCTTGGAAATCAGTAATGTTACTACCTGGATGCCTATACACTACTCCCAAGATGACGCTTTTTTGATCAGTTAAATTTATCTCAATAAAAATATTTTCAGAGTCACAGGATTTGAATTCAAAATTTTGTCTTCTAGTATACTGTGGTGTATTTAGAACATAAAAAGCAACACCTCCTGCATTAGTGCTTGAATTTGAGGAAACGAAGTTGTAATTTGGAATATGCGATCGAAGTATTTTCTCATCATCTAATTTAGTCTCCGAAATTGCTAATATGTCTGGGCGGTTGTGTAATTCATATATCAATTCTTCTATTGTATGTTTGTTTTTAAGTATTGACCTAACATTAAAATGTAGAATAGTTAAACCAAGATGCTTTTTTGAATATGATAAACAGTTTTTAAACCAGTCAACACTACAATATTTACAGTCATTTTTAATCAATTCGTCTAGGCAAGGTTGATCATTAAGAATCTCTTTTATTTGTTTGGAAGTCACTCCTATATGTTTATAAAGATAAAACATGTTCTTAAATTCAGAATCACATATTTTTTGAAAAGGAATAATATTAGCTAGGCACACTTGACAAATGAAGGTTTCCTTAAGTTGCTGGTAAGATAAAATTTGTGCTTTTTTAATTTTGAACAGCTGTGATGTTGCCACCCTAGACAATTGCTACACTGTAGGAAAGACTGCTGAAAGCTTTTTCTATTACAAGTGATACATTTAAGCTTTGATTCAGACATTTTTATCAAAAATATAGCTTAATTATACTTCAGACAAGTACGGCACTTTATTACAATGGGAATGTTCAAATCAAAGTAGCCTAATCACTTTATGTAAATCAGACTATAAAATCTTTAGGAAGATAATAAAAAAGAAAAAAAGGACACAGCAATTGCTAACTTGATACTAATAATAATGGTATTTTTGCAGCCATTATTTATGCCTTAAGTAGGTCCAGAGAAATCTGATAATGTACTTACTACACTTGTATCAATTTCAATATACCAGCAGCACTGTAGGATAGCATCATAATTTTACAAACCAGCTTTTGACTCAATCTTCCGTTTATGTTGGTTGGGAACAGCATTTAATAGCATCATAATTTTATAAACCAAGCTTTTGATTCAATCTTCCGTTTGCGTTGGTTGGTAACAGCATTTCTGTTGTTTTCGACAACTTGCAATACATTTTGAAATCAACTTTCTTGCGTCGTAACTTGTAAAAAGTCATGACATAACGTCACACCCCGTTCTGCGGAATCATTGACTACACAAAGATGTCTAACAACTTCCATTGCTGAAAGATAAGATTGTTTGCCAGGCCACTCTGACACAGGAGTACGTAAGAAGGCAGTGTCCAATTTCAAAATTTTGAAAAACATAAAACCATCCTTGTAAGCAAATTTTGCCAGATCAACAATTGCTTCTTTCGGGAGTACGGTAAAACTGGGCTTGCCATATCCTGCACCTATTCTTCTTCGGCTTGCTCCGGAATCATGCTCAAGTTCCTTTAATACCTCCACGATGTATTTCTTGTGCTCCTCTTCAAGATCACTGAAGAGAGTAAGAGGTAACAGCTCCTGAGTAAGATACCACGAGTGGCCATTTATACCTTTTCAAGCAACTGCAGCAATGGTAGGTTCAATGACTATATATTCCATGCAGGTCATTTACTGGAGCAGATGCACGAACAGGTGCAGTGAGCCACTATGGTACGCAGCAACACACTACAAAATTGGTGAATTGCGGCAGCTTTTTAAGTTGCTGGCCAATGAATATAGTTTCCTTTGGGAGTTTGTTGATTTGCTTGCTTTAGAGCACCATTTTTAAAGAGTAGAGCAACTTTGACATTCACCTGGCCCTGTGCAAGGCACCAGGCATAGGTGGCGGAACCAGGGGGGCCATGGCCCCCCACTATTTTACGCGTTTATTTCTACAATAATGCCTCTGCATGAATGTATTTGAAACTTAATAGGCCTACCATCGAAATTAAAACCCAAGAAAGAGCTTCAATCCAGAGATGTTTTCTTTAAAATTTTGTTTGTGGGGTGGGGGGAACAGAAATTAAAAGCACAAACCGTGGGTGTGAAGCTCACATAAATTGGGCGTACCACACGTGGACAGGCTAAATATGAGTTGTAGGCATAGGGCCGGATTTACGTATAAGCTAAGCAGGCTGAAACTTGGAGCCTCGGAGAAAATGGGGGGCCTCATCACGAACAATCAAGACCTTTTTTTTCTCTTCACCGATACTTTCAGTGGAAAACTGAACACTTGAGGACGTGTATACCTTTTTTTTTACTCTTCACTATACTGATAGTTTGAGTGAAAACAGGACATCTGAAGACGTGAAGACCTTTTTTCGTTCTTCCAATCAGTGTGATCAAATAGTCAAGGGCCTCTCATTGTCTAAAGCCGGCCTCATGAGCGTATTCAGGGGCGGGGCCATTGTGCCATGCCCCTTCCTTAGGACCCTGCCTTTTAGTAAACAAAAACAGTGCTAATGGTGCCAAGTGCTGAAATATGCCAGATTCATTTGATAGTTTCTGTAGCTTATGGCCAGGGGCGGATCCAGAGGGGTAGGATGAGGGATATGCATGCTTCTACCAGCCAATTTCAAAAACGTTTTTGATGCATACAATTTTTTTATAATTTTGAACCTTTCGAATAGCTATAAGCCTTACACCTTAAGCACGCATAAATAAAAATGAGCGAACAAAATGCATCATATTTGGCAAAGCACTCAGAATTAGCGTCAAAAAACTTAAATAAAATTTGCCTGAAAATTATTCAAAAAACACTAAAATAGCCATTCCAGCATATAAATTTTCAAATATTTTCCGGGGTAGCATGCTCCCGAACCCCCCTAGAACATTTCTTGTTTCTTCATCAGTTTCGAATTGGTTTTGCCGAAAGAAATGTAGAAATTATGCCCCCTTTTAAAATTTCTCGCTACACCACTGCCGGCTCTGGTTGTTAGGTGAAGAATTTCTGGTCATTGGTTTTGGGCCCCCTCACTTTAGAAATGCTTCCGCTATCGCTGGCACCAGGTCTAACAAATCCCGAAAAATAACTTTGCTGGTCATCATTACCATCACTGAGATGGAGCAGTGTTAACTTCACTAGCTCTTATAATCCCTTCTCGAAAATGGTTGCTGTCGGGCATCTTTGCAAAATTGAGTTATAGCAGGTTTTTTAGTGAACAGTGATTGTGTAATCTCTGATACACCTAGATCCTTCATGGATTGGTAAGCCAACGCTTCAAAATTCTCCTTGAACCCGTAACATTTGTAACTTGAAACCTGTGATGTAGATCAACTGAATATTAGCTAGATACCTGTAAATCAGAGTCCAGAGGTTCATAACCTGTGCGTAATTACCCACTAGTGGAGAATTTGAGGATTTCAGGTGGGTAATTTGAAGTTTTAGAACACAACAGTTTAGGATAGGTTATAAACCAGTGGTTCTCAACCTATGGGTCACGATTTGGACGTCTATGACCTTGTTTTTTCTCTTTGCTCTTCACTTGATTTTGGGCGCAAATTTGGACATCGGTAGACGTGAAGACCTTTTTTTTTGGTTTTCACTTGATTTCAGGCGATAAAATGATGACGTCGAAAGACGTGAAGACCTTTTTTTTTTTGGTCTTCACTTGATTTCGGGCAGTAAATTGGACGTCGAAAATTGCGGCCCCCCCTTCTTAAATTTCTGGGCACGCCCCTGACGTATGTGTGTCTAATGACTAGTAATTTTGAAAGTGGGTAATTTGGTATGTCGGAGTGCAAAGCGGGTAGCCGAATATAAAAAAGAACCACTGCTGTAAACAGTCAAATTGATTATAATAAAAATACATTAATGTACTGGATTTCGCTGCCGTTTTTGTCAACATACTGGTCTTGCTGGGGTAGCCTATTTAACTTGTCAAGGCATCCAACTGTTCATCAAAATAACTCGCAAGTTTTCTTTTTCAACTGGTAATAGTCACACAGTTACTTGACTGACCTTCATGTTCAAGCAATGCTATCTGTGTTTAATATTGCTGCTACTATATTTTCATTCCTACATGTGGTCGTGCATGATTACATCACAATGAAGCCATGCAGCTACAATAATAACTTGGCAATTACAAAGATATTGATCAATCATGAAAACTAAACCAATTTTAACTAGCAAAGGATATCAGCACGGGTGACTAATCCTTACTTGATGTTGTATTGGTGACTAAGAACTTAGTTTAAATTTGCCATTTTTTCTTAAAATGTGATAAAAAACATATTTTGGAGACTTTCGCCTACATTCTAACTGCTTTGATCAAAATATCAACAAATGCAAAAAACTTTTCCCAAAAGCTAAAGAAACTTTCAAGCCTTCGATAGAGTCGAAATATAGTTTTTTCAAAATAACTCAAAAATTAAAAGACTCACAACAAAATGTTCTCTTATAGCAGACAAAAACACGGCCATTCCGCTTCATTCGAATGTAAAACAAGCTTTCTAGGCCAAGCGGTTCTTGAGTTATGACATTTTTCTCAAAATTGACCCCCGGTGAACTTTCAGGGGTCTTCTGCCACCCCCAAACATGCATCAAATTTTCTCAAACTTTACAGGGATCGTTTTCAGCATGAACTTCACCACCAAAAAAAAGTACAACTAATTTGAAGTTGGTCGGGGCTGGTCGGGGCGCCTGCATCTCCCTAATGCTTAGGCGTAATAGCGCAAGTATAATAAAGATTTGGTTTTTTTTTTACAACAAATTTATTAATTTGATTAAGACACAGAAAATGCTGGATTAACCACCAAACGTCCGATTTTTGGAACTTTTTCAAACTCCAGGTCATTCGCTTTAGAAGCAAATGCTTTGCATCTTGTGGGAATAAAAATATCGTGTACATTGGACACCATGTTTTGCGCTGGAAGATTTTTGGGAAAACGAACTGCTTTTCAGCCCACAAGTAATCCTTAACCTGTAAAAGCATTGTTGGACTCATTTTTCTCTGTAGGAGTACACCGAACCTCTGAGAGAGGCCCAATGTTGGCAAGAATTTGACAAACTTTGTGAAGCAGCAAAGTTACAAACCATGCAGTAGTTTTCGTGAGGCTCCAGGTAATCTCTGTGTTTTCTGAATCCAACTCGACCAATGTACCGTGGTTTTGAAGAATTAACTCGACTTAAAAACTTGCAAAGACTCCTCATATCAACATGAGCGACATCATCGACCAGAACAAACCAATCAAACCTAAAAAGAGATGGCTTGATTTTTTCCACCCTTTTTTCACGAGAAAGAGACTAAAAAACTAATGCACATCGGAAATTCGAGTCTCGAGCACGCAATCAGGAGGATTTATTTTGGTATTGCGCACGTACGGTAGCGTAGCGAGAAATTTTAAAAGGGGGGTAGGAGGCATAAACTGCAACAGCCATCAAAAGAGTCCGGTATGTGTTAGTCACTTACCAACATTTGATCTTTTTTTACTAAAAGCAAAGTCTTGTAGTGATTGCAAAATATGCTTTGCATAGTTGCAATACTTTGTGTATTCGCAATGCCTAATTATTCATCGCATAATTATTCAACTCATGACTACGACATTCGACTTTCGAGCTTAGGCCTATTCGTTATGCAATCTCGTAGTTGATGATTTGTTCTCGTAGTTGATGATTTGTTATTATCCGCTTCAGTTTAATATTGTTGTTTTGATGATTACCTTTTTAACGCTCTTTCATGCTGAGCAGGAAGTAAGCTAATGTATGCACGGATCTCTAATAACTTTGTGCCACTATATAATCTTCCACTATGTTTGATTTGGCACGATATATCATTATGTAATCTACGTACTAGTAATGCTGTTTCTTGAATAAAGCGCATAAAATAGACATTCCTGTTTGGAGTCAGACGACAGCTATATTGGTGACCCAGTTGCTACATTGGTGACCCCGACGTGATGTAGCAACTGGGTCACCAATATAGCTGTCGTCTGACTCCAAACAGGAATGTCTATTTTATGCGCTTTATTCAAGAAACAGCATTACTAGTACGTAGATTACATAATGATATATCGTGCCAAATCAAACATAGTGGAAGATTATATAGTGGCACAAAGTTATTAGAGATCCGTGCATACATTAGCTTACTTCCTGCTCAGCATGAAAGAGCGTTAAAAAGGTAATCATCAAAACAACAATATTAAACTGAAGCGGATAATAACAAATCATCAACTACGAGAACAAATCATCAACTACGAGATTGCATAACGAATAGGCCTAAGCTCGAAAGTCGAATGTCGTAGTCATGAGTTGAATAATTATGCGATGAATAATTAGGCATTGCGACTACACAAAGTATTGCAACTATGCAAAGCATATTTTGCAATCACTACAGTCTAATTGGGGGGGGGGGGGCATGGCACAATGCTTCCTTCCCCTAAATATGCGCATGTAATTCGTAGTTTTTGTCGTAATCTAGAATCGAACTTGGACGTGTGAAGCGTAGAGGTTGCTACTAATAATGATGTGAATCTCTGCAATTCTGTAGCCGTTTGATTAATCTGTACAAACCTTTTCTGTTGTTTTGCGTTCCGTTGCACAGTACAGTAGATTAACTGCAGTGGTTAGGTGCACGTGTTGAGTAGCTGTAACTAATAATGGCCAAATAATTTTTTAGTTTTGCGATGTATGTTTTTCAGTTATTACTGTTGAGCATTTTTAGTTATGTATATTTTGGTTTAGATGCAAGTTGAAACGTAAGTGAATAAAAGCCATAGTTTTGGTAATACGACAATTTTATTCACTTAGCTATGGATAAGTTGCTTAAGCCATGTAAGCTTGAAGCTCTACCTGAAGAGTCGGAGGCTATCAAAGTCTATGATTACTGGTTGCGAACTTTCGATACTTTTTTGACTGCTGTAGAAGCTGCTACTGCAGAGAACGAGAGAGGGAATATTAACAAGCTCGGTTTGCTCACCTCTTTTCTTACTCACCGAACATACGAATTGATAGCTGATGCTGCCACTTACGAGGAAGCCAGGACGTTCCTACACAATGCTTACCATAAACGAAGAAATGTTCTTTTCGCGAGGCATTTACTAATGAGTCGCGTCCAAAATTCTGGCGAAAGCATCGCTGAATATGTGCATGCTCTAAAACAACTGGCTAGAGACTGCGAATTTCAACAAGTATCTGCTGATCGATACCGAGATGAATTAACTAGAGATTCTTTCATCAACGGAATTAGTTCAACTGCTATACGTCAGAGGTTACTGGAAGAAGACCAACTAACCTTACAAACCGCTGTTAACAAGGCCGAGATGCTTGACCGGGCACAAAAACAATCAAGTTTCTATGCAGAAAAAGTAACAATGAGATCTGCTTCCACATCTGGAAATACTGTTTTACATAAAGATGCTGGAGAAAAGTATTCGATGCGAATTTCTAAAGATCAAAAGCAACGAAAATGCTATTTTTGTGGTGGAAATTTGCATCCCGGAGGCAGAAACTCCTGCCCTGCCAAAGACAAGATCTGCAATAATTGTGGAAAAGAAGGACATTTCCAAAGAGTATGCCAAAGTAAGCTCCGAAACTCTGCTATGGTCACAACAGAAAACAAAAGAGAAGGCAATATCGACTCTCCACCAGAAGCTGAATCCCTACTTTTGCTCTCTATTGCGGCTGGAGCTCCATCTTGCTTAAGTCCCACAGTCTTACCAGCAAAACTAAATGGACTGCCAGTAAAAAGTTTATTGGACACCGGGGCCTCGGAAAGTTTTGTGAATGAAGAAATTGCTAAAAACGCCAAACTGGTACTCCAGGGACGGCCTTCCCGCGTGTCAATGGCCTCCGATAACCTCAGTGCTCCTGTTATTGGCAAGGTTTGCAGTAATCTTCTATTACAGGGCCGGGATTACCCCAACGTTACTCTCAGCGTCATGCCGGGACTCTGCGCAGATGTCGTCTTGGGGCAAGACTTCTTGCGCCAACACAAAGAAGTGGTGATCAAACTGGGTGGTCCGAAGAAAAGCTTGCTCGTTGGGAAAGATTCTACTTGTAGAGTTGCCGCTTCCGAAGTTAAATGCGATCGTTTATTCCGAAATTTAAAGCCTGAATGTAGACCAATTGCTACCAAGTCTCGGAAATTTAACGAAGATGATAAACGGTTTATAGACGCGGAGGTAAGAAAATTATTGCTAGAAGGAATAATTGAACCTTCCTATTCGCTTTGGAGAGCTCAAGTGTTGGTAGCTCGCGACGAACGCCATAAACCCCGCATGGTAGTAGACTACTCACAAACTGTTAACAGATTTACATTATTGGACGCTTATCCTTTGCCAAATATAGACGAACAAATCGCTGAAATAGCTAAGGCATCAGTTTTCAGTACTCTAGACTTAAAGTCTGCATATTATCAATTACCGTTACACCCTAAAGACCGACCTTTTACGGCTTTTGAAGCCGGAGGAAAATTATATCAATATACACGCCTTCCATTTGGTGTAACTAACGGTGTGTCGTTCTTTCAACGTTTTATTAATTTTGTGATTGAAAAATATCAGTTGAGTGGTACTTATGCTTATTTGGATAATATTACCGTTTGTGGTGTTAATAATCTTGATCATGACGCTAAATTAAAAGCTTTATTATGTGCTGCTAAAAATGAGGGATTAACGTTTAACGAAAATAAGTGTACTTTTAATCAAAAAGAAATTAATTTATTGGGATATAGGGTTTCTCACGCTCAAATTCGGCCCGATCCTCAACGCTTGCGCCCCTCCTTGAAATGCCTCTACCTCAAACTAAACCTGAGCTTCAGAGGGCGTTAGGTATGTTCTCTTACTATGCCCGTTAGATCCCCGACTTTTCATCAAAAATTCGACCTCTAGTTCAGTCTAATGTTTCTTCCACTTTCCCACTTTCTCTAGACGCTTCCCAAAGCTTTTCTAATCTTCTACAGGACTTAGCTGCTGCTAGTGTCACGTGCATTCAAGAAAATGTCCCTTTCGTGGTAGAATGCGATGCATCTGAATACGCTCTTGCAGCTACTTTAAATCAGAGAGGACAGCCTGTTGCCTTTCATTCTAGAACTTTCTCAAAATCTGAAGCACGATATTCCGCCGTCGAGAAAGAGGCTGTTGCAATCATGGACGCCTTGCGTAAGTGGAGCTACCTTTTACATGGAAAGCGCTTTACCTTGATCACCGACCAAAGAGCAGTTTCTTTTATGTTTGACCCACGGCGTTTAGGTAAAATAAAAAATATGAAGATCCAAACATGGCGCGCTGAACTTGGCAATTTCGACTATGAGATACAACACAAGGCTGGAAAACTCAATCTTGCTCCGGACGCTCTTTCACGTCTTTCTTACTTGGGGACTACTGTACCAGACCTTGTGAAGATTCATGAGCAGCTAGGTCATCCCGGAATTTCTCGCCTTTCTCACTTCGTCAGATGTAAAAATTTACCTTATTCCGTTGAAGAGGTGAAGAGAGTCTGCACCAATTGCCGTGTTTGTGCTGAAATTAAGCCTCGATATTTCCATAAACCTCCAGAAACATTGATCAAATCGACTCGCCCGTGGGAGAGGATCAGCGTGGACTTCAAGGGACCAGTCGAAGGAAAACACAAGTACGTTCTTTTTGTTATAGATGAATTCAGTCGCTACCCTTTCGCTTTCCCTTGTAATGATATCTCTTCTACTGTGATCCAATGTTTAAGTCAATTGTTTTGTTTGTTTGGCTTCCCTGCGTGTATACACAGCGACAGAGGCTCAGCGTTCATTTCAAAAGACCTCAAACAATATCTGAACAGCAGAGGAATTGCTACAACTACTAGTACGCCATACCACCCTACCGGTAATGCGCAATGTGAGCGTATAAACCAAACGATATGGAGAACACTTCTGCTCTTACTAAGAACGCACAAGCAACCTAATGCCTGTTGGGAAGCACTTCTACCGGAAGCCCTGCATGCGGTGCGATCACTACTTTGTACCGCCACAAACTCCACTCCACATGAACGATTCTTCGGGTTCCCAAGAAGGAGTATGATTGGAAAATCCTTATCATCATGGCTAATTCAATCAGAAACTGTTCTCTTACGGCGATTTGTAAGAAGCAAGAGCGATCCCCTTGTGGAAGAAGTAGAATTACTGGAAGTCAGTCCCAGTTTTGCCAAAGTACGTTTTCCTAACGGAAGAGAATCTAATGTTTCCATCTCAGACATTGCTCCATGTCCTCGAATAGTAAATGAAAATACAGATCAGAGTTCAGTAACCAGCCCACCTCAAGAACAAGTGGAAAGTTCCAGCTCGGTGCCTTCTGAAAGTTTCCAAGACACCTTGAGAAAAGACGAAGAAACGATCTCTTCATCTGGAGAAAGCTTGCAAATTGAAAGATCCTCCTCTTTTGAACCTCATTCTCTTTCTGCTGACGTCTCCTCTAGTAATCAGTCTACCTTTACTGAAAATTCTTCTACCCTTAGGCGTTCAGGTCGGGTGCGCCGACCTCCACAACGATACAGGCATAACGTGTATGACAAGTGATATATATTTTTGTTTGTTTACTGTTTACATGATGTTAACTTTTGATAGGGGGAAGAATGTCGTAATCTAGAATCGAACTTGGACGTGTGAAGCGCAGAGGTTGCTACTAATATTGATGTGAATCTCTGCAATTCTGTATGTGCCGCTTGATTAATCTGTACAAACCTTTTCTGTTGTTTTGCGTTCCGTTGCACAGTACAGTAGATTAACTGCAGTGGTTAGGTGCACGTGTTGAGTAGCTGTAACTAATAATGGCCAAATAATCTTTTAGTTTTGCGATGTATGTTTTTCAGTTATTACTGTTGAGCATTTTTAGTTATGTATATTTTGGTTTAGATGCAAGTTGAAACGTAAGTGAATAAAAGCCATAGTTTTGGTAATACGACAGTTTTAAAACGTACCTCAGGGATACAAACTACAGTATCTCGCTTTTTGAATGTTGATACGTTTTTTTCATTATTTCAAGTTTGATTTGACAATAACAAAATTAACGTTCTGCATGGCAGTGCAAAAAAGGCATAGTACGTGAACACTAGGGTGTTGCAAACGCCCTCATGTGGCCAAAAACAAATGTGGTGACCAGTCCAGAAAAAACTCCAGATATGAAGTTTTAGAAAAATTGAACCTTGCTTAGGTGTTCCGCTTTTCATTTCCATGACGACAGGCTCATCGATGCAGTGAATTTTTCTATCTCCTTAACCACTTGTGCTAGAAAGTTGGTTAATGGCTCAAATGACTCAGAAACATCAAGTTTCTTTCTAACTTACAGAGGAACTATATGGCTATTGTGCTTAGTTTTCGAGTTATTGCGTTAATTATGTTTCAAAGTCAGGTTTTTGGGGGATGCAATGTTATTACTCCATCTATTTAAGCTGCAGTACCTCATAATGATACAGAGCGAAATCAGGTACCAACATTGCTTTGGTTACATGACAATATAATACCAGTATTTTAGCTCATGGGTGGAGTAGAAGTCTCTTAGTTTTTTTAAATTTTGTGTTTGGTTTGCATATAGATTACAAGCTGCCATGGTGTGTAATATGAATGAGTTAAAAGCTAAAAAATCATCATAGTGCTGTTTGGTGAACAAATTATCCACAAAAATTAGATGACTAAACGCTATAGGGATCCCCGTTTGTTTCTGCTGAGATCTGTTCCAACTCAAAACGACATCCGCATTGTTACAAGCAAACTACCAGCCAACAAGCAAGAATTACTAGAATTGATTGCTAAAAAGAAGAATTCGACCAAACCAAAAACGAAAAGCTTTTTCATCACAATCATCTGCATCTTCTGGTGCAAATGATTGTGATGAAAGTTGATCTTCAGAACTATTGGCATGCATTGCAATTGTTGCTTCTTCATTTCTTCTGCATGTTCAAGCAGGGCCGGATTAAGGCGGGGGCTGATGGGGCTGCAGCCCCAGGCCCACTGACCAAAATAGGCTTCTCGATTACAACTTATTATGAACAACTAAGTGATTTTTTCATCAATCAACTATTTTATTTTAAAGTTGAATACGAATTACCAATCTTTATAGGCCTAATCTATCCAGTTTAGGTTAGGGCTAAGTGAGTGATTCAAGATTGTATCAACGCCAAAAGTTTTAATGATTTTACTCTTGAATTTAAATCACAAGATCTGCGGCAAGTAAACGAAATCCAAGAAGACTGATTACGAGTTTGTGAGATTTGGACATACTTTACGTTGCGAGATTCGGACCAGTATTGCGTTACCAGCCCAACGGCTGAGGCATTCATCGGAGTAGGAAACAGGGTCAAGAAGCCAGCTTTGAAATTATTCCAGCCCCTCCTAACAAATCAAATCTCTCTATGTTTTGGGTCAAAATTGCAGGAAGCAAAAAAATGCCAAACAATGTATATAAAAACATTCCGACGCAATATGATTGTTCTGCAGCATATTGTACAACGAATTTAACGGTTTTCGAAACAGAATTTAAACTGAATAAATAAAATTATGATTGATATGAATGTTCATTGCTGTGTAAATTTTGAAACAAATCACAATCAAATACTATCAATAGCCCAGCATCGGTTACAGTGTGTGATGTAACGTTCTATCCGGTAACTAGAAGGAAATCAATCTAAATCAGGGGTGGAGAACCGGTAAAGCACAGCATAATATTTTCAGCGGGCCACATTTACTTTTAATTGTTAAATTTCGCTTTAAAAAGGCACAATATTTCGTCGCAAATTTAACAACATTCATGCTGAGCTGTTTTTTTTCCGTAAAATCAGAGACTTTTGCGCGTTTTTTATGCTATAAATATATAGCATGTAGTTAAATGTGACGCAGTTTTTAAGAAATCTTAATGTTTTATATTCCACCATTTTGTTGTACACTTAACAATTAAAGTTCTGACGCGGGCCACATTCAAAACTTAAGCGGGCCGCAGGTTCCCCAACCCTGATCTAAATCTTCATTAACTCAAGATTACGCGGAAGGGTGATACATGTAGCGGGGGTCCATCTACGTGACATAGAGCCTGCAGGGCAACGCAGCTCCGAAGAAATGTCGTCGTTTTAGCGAGTCATTAATTTATGATTATTTCGTTGCATAATTCATAGACAGCAGCGTAAACTAAAGATGGTTTCACCATAGACTTATGGTTTCACACAAAATGCCGTGCGAATTTTCGTAAAATGACGTTAGGATACGAAATAGAGCAGGGATGGCAAACCTTTTTAATTGGTGGATCAAATTTAAGGTCGTAGACCGAAACAAGAAAAAACGTGGGTTGTGGATGTAATCATATTAACGAAGGGCTTGAACCCAAGTTCTTCCGAAATCTGTGCAAAGAACAAAAAAAAAGGATCTTCACCTCAAAAATACCCAGCTTCCCGTCTTCAATGCCGCAGTATGGAAAGATAAGCTTTTCTTCACTACGTTGATGTTCGTTACCGTTTTCTTCGTAATATTTTTGAAACTACAAGTGGGTCACTAGGTGATCCGCGGGTCAGTGGTTTGCCATCCCTGAAATAGAGGCTGTGAAGGAGGTTAACGCAAACTTTGCATGGCTTGGGGAAAACTAATCGTAGAATCACTTACAAAACAACAAATAGAAAGCGTATTTGCGGAAATTGGGGCTCTGCGGTATGACATCTTCTAAAGCTTTGTACGTGCAAAATAGGTTCAGAAAATTTGTTTTTTGAATGTGTTTAATACTGGTATGTAGGTTACATATTTCAGCAGGTCTAGGACTGACGGGGACAAAACAGGCCCCTGACTACCAAATAGCCCCAGGCCTCAGAAACCCTTAATCCGGTCCTGTGTTCAAGTCTGACCAGAGCTTCTTTTCTGTGTCTCATTTCCAATTTGTGCGTTTTAATATCTTTTCCAGCTATTGATGCAGTGCGATCATTTTGCATTGATGAAAGAAATGCTTTGTCTTTTGCGTTGGATAACCCGCTCCATACATCTTTCGGCCAACAGGCCATGTTTTGTGCAAACGTTTTTTGAATGCTTCAATTCTTGCTTTGGCTCTCCCTATTTCTCTTTTTTACTTTTCATCAAATTTTGCATACTCCTGTAATGTTGCACTGTATCTTGAGCAATCTTGTTTGCTGGTTATGTCGGAATTCTTGCACTGGCATAAATTGGCAAAATCTGTTCTGTTGTGATTGACATGGTAGCTTTGAACATCGGCTTTTTGTTTTTGGTTTGGTCGAATTCTTCTTTTTAGCAATCAATTCTAATAATACTTGCTTGTTGGTTGGTAGTTTGCTTATAACAATGTTAATGTCGTTTTGAGTAGGAACAGATCCCAACAGAAACAAGCGGGGATCCCTATAGCGTTTAGTCATCTAATTTTTGTGGATAATTTGTTCACCAAACAGCACTATGATGATTTTTTAGCTTTTAACTCATTCATATTACACACCATGGCAGCTTGTAATCTATATGCAAACCAAACACAAAATTTAAAAAAACTAAGAGACTTCTACTCCACCCATGAGCTAAAATACTGGTATTATATTGTCATGTAACCAAAGCAATGTTGGTACCTGATTTCGCTCTGTATCATTATGAGGTACTGCAGCTTAAATAGATGGAGTAATAACATTGCATCCCCCAAAAACCTGACTTTGAAACATAATTAACGCAATAACTCGAAAACTAAGCACAATAGCCATATAGTTCCTCTGTAAGTTAGAAAGAAACTTGATGTTTCTGAGTCATTTGAGCCATTAACCAACTTTCTAGCACAAGTGGTTAAGGAGATAGAAAAATTCACTGCATCGATGAGCCTGTCGTCATGGAAATGAAAAGCGGAACACCTAAACAAGGTTCAATTTTTCTAAAACTTCATATCTGGAGTTTTTTCTGGACTGGTCACCACATATGAAAAGTAATCTGTGATCAGCACAGTTTTTAATTTTTGAGGGGCGTTTGCAACACCCTAGTGAACACGTTTAACAAACGTGCTAGCAAGTTGCTTTTATTCCGGGTTTCGCTAATTATAGTATGACCAGTTGCATACTGTGTACATTTTTTAGAGGTGCGCTCCTCTACAATATTTGCTGCCGCATGCAGCCATTTATTAAACAAATGTGTGAAAGTGCTCGAAAGTTTAATGCAAATACGCGAACCAACATCAAGAGCCTTTTCAAGCAGCCTAATTTGCTACTTAATATATTTAATTTTTGGTGTCGGCTTTTTAGCTTTTGCTATTTCCAATTTTTCGTCGTAATTTCTGCTACTAAACGGATTTTCAATCATACTGTCAACACTTACTTCCATTCCACTAATTTAACCCTATCTTGGGCGGGGTATTTGTACTACCTATTTTGGTCGGGGGGGGGGCAAATTTGCCCCCCTATCTAACTCGTTACTGGAAAGAGCTAGAGACTTGATTTTTTGCACACTGATAGCTCCTCACCAAAATTTTTGAAATTTGGTAAAAAAAAATTGGTGACGTCATCACCGTGACCATGACGTCATCATATTACTTGTTTTTTACCTTTTTTTTTTAAAACGCTGTTTATATTGCAAAGTTATGATCCAGTCAAGGTTTTTCCATAACTTCAAAACGGCTTCATAATTTTTATGATGACGTCATCAAATCGTGACGTCATCGTACTGCTTAATCTGCACCTTTTCTCTAAGCAACGCTGTTTTTATTGCAAATTCATAGTAGTCCTACGCCGCTTTGAAGCGGAAGCCATTTTCAGTTTTAGAACTACCACTAAAAAGCAAATGTATATCAGTATTGTGCAACTTGAACAACAAAATAAGTTAGATTAGAACGAGTAATTTCCTGAAACGGTTTTTAGCACTGCCAAATAATGCTTAGCTGGCCTGATATTCTTTGACATGTCTAAAATATTTTAGCGCCTGACCATTCTATAAGTTGTTGACCTAATCTAAATTCTTATTGACATTCTAAGTTTCCAACAAGTTGTTGACCAAATCAAACGCTTATTGACCTAGTTCAATGCTTATTGACGTAGTTGGGAGAAATGACCTTTAACGTTATTTATTTTTAATATAGCGCTTACATTTTTTTTATGTTTGTGGTACCTAATTCGCTGACTTCGATTTTTTTTTCTTAGGTACCTTTGACAAAGTCGAGATTTGAACCCCTTACCCTTGCCCTATCACCTTGAAATTTTCAAAGATGGTGTAGATATAAATAAACCTCAAAGTCAGTGAATACCAAGTAGAAAAGTTAAGCCGTTTTAGAAGAATTTAGAAAAAACCGACAGGGGGGGCAAATTTGCCCCCCCCCCCGCCCAAAATAGGGTTAAGCTACGAGAAGCTAAATACGCGAAAAATCATTTTCAACAAAACCGCTACAGCGTTTTTCAGAGTCACGTGATGCGTAAAGAAAGTATAACTACAAAAATTTTACAACTACATGGCAACGGTGAAGTGGCGTAGGGTTGGTGTAATAGACTCCCATTCGCAGGTCAGGGGATCAATGCCCTCCTAGGTTTTGATTTTTTGTCAACCCATCATGCTGAAGTCGCTGCAGCGATTCTGTTGAAAATGATTTTTCGCTAATTCAGCTTCTCGTATTTAACCTACAACTTGAATTTGACCAATAACTTTAAAATGTTATTGACCGCCACACTTTCAAAAATCGCAAGCAATTACTCGCAACCGCATCCCAATACGATGTAGAATACAATGGAAAAGGTCTGGCTTGCTTGTGTTGAACGATACCTGTTGAACCTGCCTTAACAGAGAGCCATTGCATCATTTTTCTGCGATGAAAAAAGCAATTTGCTGTGGCGTGGTTGAGCATGTATTATGACGCGTCTGGGTTCAACTTTCAAATACGACATTTTTTGCATTTATATCGTGTGGAAAGAGAAGAAGTCACTTTCCGCTATATAATATGATTCAGAATACAATAAAGAAGGTCTGGCTCGCTTGTG
Organism: Trididemnum miniatum; assembly: GCA_964006365.1. Lineage (NCBI taxonomy): Eukaryota > Metazoa > Chordata > Ascidiacea > Aplousobranchia > Didemnidae > Trididemnum > Trididemnum miniatum. Next base: position 16,423,641 of record OZ023239.1, read on the forward strand.
TTTAACAATATCTGTTGAACCTACCATACAAGAGAATGTTGCGTCATCGGTCAGCGTTGAAAAAAAAGCAATTTGTCGTTCATCAAAGCAAAAAGAACGCAGATTGCGCTAATATTACAAAGATTAAAGACGAGAAAATCCAAATATTTTAGTTAAATGTAATTAACGTGTGTGCCTGTGATATCACTGGGTGTGCGCTAAACACCTTAAACCTCTGGAGAATACGCCCCGGAGTATGACTTCTGCTTCTTACACCTTTTCAATTTGTTTCCTATAAAATGAAGTACAGAAAATTGTGAAGCCTCTACCACCCAACAAAGTTTTACATACTAACGTAGTATGAGCACTTCCTCTATCAAATATTGTTTATAATATACAGAGAGCACAATGCAGTGCAATGTAGTCGCGTTGTCTGCATAGGTGCAATCAGGGGGGGCAAAGGGGGCTGAAGCCAACGACAGTACATAAAACAGCTGTAAAAAACTGATAAGTACGAGTAATCGTAATATGTCAATATTCAACAAACGACAGGGGCGAATCCTGGGGGAATGCATCCCCCCACCATCCAATTTCAAAAATGCTTCACATAAATACAATTTTTTCATAATTTCAAACCTATTCAATAACAATAATGCTTACGCCTTAAGCATGCATATCGAAAATATGCGAACAAATGCATCATATTTGGTGAGGCACTCAGAATTAAGGGCAAATAAACAAAATTTGCATGAGAATTGTTCAAAAACCACTAAAACGGCTATTGCACTGTTGCAGTATGTAAATAATCAAAAATTTTCCAGGGGGCATGTCCCCGGACTCCCTTGGAGTCGTTTTTTTTCCTCCATTTGCGTCAAACTAATTCTACAGGAAAAAATACGCTTTGCTACTGATTCACAGAGAACGATCATTTGATAAAAAAAAGTGTTTTATGAATATGCCACCAGTGCCAGTGGAAGATCTCATTTTATTATTTAAATCTGCTTTGCTGACGCTGACAACAAGCACCGAGTCCAAGATTGCTGCAGTGCCAAGACCTTTCACTTCCTAATTGAAACTTTGCATATTGAACATTGCCGCACAAATTTTTCAAGTAAATCAAAAAATAAATAAAATCTTCATTATACTCGCGTTAATACGCCAAAGCGTGTAACGAGTGGTGGGGCCCATTTCCGCGGCTTAGCTCCTGGGCAACACAACCCCGAAGAAACGTCGCAGCGATGGCGAGCCGTGCCAATTTGACCGGCCCGGGAATCGAACCCCAGACCTACTGCACCGATAGCCTGTGCGCTTAGCAACTGAGCTAACCCCCGGTATTTTTTCAAGTAATTTGCATAATCTTTTCTAAGTTGATATAGATAACAAGATAGGCTTATCTTTGTTGAAAAAATGTTATAAGCGTATTCTTGAGCCATTTTGGGATAGTTTATAAACTAAATTTTCATTTTCAACAAAAACCTCGCTTGCCTAATGAAACTAGTTTCGGATATAACGCCAAGTTTTCTTCTGCATCAATCCATAGATATTGATGTGATGTAACGCCAAGCTTCTGTATCAATTCACAGACAGATCACAAAAATATATTGGCCCCCCCTTACGAAAATTCTGGAGGCTCTACTGGCTGTCTAGACAGTTTCCTCTCGGTAATTGTCCAGAAAACGCTGAAGTTAACAGCTCAAAGCGACGAGACGTAAGAGCTTCCGCCTCTGCAAATGTAGACTCGGGTTTGATTCCGACTTGGGTGAGACCAATGACGTTAAAATAGATATTTACAACTTCCCTGCTCGACGCTCACTACCAAAGAGACAGGGTGAAGAACAAGCCGGAAATTTTACTTGTGCCCTTGGGAAAGGTATTAGCGGAATTCTCCTGTTTTGGAGGGTTAGACAAGTGGCAGGAAATTTTTAAAGCGAGCTTGTTAAAGCGCTTTGATTGCTATCTCGTGATAGAAGGATGAATGTGCAACTAAATGTTTAAAAAAAGTAGTGTAGTCTGACGAGGCATCATGACAGATAGCCATTTGGATTTTATCTGAAAAATACACGTTATGTATCTTTTCCACGGCAATTTTTTCATCAGAAATGGCAAGGCGTCTACAAAATGCAAGTTTCAGATGAAATGACAAAAAATTACATTGCTGTGGCAAGTTTAAACTTGTGAAGTTCAACTTTATAATACAACAGTTGCTACTTACTTCTCTGAATGCATGTCATGCACGTGGTTAAGCACCAGAAAGTTTTTCTTTTGGTGAGGAAAAAACCAATCAGAAGCACCCGGTAGTCTCAGGACACTGACTCCGTTAGGTAAAAAAGTTTGTCGGACTTTTGTGATTGTCTCATTGCTGTTGGGGAAAACTTCAATCTTAATTTTTTGTGGTAAACCCTTCATCCAGGTATTAACGGCACTCTCAATTTTGGTATCAACGTAGCCATGGCTAGTTAACACAGCTGAAATATACAATCAAAATTTTAAAAAACAGGATTCACTATTGTCTTTTTATCGCAGAACGATATACTTGTTACATTTTCACTTATTTGCATGTTTGTTTACCCTCCAATCGCAAGAAATTGATCAAAGCGCTATCACTAAATAAAATAAATAAATTAAAAATAAAATCTGTGGTTATTTTCAAATTATATTGAACTGAAAATCCAACAGTAATTGAGGGAGACTGCGAAGTGAGCTTGAGCTCTTCGAGTCAGCAGCCATCCGTTATATATGTCATATGTGATTGGCTCCAGCCGCGAATCGAACCCGTCACGTAGGATCTGTCACCTGGGCGCGGTACCGCTAGGCCATGTCGCTGACAAAACAGATCGTAGATCGTTGAAGTTGCAGGCCATCTTTCTATCTCCCCAAGATTGGGGAATTCCTTTAAACGCTTTTCCTAACGACACATGAACTAACTTGCCGGCATATTTTTTTTTTTATCCCACTATTTCAAAAAGCTCTTTCTCTTCATTCTTCTTTTTATCCTACTGTTACCAGATTAAAGCTACGGAGGCGCTGTACAGAGGACGAGTCCAAACATGCTTAGGAGTTGTCTTTGCTTCTCGGTTTTCCAATTGAGTTTTTGCTTCGGACTTCCATAATTTGTTGCTTGTCAGATTCCACCAAGCAGGGTTAACTATCATGATGCATTTTAATAAAGACGCAATAACAAGGCTTGGGTGGTAGTTGAACCACGAACCTTGCAATCATGGCCGTCGTAAAAGCGACGCTTCATAAATCACTACGCCACTCTGCTTACGTAGAAATATAAATTGAAACTTTTGGTCAAAGTGAATTTCTTGGTGGGACATTTCGAGTCTATTTTGGAAATCTAATGTCTTGCAAACAACAATAGATTTATGTGATTTTGGTTTTATCAAAGCACTTATTTATTCAGTTGTTATGAAAGCAAATCTTTGAGAAGTTACAACGACACTCAGATGATAACTTGGGTTTTATTGTACTTAAACTTCACTGTCAAATAAAAATAAATGTGAATTAAGATAAACAAACACTTGCTTTAACTTGTACGATTCTGCTGTAAAACACAAGCTAGCGTTACATGATCTAAACTCGCTGAACAACAAACTCATCTGCGCAGTTTTAGTTCTGCGCTCAACCATGGTTCAACAAATTGTGCGGGTTGCAACCGTTCACACCCACAAGCACATAGCGAATGGAATGCCAGAACGTAAACAGCTTTTATAATTTCTATGATTTAGCTAAATCTCTCACAAAAATGTAAAAGCAAATACAGCGCATTACTATGCTCCGCAGTAATTTAATCTAAGTCAAGCTTTTTATCCGTTGGCTGCCTCCCCGATTATGCTATCAGAGCGCATACACCTGCACAGAATGAGTCAAATACACTGTAGCAACTTTTTTGCTTTTATTGATAGGCTTCATTACACTTCCCATTTTTTCAGGAGTAACTACTTCTATATGTGTACACTGTACACTACAGGTATATAATCACATGTTACATCTGTTTTTATGTGTGTAGGCAAAAACGTGTATATAGGCCACACCAATCTGCATGTAATACGCGCAATTGATGGCTTCACTGTAAGATGTAGCCAAGCGCGAGCTATAATTGTATTTTTTGTATTTAGCTGCGTATTTTATCCTCCTACCGCGAAAAAGTGATCAATGCGCTATAATGAGCTCGCTTAGGAGGTACCAGCCATATTCTGTCTACCATACCAAAATGGGAGAATTTCGCTAAGAATCTTTCTCAACGGCGCAACAAGTAAACTTGCCCGCTTGTTCTCCACACTGTCCCCTTAATGCTGAGCGTCAAGCTGGAAATGTGAATACCAGTTTTAAAGTCATTGGTTTCACGCGATTTGGAATCAAACGTGTATATTTCTCACAAAATGTGATGGCGCATTAAGAAAAAACAGTTTTTGTTGTGTAATAAAAAAATATTCGACTATTGTTGCGTATAATATAGGCTTACCATACGCCCTTTTTTTTTGAGGATATGTCTTCCATTTTAATGAAAAATAATTTGTCCTCCGAGGACATTAAAAAATGCCCAAATGTCCTACTTCTCGGCATTTTTTTGGGAAACACGAAGCTTTTGGGAAGTTTTGGCTCAAAGCTGGGCAAACTACGGCCTGCTTTTTTTTTGCTCTTTATTTGATTCTGGGTGGAAAATTGGACATCTGCGGACGTGATGACCTGGCCCTCAATTTCAAAGAGACTGTCCTTCTTTTGCGCAATGAAAATATGGTAACCCTAGTATAATATTAGTAATAGTATTATAGCTTAATAGTTTCCAGAATAATAATATGCAAGTAGTTTTTGTGCGGCCCGCGAAAACTTGAAAAAAGTGTGATGCGACCCGCCCTGCAAAAATTTTAAGCACCCCTGGTCTAATGTCTCTTATTCCTGTGAAGAAAAACTTCTACCATCAGGGATCCGACTCTTTTCCTTGCACAATATGAAATATCCTGCTGCAGTCTCTGCACTTACAGTATTGTGAATTTATCGTGCTGCACTCTTTTTTTTTTATTATGTATGATTTTGAAAACGTTGGTTTAATGTAAATTCTTACTCTCTTTTCTTTTTGTTGGACTTTGCTGTGTCACTTTAGTGTTAATTTCAATTATTTTTATACAAGTGAGCGGGGGCTGACTCGATCACCATTTCCGGCTCATTTCGTGAGTCTGTATCCATGGTCCTTTTTGCAGTTTATCAAACAGCTCAGATGGGCGAGTGGTAAGAGCGTCCGCCACTGGCACTGTAGACTTGGGTGGGTTTGATTTCCAACCAGGTCACACCAATGACTTTAAAATTGGTGTTCACAGCTTCCCTGTTCGCACTGAAGGGGCAGTGAGGAGAGCAAGCCGGTAAGTTTACTTGTTGTGCCGTTGGAAAAGACACTTAGCGACTTAGCGGGATTTCCCCATCTTGGTATGGTAGACACTTAGACAGGTGGCTGGCAACTTTTAAGCGAGCTCGTTACAGCGCTTTGATCGCTTTGTCGTGATAGGAGGCTAAATATATGCAACTTAATACAAAGTAAGGGCGGCGGGCTCATTTCATGAGTCTTTATCCAACGTCCTTTTCACAGTTTCTCACTGGTAATGAGAAGCGTTTTTTTTTTGTTTTTTGTTTTTATATCATTAACTCGATAGTTCGTACTGTTCATTTCCACGCAAAATAAATTTCAGTTCTATCTTTTTTGAAATTGTGATAAATTTCAGCTGAATCGAAGGCTTTATAACAGCGAGGGCGCAACCAAAAAGGGTTAATTCAGTGGGGCGCTCCCCTTAAGCTTTTACGAGAGAAAGCAGCTCAGTACTGCGTGTCACATTGTTAGTTCAGATGTCAAATATCCATGCATTGTTACGTCGCATAAAGTCATGAAAATAAGTCCCATCTCTTTACAGATACTCTGAATTCATCCCTGATAAACAACAGCAATGCGTATTAACCAAATAATCGAGCAAAACTAATGAATTTACCAACGTAGATGTTGGAACTACAGCCTTTTATTTTGACACAATTAATCAGTTTTGAGTGTTCGAAAAACTCACCAATATAAAGAAAACCTTCGGAATTTTGTTGCAATTTCTGATATTCGTATATTCCATTTTCTGCGAGAAAGTTCATCTTTTCTAGGCATACTGCTCGTATCATGCGGTTTCCAATGCTGTAGCCGATCATTAAACCAATAATTACCCTATTAAAAAGTATATAAGAGTGCACTGTACTACTACAGTAGCTATACTGCACTGTAGTAGCAACTTAATCGTTCGGATATGTAGGCTATTTTATAAGCAGCATATATAGCCTACTAATCCATTGCAGACGCGCTCTTGCAGTAATGCAGCACATGCGGAAATACAGGCACACTCAATTCTGCGCTGCATTTTTATCTCAGATTGGAAAAATATGGATAAACTTAATCACAGCCTCTGCATCTAAACGGTCACAACCTTTTTACAATGGTTAATTTGATGGCGCAAAGACAACAGTCGGTTGTTCGGTTGACGTAGTGGTAGCAACATCGCAATCAGTGCAAGAATTTTGGGTTCGATTACCGAGTTGATCGAATCGGACACAGTGTCGCCTACGCTGCGACGTTTCTTTGTAGTTTCAAACTGTGTTTCTCATGCATTAATTAAGCTGCAGAAACAGGGTCCGTCACTGGTTACAGTACTTCGTGAGTTTCCGAAAGTAAAAGACAAATTCGTTTTTTGAAGACAATAAGCTGCGGTTTCTAACTGGAAAACGACTCTGAGACTAGGCCCCTGCATAGATAGCTTCTATTCGTAGTTTCTTTTTGTTTAATCATCTTTATTTATTTATTTAAAATTGTTTTTAAGCTTCTAGATTGTGTAAGTAAGCTCATGTACGATCTGCACATGCGAAAAATTAACGCCAAATACCTTAGTATATCCTTCCAGATAAATGTATCACTTGTTTTTTTGCGTCTTTTTCCAAAATACAATGCTCTCATTCCTTTATTCAGATTAAACGTAGAATCATTTGCTGATTTTCTACCACAGAAATTTAAAACACGGTTTTGTTAAATAAAAAACAAAATGTCTAAAATCAGGAACATTGCATGGATGTACGCTTTACCTTCTCTTAACCCAGAGGTGGGCAAACTTTTCACAAGAAGGGCCACATTTGAAAAAATTTTGAAGCCGAGGGCCGCATTGATTGAAAGAGCAAAAAAGGTTCATACGTTCTCAAATATCTTGATTTTTACTGCACATCCGTCAAAAGCAAAAAAAATGAAAAAAATATTGATTCTCGGTAGGAGTTTATATCTCTGTAGTGCCCTTGAGCCGCAGTTTGCCCAGCCCTGTTTAACCTACAACAGCATTCAGTATATTCAGTAACAAGGCTACAAACTCGCAAGCATTTTTAATCAAGTTCAATTTTGAGTCCACTAAAATTTTCGAAACCGAGTTTGAGTTTAAGTTTTCCATTTTTCATTTTCCGATTCGAGTTCAGCAATTTTACCAAGTTGACGCTAAGTTAAAGCAATTTTTGTCAAGTTTAGGAAAAGTTTAAAACTCAATCAACTTTTTTCAAAATCGAGTTCATGTTCGAGTTCACGGATTCTTATTTTTCGAATTCTAGTTCAAGTTCGGTAAAAAGAGTGAGTTCATTGAGTTTGAGTTCGAATCCCTGATCAGTAAATGACATACAACATCTCACATGTTTATCTCAGTTTAAATTTTGAGTAGGCTTGGTGAGGGGAAAGCTCTTAATTCGACAAAAGCTTCTTTGCTGATTTTTTTTTTCAGCATGCTACACGTAACTCAATTTTGGTTTTGTGTAAATTAACGTTTTTTTGAGCACATTACTCGCAACCCTATGAGCAGTGTCGATAGCTGGCACCAAACTTTAGAAAAAAGTTGGAACAGTCAGAGGATTTGTGGTTCTTAAAAGAGCAACTTTTGATTTAATGAGCAATTTTTAATAAGCAATTTTTAAACCCTTTTGCCACTTGATGCAGACAATCTGGCAAGATGGGTTTTAAGTCTACTTTCGGTGGCTACTGCATACACAAATTTTTGTTCATATTCCTAAGTGCCTTTATATTTAAACTGAATGTATTAACCCCCCAAAATCGTCCTCTTTCGTATAAGTAATCACTCCTTGGTTGATTTTCTTTTACAACAAGAATTGATACATGTAAGGCACTTTTTTTAATGAACACATGGTACATTAAATTGTCTTGTGCTCCCCCCCTTCTCCTATCCCAATTTCAACAAGTTGGCGATGCTCCTGCAGATTCAAGAATCAAAAGCAAAGCTTTGTTAAATATTTCGTGCGTGTTGAGAATAAGCTTATTGCAGTGCCAAGGTCCTTAGGCTAGACGTGGATAAAAATTATTTTTTACACTCTTTTTATAGCTTTTTTAATCGCAAAAGACACAGTTTGAGACTGAAGGCTTGCAGTGGTTTTCGCGGCCACGCTATTGCAATGATTGTTACTGAAGAAATTTGTTGGGTTAAAAAATTACTTTGTTCCGTTTGTAAGTAAGAATTGAAATTTATTACAAAAATGATCCGAAAAGTTTCGCCTCAAAACTCAAAATTTATATGCTGGTAGAAATTGCAACTGTGTGCTCAAATCAGTCAAAAATATCAATGCTTGCTTAAGCAATTATTTGAAGTAAATTCTAACAATTTATTTACTGCTTCCTATGCCAGCGTATGAGTAGCATTTTAACCATTCTTCGCTATTAATTTATTTGAAGTAAATTAATTTGATTTAAAGCAAAATTCTAACAAATAATTTGAAGTAAAGTTTTAACAATTTATTTACCGCTTCCTATGCCAGCATATGGGTACTTAGCATTTTAACCATTCTGGAGCTCAGGTCTGAACCCACTGCGGTAAATTTTGCCAGACAAAATAATAAGTGGCAAATGGGCAATAAATGAAAGTCATTCGAATTTTTGATGTATTTAACGTAATGTTGTATTGCTGTGCTTATGTTCAGTTTTGCCGTCTTTTGCTTTTGAGTTCGTTTATAGCCTATTTGCCTGCATTTAGGACGCGCAAAATGGAGAGACCAGAGCAACAAAAAAAAATTCAAGTGCTGGTAGACAAAACAATACTTGATCGTTTGCGGCTAGCAATTACTTTCCCGTTCATCTCGCTACGCACTGACATTGACAAATCATGGAGAATTTCTTACAGAAAAATCAGCAAAGGTGGTCAGCGACAAATGCAATCTCTAAAGCAGTGTTTCTCAACCGCCGGTCTGCGGACCGGCAGTGGTCAGTAACTATTTTTCTGCCAGTCCGCCAAATAAATTCCAATATTATACCTCAATCCGAAAATGGGCTTTTTATTACAACCCACTCGGCTATGGGCTCTCAATCCTGTTATCCGTCAGCCAACAGACAAGTTCATGCAGTACGCACTGCCGATTCATTCCGTTTTGTCTTTCACGTAAGAAAAACGTTGGAGGTGATACAAAGCTTGCACATATGACTATTCATTTACGACAACTTGTAGTAGTACCGGTATATGAAATCTAAGGGTATGTTTAACTGAAATTCAGCGGTATGGTTTCCGGAAATTGATGATAAAATGGAAACAAACAAATATCCAAATAGTTTCCTTTTCTTTTAAAACACCATTAATGAATATCAAGTTGGTGCATGGTTTTAGCACAATTGTTTTTAACCTGACGTTTTTGGTTGGTTTCAATTTCTACTGCTTGACAAAATTTAATTTGAAGTTTTGCCGGTCCCCAATGTAAAAAAGGTTGAGAACCATTGCTCTAAATAAATAATAAATAAGTGAGGTTTTTTTCAAATTATATTGAACTGAAAATCCAACAGTAATTGAGGGAGACTGCGAAGTGAGCTTGCGCTCTTCCAGTCAGCAGCCACCCGTTACATATGTCTAATGCGATCGGCTCCAGCCGCGAATCGAACCCGTCACGTAGGATCTGTCACCTGGGCGCGGTACCGCTAGGCCATGGCTCTAAAGGTCCATTTTACGACTGACCTCTCCACGAAAAAAGCAAGCTTCTTGTGGAAACTTTACTTAATGCTAAAATGGAGTATAGAGATGGTGTTCAAGATCAGGGAGGTTCGAACACGAATATAAAAAAGTTCTACTAAAAATTCACTCGACAGAATGCTCTATATCTGACTTCACGTTTAATTCTGATACTGGCTTCAAAATGATTAATTCGATTTTCTTGACTACACTTTTTCCACTGCTAGTAGCAAAAGCTAATCTTTTCCTGGTTACATAATACTGCACATTGACGCGCAACAACCTTTGCCTCAGCTACTAAAGCTGTTAGTAAACTTTGTTCTATTTAAGCTACACAACTGTGCTTTGTCCATAGTTCGCTAGAAACTAGAATATGTTACGACAATAACTGCTACGACAATAACTGCTGGTTCGGAAGATAGACGCACGCACAGAATCATAGAAACAGGCCGGATGTATACGGTATAGTTGCGCAATTGTTTGCAATGTTAGTTGTTCGCACATATCTCATCTTATACTTGGTATTTACGGTGCCAAACGCGATTTGTTGTCAGAAATACTGTGTCAAAGTTTAAGTTGAGTCTATATAGAAACTTGCACGTGCAATGACATCATCACTTGATGCCTCAGCTCTTGCACAGCAGGAAGAAACCTTGCATACCGAACAATACAAATTTAAAACCAACACAATTTGCAATGATGGATTACAAAGCAGTCGTGAGACTCGTGACAGCAAATTATTTACTTCATATCAATAAATGTGTTTCAATGTCAAAATTCGCTGTCGTACAGGCTGTTATTCCATTCCGTCAGAACAAGAATTTTAATAGTCTTGTATGCATGGCAAGCTACTTGCAGAGTGACTTCCAGACTGTTTGCAAGTTGTTGAAAAGACCCGCAAAACGGCATTGTGCTTAGGACATTGAAATGCAGCATTAGATAGCAAGCAGTAATAAAATGGCTTCCCTGCTTCTGAACCAAATTTGAATTTTTATGAACTATTTTAGGTCAAGTGAAACTAAGCCGAACATGAAGCGATGGTCCTAGTTTTTAAACTGGAACCGGATAAGCATTGGCTAAATGAATTTGGAATTGTGATACCAAACGTTGTATCAAAGCGTTTACCATAAAGCTAAGTCGACCGCTAAATTGAATCGCTTGAAACGCTTAAAACCTTGATTGCAGTAGATCAATTTTATTAAGCTGGAAATCATACCCTAGTAGTATTTCGAGCGATTCGACATTCTGACACCAGCATTAATAAAAACAATGCTAGGTTACAAACATATTAATAGTATTAAATAAACAAAGTCATTTTGTAACATTTAGCGGAAAAATTCCTTTGAGAATACAGGGGACTTGAGCTTTTTGAATCATCTGAAATCCGAAATATGGGTCACGTGCTGATCCCGGTCCCAGCCGAGAGAAAAACCCTCCACAATGCAATAGTACCCACGAGTATAACTGTTGGGTCATGTTGCTTATAATATAATCGGATATGTTACAACCAAGAACCAACACGTGCTAACGCTCAGTGACAAACTCTTGCGTTTCAACCAAAAGATGATGATTTCCACATCGTGATGCTTGGCAATGTTATCATAAAAATCACAATTACCAGACTTGCAAACAGTCGATTAGTTCAAACCCGAAGCCGAGTTTGATTTGAAGCTTGGAAAAGCCCGTAAGATCAGCTGATCTAAAACATTTAAATCTTAAATTCTTGTTTCCTCAAATTAACTGCATGTTTGGCTACTGAATATAGGCCTACCGCGTGGATAAGAAGCAGCAGAAGAAAGTTATACACAAGCAAAACGTAAAGATACGTTCGCGAACGTGAAACTAAAACAGCTAGATACGGGACTTGACGCTGAGAATCGTGGTCCTTTATCTGTGAGGTTCGAAGTGGGTCCGACTTATCCCCGAAAATTTTCTCAAACTTAAGCCGAAACCGATTCCGACTCGAAAACCTCGTCTCGATTTACAACTCTGTTGAGAAAAGATAAATAATTAATTATTCAGTGCTTAACTTTGCGGATTTTCAGTTGGATAAGGAGGTTGGGCAGTTATACAAATTATAGCGGATGTTGTTACGCCGCGCCAAACGGACCTAACGGCGTGATATATATCATTGAATGCAGTCATCAAGCGACACTTAAAATGAATTACTTCCTGCTGTAAGCTATGTTTGCTGATGATGACTTTAACCACGCAGTAACTAAAAAGCTTCGCCAATAGACTCGATTTAACACTAAACTAAAACTTATTGTTATGAACTTCCTTTTACTTTGCCTGTAGACAGGTCCATGCCAGGTAAAAACTAGCCGGTTTTAGGGTCAAACTTTTCTCACTTGATTTGACTATATGGGTCACACACTTCAAAAAACGCGTGGGGACCACCAGGACTGCAAACTCGAACTTGAAAGAACTCGATCTTTTTGCCGAACTCGAACTTGAACACGAACTCAGAAAAAGTCTGAGCTGAGAACTCGAACTTGAAGTTGAACTTGCAAATATTCAGGGCATAGAACTTGAATTAGAACACGAAGATATTTTAAGAAAGCTCGTTTCATGGATCCCGTTTCATGGGATCCCGTTTCATGAACTTCTAATTAAGAAATTTTCTGGGATCCCGAAAATCCCCAAGATTACCGGAATTTGGGAAATTTTTCCGGGAATTTTTCTTGAGCTTGGTTATTTGGCCATTTTTTCTGATTTTTAGCACTTCAGATCTAATTTTTGGCATTTTGTTATGTTGTTTTGACAAACGTAGTTTGAGTTTTTCAATTTTTTTGACAAATTAAGGAAAATTTTTTATCTCACAAGCATTTCGTCTTAAAAAATTTTGTGAATTTTGAAAAATAATTTTTAATAAGCAAAAAAAATTTTTAAATTTGCACTAACGCATTTTTTATGTCGGAATGATGGATATCAGGTTCCTCTGAAATCCTTACTAATGTACAAAAAATTTCCTGAGATCCCGACGCAAATTTCTCGGGAAACGGGAAATTTCAAAACTCCAAATTTCCCGGGAAATTTTTCGTGCCGACTTCCCGGGAGCAAACACTAGCACCCGTTATAAGCATTCAAAAAGCATTGCATGCACGCTGGAATATGAAAATTGATCAGCAGCCAACAATAATTAGTGAACCTTGAACTATGTGTTATCGAAAGCTTTCTACAGTGTGTCTGTTAAGTCATTAATCGGTATCATCTTTGGTAATTTTTAAGTAGTGATGTCTTTTTGTGTAAACTTTGCTGGTGACAATTTTTTATCTTTTTTAGGAGAATATGCTCAAATAAATGACAGACGCTCAGCCTCGAAATATTGATGTTTTGCAAATCCATATAGTTTGTATCTTAATTTTTCTTCCGCGCGGAGAACTAATGAAGTTTGTAATTGTGCGAGAATTTAGATTTAAATAGGTAAAATCATCTTCAATAATTTTTTTAACTTAAAATATGCATCAACTATTTTATTCACAGCTGAGGTTGGTAACTGCAAGTTAACACTCCATTCATTACACTTCGTCATGCATTGATCCCAATGTTCAGCAGCCAATCATTTTTAAAAAATGACTGCAGCAGCTCTCCTTAAGTCTTTATAAAATAAAAACCTTTTTTTTTAAATGCGGTTGTGTTTTTCGAATGGGCTTTTTATCTTATCATAAGTGCTCAGGAAGCACGTTATATTGCGCGTGCTTTACCCATTTTTGTGTGTTTACCCAGGCCTCAGGCGCTTTCTTGGAGATACTCAGCAAAAAATTGATAAATACGTTTTTTTTATGAAAGTGACAGTAAAGTCTCTAATATGTTATTTGTTTGCATATTTATCCTACGATACGAGAAAGCGACTTCGGTGCGCTATAACAAGCTCACAAAAACTGCTTGCCTCTCTAAATTAGGAAATTCCCGTTGAGTAGCTTTCCGAACGGAAAGAGATGTGAACTAGCCGGCTGGTCTTCCACACACGGAAGCTGTGAATACCCTTTTTTTTTATTTTGAAGGCATTGGTTTGATCAGACTCGTAATCACATCTCCAGATGAGGCAGGCGCTGTAAGTACTCGGACATCTGATCGGTAAGCCGGATTTTTGCTATTGAATTTATGAATTGAATCTTATAACCGAGTAGTTGATTTTTGTCTACAAGGTTTAAAGAAGGCAATTAAACGGAAGTGAAGACTGAAGAGCAGCTGCTGCGTTTAAATCGACGTTTCCAGGACATCACCAATTCAAAACCTCAAGAAATCACCGCCTTTTTTTCGTGAATAAATCGCCTTTCATTTTTTTTCGTAGACAATTGATTTTGTAGTTGCTTATTCTTGCGATATGAAAAAATAATTATGACAACTTTATACCAGTGCTCATTCTGATATTTGGACTATGCCATTTACTTGATCTCCGCGCAGTGAAGCTGTTTATTAAACATTATTTTCCAACCATTCCACCGAAACATTCGCCGTGAGTAACGAAGTTTGTGAGATAAGATTACGCTTTTCAAGTCAGCACACACTCGAAATACGCGTCATCTGCAATTTACTCGTGAAAGGAATCGAACCGGTAGCGAAGAACGTATATATCAACGAGCGGTCCCGATTAGTCATGTTGTCATCTATATAATCATCAAATAACAAAGTTGCAAAATTGAATGAACTCGCACACAGTAGGCTATGATTAAGTTGTTTTTCCACCATGAAATTATTTACAATTAAAGCTTGATATCTTCTTCGCGGTAGACCACAAAAACGTTATGGCAACTGACCGTTAGGACTCACACCTTTAAGTGATTATCGCTTGAGCCTCAATTTTGTGCATTGGAAGAACTTATGGGAGACTTGAATATTAACGCCTCAGAAATATTAACGCTTACGAAGTCCGATAAATAGTTGTGCTGTTGCTATAGGCTAACTATTCATGGCTAGTGTCGTGTTGGTTATTACGGTATACTGATGAGAGCTAATAAGCTCGAAACGCGTTTATACCTGTAGCAACAAGTGTTATTCTGATAGAATAGTGGTCAGGTGGATTACTTATCAGGCAGCTTTCCATCTGAGGAAACAGTTTTAGATTGAAGCAATAATTGAGGGTGGAAGAGAGACTTTTGTCAAGAGTTCGTCGCACAGCCGAAGAAACTAAATTCATATAAAGTCAAAAGCAGTTGCTCCTGTGCTAACTTTCACATGCCGGCTATCTTACGACATGTCATGAACCACCGATTTCCTTCAGAAGCATTTATGCGAAGGACGATGGTATTCCTTCCACTATTAGATTCCTCCTTTGCTTCAATTATACATCTCATGGTGATTTAAAGCTATCAAGATCTTGTTTCTGAGACGTTAATATTCAAGCCTCTCATAAGTTCTTCCAATGCACAACATTGAGGCTCAAGCGATAATCGATTAAAGGTTTAAATCCTAACGGTCAGTTGCCATAGCGTTTCTGTGGTCCACCTCGAAGAAGATACCTTTGAAAGATTCTGAGATGCTTTTATAAAGCTGGATGTTTTCAATATCTCTCACTTGGTCGTGACTGTAGCAGCAAGTATACACCTAATTCCAAGCAAAAATTGCGCTAATCGCTAATAAAACAGTCAGCAGCCAATCAATTTTTTAACATTTTTGCATTTTTGCACAATAAGGGTTTTGTTTGCTCTTTGAGTAAGTAAACGAAAAAACTAATCTTTTGCTGAAGAGGTGGTTCCACCTTCGCAACTTGCTTCTGTGCAACCCTGCGGCAAAAGTGCATGAGCCACTGGCAGCATTGTGTTGCGGAATAACATAAAAAGAGAAAAACATGAAAAACTTTGCAATTGATTCATTGAGTTTTGCTCAAAACCTTTCATGAAAAGTGTTTTGATTTTGTTTGCAACAATTGTCAGACTGTTTTAAAAAGACTATGACCATGGGTTGAAAACGTAAATCTCAATTACAAGGTTGTGGATTCTAGCCCAAGTTACTGTAGGCCCTATTTGATGAACGTTTAAAATACAAGCTTGTTCCGAAGCGGTTTTTGCAGGGTTTATTTAGTCAGTCATTATGGCCTGCATGTGCGTCTATTGAACATTTGTATGCAAAATTATTGTCATTGCACAGATATATCTTATATTGGTTTATCAACGACTGCCAATGGACAAACGTTTACTAGTTTTTTACCCCTTGACTGCCCAAAGTTTATACAACCTACAGGTAGCTACTGAAAAAGGGCTGGGCAAACTATGGCCCGCGGGCCGCATGCTGCTCCCAAGATCATTATAAGCGGCCCGCGGACACTAACAGAAATATAAACTTCTACACCATGAATCAGTCCGAAGACCTTTTTTCTGCTTTTCACTGATTTTTAGAGGAAAACAGGACACCGGAAGAGGTGTTGACCTTTTTTTTCTTTTGCTCTTCCGATCAGTGCGGTCCTCGGCATCAATTTTTTATTCAAAAGTGACCTTTCGTGCGAAAAGTTTGCCCACCCCTGTACTAAACGATGGCATTTTATTTGCGTAAATACCAAGAAACTCGTCGTAATTTATGTCCGTTGTGTGGCAGTAGAGAGTTACTTTTAATTGTTTGAAATTACGAGCAAAGGTTAAATCTATTTGGAGAATAAAAAGGTTGAAACATAGTCATAAAAAGATTTGGAAAAGAGTTCAAAGTTAGTCAAGCCTTCCCAATATTTTATATCTTTAAAAGCATTTTTCGAGGCAAAACAATTCTGCTGGAAAGCACAGATTCGAGCAGCAGTATCGGCTAACAAACAATGATAATTGAGACCTTTCATTACACGTAACTGCGGGCGGAAAGGCACTGTACAGAAAAGAATTTCAATGGTTTGGGCTTACTTCAATGAACAGTACGCTACAAGCAAAGATGCAGGGCGGCGGATACTTGCAAGCTCTCGTAGGTAATTTTCAAATAAGAGACTATTACAAACATTTGACTAGAAACATTTTCATTGGAATTCATCCAGCAAGGTACATCATTACATCCAGCTGAAATATCTATGGATGTGGTAATATAGATATTTCAGCTTGTGGTAACTCGCCTTGCTGGATGTATTCCAATGAAAATGTTTCTGGTCAAATATTGAGAAATTCTAAATGACGTGACATGTCACAAATACCAATCATGAATGATTGAACGATGGAAGCACATGTCACATAAAAGTCAGACTACACACATACACCTAATTCTTCGCACTCCCTCTGGGGTCGAGAGCCTGGCTGGGAAGCTAAGAATATTATTTTCATTTTTAAAAGCATTTGGTCCGGGCACGGTCCTACCAGAATAACCCTATTGTGTTGTATAGTATTTTCGAACGTGGAGCTCAAATCTCCGGCAAAGGAAGCCAATACAGGTTTCCTGTAATGATCACATGATTCTAGTTTATAATTAGGAAGTAGTAGGCCTAGTACTGTGGTTGTAGTGAATTTTTTATTTTCCAGCAAGGCAAAAAATAAGGAAACCGCGACAAAACGATATGCGTTAAGACGTGCTTATGACACCAGTGCAGGTAAAAAAAATTGAAAAATTAGTACGGACGCTGGACCGAAGAGGTAGAATGAACTAACGTTCACCATAATCGAACTAAAACAAAGCAATGGTTTTGGAGAATCAAATATGTTGAAAGACCATTGCCTTGCGACGTCCAAAAACGTTTGATTGAAAAGTGCATAGTTAGTCAACCTTGCTTTTATTCATTATTTGTTTAGCAAATAGCGAAAATATGGATGGAAGGTTAAGGCAAATAACGCCCTTGTCGACCACTATCCACACATATTTCTGTATGTTTATATTTTGGGCGGGGGCCACAAGGTATAAGCGAACCTATACGTCGGATTCATTGAAAGTTAAGCTTTTCGGAATGGTAGCTCAGCTAGTTTTTGCTGTTGACTGAGCAAATTAATTTTACTGTCACTGTAGTGGAAGTAAGTAAAAAAAACGTTAAAAATTATCGGAATTGTGATTGTAAAAGAGCGGGTATTGATCTATGATATACTGTAGATTGATAAATTTAAGAAACAAAGTTTACAACGGAAAGGAGAGTCAGTCAGAATACTTGCAATCGGTGGTTCTTAAACGTTTTGCGGTTCGTTTTAACCCCTACAACGAGACCATCAGCAGCCAGCTCTCGTGACACATCGCTCTTTAATTGAAATTGAAAATTTTCGCTACAATACGCATGTGAGAGTTGTTTAAACTTATGAAGGTGCTGTAGTGGGCCCCGAATTTGACATTACGGCCAAAACCTCCTCGGAAAAGGTGGCAACAACCTCAGTTGGTAATCGTAATCTAGGCTGACGTTCGATCCCTGAGAAAAAACGGCTGCCGAAGTAGAGGTAAATTTTCTTGAATCCCCTATGAAACAGGCATTTTTTGTAGCAATCTGGAAGTACTGTATACTGGTTAAATATGCGCGATCCCCCAAAATTTTTAGAAGAAATATTTAGTCATGGGGTCTCCCCCGGCAGCAGCAGTGGATTTGAAATAAAAGGAGAGCAGTATACAGCGATGGGGGTATATCATGCAATAGGTTTTAAATTATTTCGGATTTCCCACTCAAAAAAGCGTATTTTTGGCGAATCAGTTCACGATCTAACGAAAAATAGTCGAAAAGTTTAAAGCTTTTTGGATACTCGTTGCGCATACATACCAATGTCGCAGTGACCATGTACCATTGTTGACATTTCACCAATACAATAGTGTGAAAATTGTACAGACAACGGGTATATATCGTTCGCACGCCATATTGCCGTGCCCTGATCAAAAGTAACCTATACAACGTGAACAGCATGATATCCTGTGATACTAAAATTTTTCAATAAACTTGCAAAACATAAGGTGTTGAACGGTGCAGAAATAGACATGTCAACTTTTAATATTTAGCGAAGCAGAAAAATATAACAAAAGGCTAGCACACAATTAACAGCTCATTACCAAAACAAGGAAAGAGTAAACAGAAAAGAAGCTCATTTTTGTCGATTGAAGCCATTGCTTTGAAAATTTAAGCGTAGATATTGAGAAGCATGCCAAAAAATCTTCGGTTTTCAGGTTTAAGTTAGTATCTAGAAAAAAAAACACAGCGATTGTGCTTTCATTGAAATTAGGCTAACAGTGAATGTTAAAATATTTAGCTTTTACTTTCTGAGATTTGTAACATTTTTGAGAAAATTTTTTCTTTTGAGACAATAATTATTTGTAGCCTATAGGCAACCAAATGCTGTTCCAAACTCGAGCGTCTTCAAATTTATACAACTTTTGAAATGTTGAAATTTAATCTATTATTATGTTAGCTTTGAGTTCTGATTGGAAATTGATATTGTGTTGAAAGTGTGCTTGGGTGTTCATGAATTTTATAAATTATGCGCTAAAATTAACATAAATTTAGCAATATCTATTCAAAAGATAGCGTTCATTTTAAATTTTGAAGCATATTGAAACGAGCTTACATGGAGAGAATTTTCAAAGGTGTGTTGATCGTTGCAACTAAATCCTCTCATCGTAGGCCTATATTTTGAAGGGATTCGTTAATGAGATGAATTTTATTCGCTGTAGCTCACCACACTAGAGATGGCACGGGCTGACTTTTTAGTAACTCGGACCGACCGTGATCCGGAATCTCTAGCTTAGTAACCATTACAGATCCGACAACTCATCTCAAAAATAAAGCCCAATCCGCCCAAAGTTCATTCTTTCATGAACCTTTTATCTCATTCAGCCTAAGTTCGAGCAAAAACCATTCGTTAGCGGCCCGCCGAAAAACTAAAAATGGAACTAGGCCGTTAGCGGAACAGTAAAAGGAACGGTTAACGGTTTGCTAGCGGGTCTCTTTGCGGGCCATGCATCTCTACATCACACACTTTCGTATGAAAAATAGGAATAAAATATTCATAAGGTAATTAAAAGGTTGCGGTCTAAACAAAATGAGACACCGGTACTTCTTAATAAGCTTACCAAACACTTTTTCTCTATCACATAAGAAAAATAGCTGCAAATTGATCGAATCGCAATTTAGAAGACATAGCTGCGCGATTATCGGTATTTTTTTCGAAAACCTATGAAGAAACATCGCTATTTCAAATTAATTTCAAAATGCGTACGATCTACTCTAAGATTTTCTCAATTTGGAAAAACTGATTACACTGTAGATTATCATGTATTAAGTTAGTAGCAGCAGCAATAGTACTTCATTATTTTTTTGGCCTTAACCACTTGTTAGAGAAAAGCACAAATTGTACAAGTTCATAACATTTACATGACGCACATGAGCAATCGCACATGGACTGCAACTGCGAGCATTCTCCATAAGAATGATCATTGATCACTACTAGCAGGACTAACGTTATATAACGTTATAGCGGTAGCGGCATGAAAACAGACACACGTAAGATCAAAACTCGCGCTTACACGGCCCACAAAAGACAAGCATAAGAATCAGGTAATAATCTCATTATGTTTCTGAAGGCCTAGCTGGGAGCATCGAATAACTTAACAGTTTTCTATTCGAGATGCCCTCTAGCAGCATCATGAGATCACATTTGTGCATACATTTAGGTTTCACGCAAATGTGTTAATCCATATTTTGATAAAAACCTATCGCTAACCCAACCGGACAGAAAAAACAATCTCTAGCAAAACCTCTTAAGCAAAAATTAATTAATTTACAATTACAGCTAAAGCTCCGAAAAATTGAACAATGTCCAACTACGTGATACAAGCAATGGCTGGTTTTCAAAATTTACACTGATATCTGGCAGCTTCTTGTGATCAAAGAATATGGGTTATAATCGGTTAAAATAAAAAATTGCACGAATTTCAAGTCATAAACTAATCTATATAATGGGCTCATAAAAATTGTTTATACGTTTTTGTATGAGAAGTCCACCGTTATCCGGTAGCCTATTGTTTAGCGTTTGTTTGGTGCTGCCACATCATTTAAGATCTCCGTTAGAAAAATTTGGTATTCTTCCTGCCTGGTGCTGTGGGTGCGCATGTCTGTAATTTTGGAAAACACTGATTCTGCGATCTTCGGCAATTTATCAGATGTTAAGTGATGCATCAATTTGGCAAGCTCTACTCTATAAAAATCGTGCAATTTTAGTAACGAGAGTTTTGGATCGAGAGGGATAACATGATCACTTTTACAGCTGCCTGTCATTATTCGAGTGATATTATTCTCACCTCAGGTTCTCGCAAATTGATTTAAAGCTTGAACCCCATAAACTAAGTTCATTTTGCACACGACTACGTACAAGAGTATAATATAATCAAAGTGCTTTGAGGTACGAATTTGCGTAAACGGTAGAACATTCCAGAGTATCTTTGTAAGTTTCCAATTTCGTGAAAACTTTATTTTAGAGTGTCATCCAAAAGTAGTCCCAGTTATTTTACTGTTTGTGTTCTTTTTAAGCCTGTATTGTTTATCGTTAAACTGAAATTATGCTCAAATTTTTGTAAGGGTATAATAATTGTTTATGATCATAAAGTCTATTTTGCTCTGGTGTAACAAAAGTTCATTTTTTCGAAGCCAATACCAATTTTTTGTAGTTCTGTGTTTGCACCTCTTGGCAATTTGCTAAAATCTTTGTCCACCAGACACAAATGGGTAATGGTATCATCAGCGAACAGTGTATAGTTTCAAATTTAAAAGCGAGGGGTATAGATCATTTAGGTCCATTAAAAACAGAAACGTTCCGAAACATGATCCTTGTGGAACTCCACAATTCACCGAACGACAAGACGATTGATAATTTAGAAAATTGGTATACTGAAAGCAAGGAGTCGAACCGTTTAATTTTTACGGTTCAGGTTCGGTTTGGGTTTAACAGCTGCGGTTTCAAATTTTGGTTCAGTTCCGGTTAAGGTTCAGATAAATTGAAACGCTCCGGTTTGGGTTCGCCCAGTAAAAAATATTTCAAAACCGGTTTATAAAGTTCCGGCTCAGGTTCGCAGTAAAAAATGGTATAATTCAAAAAATTCAAAAAATGTAACACTATTTAAAAAATGAAACGTAAAAAGCAATTTTTCCTCGCATTGACAGGCCACTATAATGCATAAGACACTTGTAGTAAATCTAATTTCGAGATCATTAAATTGTTACTATGCTCTGACACCGGCGGCTTATGCTTTGATAAAGAAACATATCTTCACACTGATGGGCCAATGTACTGCTTGTAATGCTGTGCAAGTACTGTATTTCTTTGAATATAAGCCGCCTTCAAAGTGACGCGTGTGACCTCACGGAGCGAACCGCTTTTTCAATCGGTTCGAGTTCGGTTAAGGTTCGCAAGTGCTTACATCATTCGGTTCAGTTCCGGTTCGCTCTTTGCGATTTTGAAAAATACGGTTCGGGTTCGGATAAGGTTCGACAAAAATAGCGTAAAATCGGTTTATAAAACTCCGGTTCGGGTTCGGTTTGACTCCCTGACTGAAAGCGACTGTTCTGATAACTGTACAAGTGTTCATACACTCAGTGCGTCATTCCTCAATCCGAAATAACTTTCTAGTTTATGAAAAAGCATTTTGTGATCAGCGGTGCTGTGGCTGCAGGTCGTTTCAGTCGAATGCATCCATTCACTACGTGGCAATTAACAAATTTGCCGCCACACTCTTATTTCACGTACCTTAGCAGCAGAGATGAGCATTTATCGAGATAGTTTATCGGCGATAGTTATCGGCGATAATTTATTACCGATTATCGTTACCGCTCAAAATAGTTTTGATTTATCGATTACCGATATCGCTTTTGTAACATATTTTGCTATCGCCGATAAATTATCGCGATAAATGATTCTTTATGCACACAGGGTTCAAACTTCAAAGATAGTAAGTTGGCGCTACGGAAAAAATACACGGGGAGATTCAAGTCTTGTTGCAATTTCAAAAAAATCTATCTTTGTTTTGTTAAATGCCTCGGCAGAGTCCGTGAACTACTCTCTTTTCTTGAAAAATCTAGAAAAACATTTTTGCAATTTGATGTAAAAAAAAAACTTTGTCAAACACGTTGAAAAACCGCAACATTTATCGGCGATAATTTATCAATTGCCGATATCACTTCAGGAATTTGAGATTTATCAAATATCGGTATCGCCCAGGGCTTTTTCGAAATTATCGATTATCGGTATCGCTTTAGTACAGAAAGGTTTATCGTGCCCATCACTGCTTAGGAGTCATGCCATCAAAGACGTAAGATCTTAAACTATGTAAGCACCTTGAAATTCTTCACGATTTTTCAGTTCAGCTTTAACATACTAAAATTCTTGTCGCTTTTTGTGACTGACAAATTGAGCAGATATAGGGCGTGGTTGCGACAAGACTCCTGTCTTGTTTTTTCCTAGTCGATGTGCTTTTTGTAAATCGGCTAGCTGCAGCAAAATTTCTAGCTATTCCGCTATTTTCAAGATTTTTGTCTAAACATCGTCTCGCGAACAGTTGTTCTTCGCAACTCCGAGAAATTCTCAAGGCGTCCAAAGTCCATACGCTCCAACCTGTTGGTAGATGATTAATTGAATAAGTGCTTACATTAGCAACTTGCCAAGTTTCATTGAATGTTTGCTTTAAATTTGTATTTTCAAGTTTGATTTTGACCAACTCTTCTTTTTGTTTATCGTAAATTTTTAACTTGAGGGGCAAAATCACTGATATTTTTGTTCAGAGTATATTGCAACGACCTGTCTTCGTTTGTAAATGGTTTCGCTGCTTGCTGAACTGGTTTCATTGCGATTATTTGTCTTGTCCTTGTTTCCTCTATAGATATTTTCTTCAAGACCGAAAAAACACGTCAGCAATCCGTGATACCTAGCGCTGAATGATGTAGGTTATTATTTACTGTATTAAACTTCGCTTAAACTCTGAAGAGTTTCATGTTATTACTGAAAAATCAATTTGTGGAGAAATCTGTGAACAACATTTCAGTTCCAAAAAAATCCGTAAACGTATGGTAAGAACTTATTTATTGAAGATCTATTCCACAAAATTACGACTTTCTTTTGCCCAAAAAAATTTCCAGTAAAAGTAGCATTTGAGAAGTACAAATGTAACGCATTAACAATGATGATTTTAAAATGCCATTCTGCTGCATCACTCTTTCCATATGGTTCTTCTTTCAGTGATATTAAATTGACCTTTTGAAAAAAAATGCTTCACAAAAGTGACTGTCAATCAAAGCCAACCGAAAGCATGTGATCCAAATTCAGTAGTCTGAAAATCCTGTTTGAAAAACGAATAGTTGCGTGCAGGTGTGGGGTAGGGGTATGAGACTGATCGTTTGCGGTGACGTCATCATTACAAAAGTTTTATTCAAAACATTAAACCGTGTATGGGCAACTTCAAAGGTTTCGTGAGCAAAGCCACTGAAAGGGTTGGGGCCCCGGAGCACAAAAGCAGACCATCGAAAAACACATCTTCTTAAAAAAGGCCGCCATCCACCGACGACTTGGGCAGTGTGTAAAGCAGCCAACTTCGCGACGAGCTAACACTACAATTTGTGTAGAAATCATATTTCACCTCTTCGACTTTGTTCTCGCGAATAAAGTGTAAACCGTGTGTTCTAGTTAGACTACTAAATTTCAGGTTGTTTGCTTTTCGTCTGGAAGAGAGTAAGCTAGGGTTACCATAGCTAGAGCTAGGGTTACCATAGATAGAAGAGAGTAAGCTAGGGTCCTTCTTTTTGACCGAAAAAATTTTGTCCTCCGAGGACGCCCAAAAATGTCCAAATGTCCTCCTTTTCGGCATTATGAACACTGAAAACACGTCAAATCATTCTTCTTTTTTTTTTTTTGATGACTTTTTTTTTGGTTTTCACCTGTTTTTGGGCAGAAAAATGGACATCTGTGGACATGATGAGCCTCAAAAAAGCTGTCCTCCTGTTGCATATTGAAAATATGGTAACCCTAGAGTAAGCCTACTTACAAATCACCTGTAAATGAAAAGTCAACTAATCAATTCAGAGCAAGAAATGCCAATTAGCTAACCACCACAATATTTGCAGTGCTGCAGTGCTCTAATACATAGCTTCTCAAAGTGCTCCGTACGTAGCCCCAGGGCTACGCGAGAGCAACCTAGGGGCACCGCGAGCTATTCGTTTACACATAAAACACTGACTCAGCTAATTTTGAAACTGTCCAAAGAAGCAATACCGGGATTAATAAAATATGACTCTACGTTATTAGTATGTTTGTCAAGTGTCAAATTCACAGCCTTAATATGATTTACCTGCGAAATGTAGATTTTTTTTAGCTAGTATAGGGTACGCTAAAAAGGCCTGACACATTCGAAAGTTTAATTTTTAACATTATTAAATTTCCAAAATATGTCAGGTCTGTATTCACTTTTTGAAGAAAAGTTTAGCATTGTAGCAACAGGCGGTTTTCAGCCAGAGCTTACTTGCCCCAGTGTTTGCTTTCCAATCAGCAGCCAAGGAAGGACGACGTCGTTTTATTGAATGGGAAGTCACAACAGATTTCATATATCCGGAAGAGTGTTTTGACAAGGTCAAGCATTTGGAAGGATGAGTGTATCTTTTACCTGATAGCGGCTGATGAGGGCTGATAGCTCGAAACAGCGCTATCCCGCTCTATGGTACAATACTATACTTGTTCTACCATTTCCACACTGACCTATTGTTATTAATGAATTACAATTGTATAAAAAATGTCATACGCTTGAACTTCATAGCATGCCTAAGAATGCAAAATTTGCCATAGGTCTCAAGCCATTTTGCGCCAGCAATAAGATATCGCCCCAACAAAGTACGTTGCGATAGGGCTACGCGCAAAATCTCAAATTTGGCAAAAGGCTCCGCACCTCAAATAGTTTGAGAAACCCTGCTCTATTAAACTAACAAAATTCATGCCGTTATAACCCTACGGCTTATACCACAAAACAGTAGGATAAGCAAATCGTTGTGGCTTATGAAATTTTTGTTGCAGGCACTAAGACTAGAAAACGTCGCAGAATGCTCAAAGAAACAAATCTTGACGTGGAAAAAATTTTTTATCGGTAAGTTATTTTCTTTTAAATGAAAGTTCATCCATTACAATTTGCATACCTTTTTAGGTTGGCTAAATGGGTTGGCAGATATTAATAACTCAGGTGAAACTTATGAACTTAAGCTAGCTGTATTCAAAATTTTTTGTAATCAGTTGGCGTTAAATACCGGAGTATTATTTTGTAATGGCTTCGCGCTTTTCCTACATCGAAACGCGGTTGGTGCCTTGGACTCCACAGAAGAGTGTTGTGGACACGGTACTCAAATAGGTTTATCTGCATGTCACCGTGCATGTATTTTGCCATCAAAAAGAAATTTAGTATTTATTTATTTATTTAGCTGCATATTTATCCTCCTATCACGAGAAAGCGATCAAAAACGCTAAAACCAACTCGCTTAGAAAGTACCGGCCACCTGTCTACCACACCAAGATGGGAAAATCCCGCCATGTTCCTTTCCCAACGGCACAACAACTTAAACTCGCCGGCATGTTCTTCACACTGCCCCTTTAATGCTGAGCGTCAAGCAGGGAAGCTGCGAATACCAATTTTACAGTCAGTGGTTTGACCCGACTCGGAATCAAATCTGAGTCTACTGCACCAGAGGCGGATGCTCTCACCACTCAGTCGGCCATCGGAGATGTTACTAAAACAAAAAAAAAACGAAAATTGTTTTGTTTGAAAAACCAAAGCGTTCAAAAATCAATATTCGAAAAATTTTTAAAACGGCATTTTCAACATAAAAAAACAAGCCTACTTGAATGCGAAGGCTAAAACCTCGTAGAAGCAGTGTGAACCCACCTATAGTAACATTATTTCTTGATCCAATAAACACTCGTTTCTTATTACGTTGACCATAGTTCGCGTCATTTTTACAATTGAAAATATTTTCGTACATTTTCAGCTTCTTTTTCGGAGTAGTGGCAGGGTTTTTAGTGGGAAGTCATGTTGTTCCATCGTTGGTCAGTCAAACTATTTGTCTTCACAAAGCTGTACTTAAACTTAGCACTGGTCAAAGTGTACACCTCGCTTTTAAACCAAAAGTACAGACACCTTCCACTGGTAAAGTATACATAGGTAAGACAACTTGAAAATAATTTGTTAACAGGTAATTTAATCTATGTTAACAGTTATTTTAATCCATGTCGTTTTTACTAGGGCGATTATTATGACCTACAAAATTGAAAAATATCACTTTATTTTTTGAAACATATGACTTTATTTTCATAACAGCAAATTTATGCTGCTTTCCGTAATTAGCATCTCATATGTACGTCTGATCACGAATTTTGAAGAAGAACATACTCAAAACAACGAAGAATTCTCTTGAATATCAGTAAAAAAAAAAATCAAGTGTGCATCTTACAACAAGTAAAATATTCAACTGTTGAATGCAATTTTATAGTAGAATGCGATATTGTGCAAGGTGCATCGGTAAAATTTCGGTTTTGTTGATTCATAGATTTAAACATTGAAAATGACCGTTCTACATATACTGATGCAGGCTGGTATGTTAACAACTTTGCATAAGATGCCAGAGAAATATCTGGTCTACTCGTCTCTACTGTGGTTTTTGCGTAATCTAAATTAGTAATAAAAAAGTCGCTTCAAATACGTCGTGAAGGTCGGCATAAAAACTTGAAAGTTCTCATTGCCCCTCTCATCATTACATTATCAAGTTTAAAGTCTTCAGGAATTGTAGCTACGGTGGTACTGGGGTTTAATAATTTGTATTTCATAGCAAAAATCAATAGTCAGATTTTATGACCTAAAAAAGGAAATATGACTTTATAACTCCTTAAATAGACTTTGCATCAACGTAGTTTTTTGGGGATTATCGGTTTCATAAGTTTTTGCGCTACCACAAAAAATATAACTTTAATGCAGGGAGTCGAACCGTTTTTTTTTCTGGTTCAGGTTCGGTTTGGGTTCAACAACGGTTTCAAATTTCAGTTCAGTTCCGGTTAAGGTTCAGATAAATTGAAATGCTCCGGTTTGGGTTCGCTCCAGTAAAAAATACTTCAAAACCGGTTTATAAAGTTCCGGCTTAGGTTCGCAGTAAAAATGATATAATTCTAAAAGGACAAGTTAATGTTTCGACTATAACAAAAGTCTCGTCAGCCTTGCTACGCACAGCCAATCCAGGCTAAACTCATTCCAGACTGTAAAGACTCTTTTTTTGCATTGCTTTACCTGGACATCTCGACTTCATCTCTTTCCTAGGTTGTGCCCTATTTTTAGCAGGCGACTGGCCCCAAATTTTTTTTCATTCTTTCATTGGGTATCGTTGTTTGGGGCCAGTCGCCTGCTAAAAATAAGGCACAACCTAGGAAAGATTACCTGCATAAGTGACTATTATTTTGAATTCGAACCAGCTTCTAAGTGATGCGATCAAGTGACTTCACGAGCGAGCCGCTTTTTCAATCGGTTCGAGTTCGGTTAAGTTTCGCAAGTACTCACATTATTCGGTTCAGTTCCGGTTCGCTTTTTGCGATTTTGAAAAATACGGTTCGGGTTCGGATAAGGTTCGACAAAAATAGCGTAAAACCGGTTTATAAAACTCCGGTTCGGGTTCGGTTCGACTCCCTGCTTTAATGACTTTTATCCCCCTACTTATTACCAATTGAGAACTGCTTAGTGTTTAACGTGGTAAACGTGTTGTAGCCACGTGCTCGTAATTTGTTTGTTTGTTTAAGACTTAATTTAATGACAACCTGAGCATGCAAAATATTCTAGAACTACTTTATTCAAGTAGTACTGGCGGACTTAATACTTTAGCGCTAAGCGGGCCGAGTCAAAACTCTGTTAGGAATTTAAAGCCATTACTTATACTTCAAAAAGTCGGTCATATAATTACCACACTTGAAAGTGTGTCACGCTGTTCATGCAACAAGTGATTGAGCAGGCAAAAATAAAAAGTTTTTACCGAAATATGAAGCAAGTTAAAAATTGTTTGAAATTAATTACAAAACCAATTTCACACGAAAAAAAATAAAATTGATGTATAGGGTAAGGTGTTAAAAGGTACCTTTTCCGTTTGCGTATGAGCTCACGAAAAAATTCGAGCCTCTTGTCCACATGTATCTTGCTGCTTGCTTCAGATTGTAGGTGTTTGGCAACGCTTTGACAGAGGTACAATAGCTCAATGCGATTACTTCTTTATCAAGCGTGCTTCTTTACTTTGACATCTGTAGATATACCCAAAGCTCTAAATTTTGGGTTAAAATGTTTTGCAACGGATTATTGTAAATCGCTCTTGTGTGCAGAGCATGCAGCCCCAATCTCTTAGACATTTCAGTTGATATAGTTTTCTATACATAAGCAACACTGAGTTTATTTATAATAAGCTTTTGGCAGGAATGATGTCAATGGAAAACAAGTTAGATACAAGAACAGAAGCTGCCATCAACACATGGATGAAACCACAACTTCCTGGGGTCAAAGTTGAGATTTTTGCCAACAACAACGGGTCTAGAGATGCCGAACGAGGATTTCGTCAAGATTTTCTCAGCAATGGAGTGAGATTGATCCAGCTTGCTGGTGTGTCAGATAATGTTTATCCGCCTCAAAAGAAAAGCTTTTCAATGATGAAATTCATGCATGATATGTATATAGACAAGTGAGAAATGATTTTTTGTTTAACAATTAAGACGGTATACCTGTAACGGTGAGATAAAACCAAGGTTTTACGCTTTCAATGATTGAAGCGTTGCTACTCAATTATATTTTGCAACAGCATGAATTCCAATTCAAGTACCGAAATCATGAATTTTATTCTTTGTAGCATAGACAATCAAGTGCAGGTGGGTGTAATGCCTTCCACTGAATGCTGACAGCTAATATGAAAACTTGATAGAAATAGGGTAACACTGAACTAATCTACTTTGTCGTATTCCCCTCCCTTCCTGTGCATATACATTGTCCTACCAAAAGCTTTTGGGATTTAGCTTAGGTTTGAGTTTTGGTCCCATCCGAATTTCACTTACAAATCACGCACACACACACACACACACACACACACACACACACACACACACACACACACACACACACACACACACACACACACACACACACACACACACACACACACACAACACACACACACACACACACACACACTCACACACACTCCTACCCATCAGTTATAAGCAGAGAATACAGTGGTTATTTTTTCATAGATATGATTGGTTTGTTCGGCTCGACGACGATGCTTACGTAGATACTGAAAAACTTTTGAAAATGCTAAGTCGAGTTAATGCTTCAAAACCGATTTATATGGGACATCCTGGTTTTGGCAAAGATGCTGATGACTACATTGATGTACATAAAGGGGAAAATTACTGCATGGTAGGGTAAACAAGTTATGTAAAAGCTATTGATTTAAGCAGCATTGCAGCAACATAATATATTGCAACCTGATTGCTTCGTTTAGAAAAGGACTATACAACAAAGAGTGCAGGTTAAATGATATTATTAGCCAGTGGCGTTGGAAGTACTTTTAAGTAGGGGGGCTGATATTTGTGTTACCATACCAACGTCTGGGGGGCTTTGTGTTACCATACCAAAGTCTGGGGGGCCCCCTCGTTGCTATCGCAACATAGCCTGCACTGTGCGTATCATGCGTTTTACTTCTGTAAAAAGTCACTTGGAGACTGCTTGATAACTCAAGCTTTCCTCTAGCTAGCTTAACACACAGCGGCCAGATCAGCGTTTGGAAACGTGTTAACTTCCATTAAATGAACTTATTATCCGTTCCAAGCTCCTAGTCTCAGCCTCCTAGGCATGAGCATACTTGAAAGAGGGGGCATCGT
Organism: Trididemnum miniatum; assembly: GCA_964006365.1. Lineage (NCBI taxonomy): Eukaryota > Metazoa > Chordata > Ascidiacea > Aplousobranchia > Didemnidae > Trididemnum > Trididemnum miniatum. Next base: position 16,454,404 of record OZ023239.1, read on the forward strand.
GCCATGCTCCCCCCCCCCCCCCCTTTTGACTCTGCCTTTTAGTAAAAAAAGAACAAAACTAATGGTGCCAAGCAAGAGTGGAAACCTGGCTATTTGGTGTAAGGGTGTCAGTCTCAGTTTCGGTGGTTAAAAACCAGATGCCAGGTTTCAGTTTTAGTTTGGTTTTACAGCTAATAAAAAATAGGTTCCAGTTTCGGTTTCAGTTTTGCTTACGCACGGATTCGGTTTCTGGGTTTTAGTTTTGGGTTAAGTTTGATCCAAGAAAGCTGTTTTACTTTGAATACAAATGGTTTAGGAGCTCTACTTTTTGGCGCTTTTGTTTTATTACAAAGATAAGTAGCAGCTCATACAACCAACTGAGTAGAACTGAGTAAGACTTCAGAAGTTGTCGGCTTGGGTTTAATTTCGAGTCCGGTGAAACCAAAGACTCAAAAATTGACATTCACAGCTTCTCTATTCGACGTTCAGCATTAAAGAACGGTGCTGTTAATGATGGCGATGGAAATTTTTAAAACCTAAAACCTTAGAAATTTTTGAACAAGTTTTAGTTTCAGTTTCGGTGCTGACATTTCAAGAAAAAACGCTTTTGGTTCAAGTTTCGGGTTTTAAAAATTTGGTTTCACAGGTTTTAGGTGAGTTTCAAAAATTTTCTCTAAAACCGGGTTTTCAGGTTTTGGTTAATGTTTGGGTTTCCACCTTTGGTGCCAAATGACTGACACATACCATACTCTTTTGATGGTATCTGTAGCTTATGACCAGAGGCGGAACCAGGGGGGTAGGATGAGGGGCATGCATCCACCTACCAGCCATTTTCAAAAATGTTTGTGATGCATACAATTGTTTTCATAATTTCGAACCTTTTCGATAGCAATAAGCCGTAGGCTACGCCTTCAGCACGCATAATCGAAAATGTACGAACATAATGCACCATATTTGGCAAAGCACTCAGAATTAGGGTCAAAAAATTAAAACAAAATTCGTGTGAAATTTATTCAAAAAGCACTAAAATAGCCATAATAGCATGCAAATTTTTACGGGGGAGCATTGCCCCGGACCCCCTAGAGTCTTTCTTGTTTCTCAATCAGCTTCAAAATTGTTCCGCCGAAAAAAATACGCTTGAAAATTTTGTGGAAATTATGCCCTCCCTCCCCTTTTAAAATTTCTCGCTGCGCCACTGCTCTTGGGATGAGCTAGCTAACTCTAAGTTGAAAACTTGTTGTTTCGTTGTTATTTGCCCAAAAGTTTCTTTTAAATTTGGAGAAAATTTAACTGCGACATCAAAATAAAGCTCTAAGACCTTTGTACTCGAAGTTATCCGGAAATCCAACCGCTTTTGAGATTTTGTTCACCTTCGTCACAAAGTTAAAAAAAGTTAGTACATTGGTTTGATAGTATTAACAAGAAAAGAAACAAAATAACAAGTGATGCCATAAGCCATCACTGAAGTGCAATAGGGTGTACTGCAGTCATAAATTTTTGAAAGGGGGGGCTGAAGGGTAGCTTAAAATTTCTAGGGAGGGCTGAAAAAATATAAGGGGGCTGAGGCCCCCCACCTTCCAACGCCCTTGTTATTAGCTGTGTCGTTAATTTTGATCATGCGCTGATTTGAGAGGGTTTGTTCTTATTGTTTATTTTTTATGAAAGCAAGGAAAGCACTTTCCTTTGGGATTCGGTATCACTGTTACGTATTCTTCTTCTTTTCTTCAATGGTTTTTTGGTGTAGGCCCTTGTTTTGAAAAAAAAATTTTATATTTATCTCATAAAAAGACATTTTATTATTTTGAAAAAGATAACATAAACATTTTATTGTTCAGGGTGGAACTGGTATGATTTTCTCAAAAGGTTTGATGAGATTGTTGGCTCCAAAACTGAAGTATTGCCTGGGAAATCTTTACACAAAACATGAAGATATTGAATTGGGAAGATGCGTTCAACTAATGGCTGGGACCAAATGCACAATGTCGTGGGATACAGCGCGATATTTTTTTCAAAATTTTAAAGGGGGAACATATGCTCACAACATAGAAGCGCCTCAAGATAAGGATATAGGTAACTTTTTATGCTACATCTTAATCAACTCATAATGTTTAGCATTAAATTATGCAGGTCCATTATGCAGTAGGTGGTGCGTCCCGAGGCGTATCCAGGAGTATTGCATCGGAGCACTGCCTTATTTGATGACATATGAACCTCTTTTATGCTTTAGTGATAAGCCACAAACAGCGTATGAAACTGGGCCTCTCATTGTTTTAATCCGGCCCCACATCCCCCTTAAATTTTTCGCTAGCTACAAACCTGGGTGCAACTGCTTAAAAACAAAAACGTTTCGCACTATTAAGTATCGATTGTTCTATTATGTTACGTATTCTGGTTTTAGTCTAGTTCAACATAGATTTGTTTTTCAGATAAAGGTGTGATCTTCCACGCAAACAAACTACCACAATACCAGTACAACTTTCATGTCAAACTTTTAACATTGAAAATAAAAAAGCTGATGACCAAAGTTACCAAATTTGAAAAAGAAATTTTGAAAAATTTTGACACGAAAGAAAAAGAATATAGCTGGGTAACTGAAATGAAATTGAAACATAATGCGGTTTGGTTCTTTGTGATCAAAAATTTCAAAAAATTAAAACAAAACGTAAACATTCGATTTTTGGTTGACTTACATACAGTAGGCTACAATTTCTTATTTTTAAAATCGTCTCTGAATTATCATTCCAATGAAGGAATGTAGGATGAAAAAAAATTAAGGAGTCATTCTCTCACCTCTGACTAACTTTATCTTACCAACATATTAAAAACAGTAACCATACTGGTTTTTGTTTTATTCAGGCTGGAAATGCATACTCTCATTTGCGATGGAACGCCATTGTTCGAGTCAATTCTTACAAACCGATTGAAAAAGAAATTAAGAAAAGGATGCATCCAACTTTATTGAAAAAACTACTGGAAAACACAAATCTTTTTGTCAAATATCTTCAAAGTTCAGAGAAATACAAACGTCGCAAATTCAAATCTGCAGCTCTGGAGTGGTCCTACCAGATTGTCAATCCACTTTTGGCTACTGATGTTGTGTCGCAAGTTGCGTTCAAAAGTTATATTCCAAATGCTAAAAAGTTTTTTCTTTATTTTCACCATCGACAAAGTTTTCCTAATCACATTCAGTTCTTTCGAGAAACAAGCGAAATAGATGTATCCGAGCTTCAAACCAAATTACGTCAAAACTTTCATCAATCGCAAACACAAAACGACTTCACGAGCTTTTTATCCCCAAGCGACAGCACTCCTATTAACTTTCTCATGGCTCTGAGTGGAAGACCTGATAACTTTGTACGTTTCTTGCAAAATTTCAACGATGCGTTCCTCAAAAGCAATGAAAAAGTGAATTTAATAATTGCATTTTTTCCCAAAAACAGCGAATACGATTATTCACAAGCAAAATCAGAAAACGAACTCATCGTGAAATCAGAGAGAAAACTGCAAAACGAAGAAGAATACGATGAAAATGCAGACGAAACTCAACAAGGAGAAAAAGATGTTGATTTCATTCAAGAAAACATAAAAGCACTTCAGAAAAAACATCCAAACAGAAAATTAAAGCTTGTGTTGTTGGAAAAAGGGAAGGATTTTTCTAGAGGAATTGGATTGCAAGAAGCTAGCAAGCATGTCGAGAATAAGAACGAAATCCTTTTCTTTTGTGATGTTGACTTGGTCTTCAAGCCTGATATTCTTCTGCATATCAGGAGGAACACAGTACAAGGAAAAAGAGTTTATTATCCAGTGTTTTTCAGTCAGTATGATCCAGATGTTGTCTACGTTGAAAAACCTCGACCCTTGACTCATTTCAGCTTCGAAGAATTGGATGGTTTCTGGAGGTTTTTCAGCTTTGGAATGTTTTCAATCTTTAAAAGTGACTTTGACCAAACAAGAGGTTTCAAAACCGATATAAAAGGATGGGGTTTGGAAGATTATGAAATGGTATGATAGTTACGTAGTAGCTGAGCCAATTTTCCCTCCTCATTACTGATTTCTCAATTACACTTTAAATGTTGTAATTAATATTCAAACGTTAAACACATTAAACACTACTACGAAAAAACAGTTAGGCCTACATTGCCGTTCCAAAATTTTGTTTGATAGCGCAGACAATCTTTTTTCGAAAGACTATCAATATTTGTTTCGACTTTATTTAGTTAACCGAGTATATATTAAACTTTAAAAGTTGAAGGAATTGTAACAGTGACATGCTTCTAAATAATATTTGATATTTTTAACGAAAATGTTAGGTCCCTAAAATAAAGCTGTAAGGACCCAGATAAAAACAGAAGCTATTTTCCTCTACAATTTTTTTGGAACTGGGGATCCGAATTCGGCTTTCTAACACGCCTAAAAAACTGAACTTGTTACCAACTCAATCTTAATGTAAGCCTGCAAAGTCAGTACAAACGGTGTGTTTACCGATACACGCGACGTGCGACAACGCGACAAAAATGATAATGTAAGTGAATGTAGAAGATTTTCGCAGATTTTCGCGTGATCGCTAAATAGTAAAATAAAACAAACACTGTTCAATAAAAAGCTATCGCTTAAGCGCCGCGTATCGATAAAAGCACCATAAGCTTTGTTGATAAATTCTGCCGAAAAACGAAAATTTGAAGATAATAAGGTAAATGAAAATAAAATACTGGTAGGTGACTGTTGTTGTGCGCGATAATCATCAGCAGTGAAATGTGCCGAAAGAAAGTTCTCGATGAGATAAAAATTTTATGAAAAAGCATATCGCCTTTTTTCGTGTTTTCTTGTCTAATTTGAAAATATAAAAATCAAATCTTCATTATACTCGCGGTATTACGCCGCAGCGTACTGTAACGAGTGGTTGCCTATGAGTTTGCTCCATTTGCTAACGTTTTCTTCTGAGGAGTGTAAGACAAAGGGCTTCAGGATGACTCTTTTATATCATGTTAAGCTAAAATTTGAAATACATTAAAATATGGTTAATGTAGTAAAGGATTAGATGATTTTTCACAAGCATGGAGTGAAAGCAGGTTGCATCGACTTCAGTAGCGTAGCCACGGGGGGAGGGGTTGGGGGTTACAACCCCCCTTATTGAGCCTCAAATGACGTCATACATAATCGAAACTGTGCAAAGAAAATGCATCATTGGTAAAGCACTCAAAGCTAGAGGCCAAAAATATGACAAACTTTCCTTAAAAATTGTTTAAAAAACATTAAAATGGCCAACGCAGTATGCAAATTTTCAAAAAATTGGCGGGGGAGCATGCCCCCGGATCCCCTAGAGTCGTTTTTGGCACTTAAGTTGCTTAAAATTAACTCTGCCGGAAAAATACGCTGGAAAAAGTGACGAAAATTGATGCCCCCTCCCTGAAAAAATTTCTGTTTACGCCCCTGACATCAAACATTTTCAAAAGGCTTATTTGTGCTCGTTTCCAAGTTTAAACGTCTTTGCATTTAGTTAAGGTAGACAGATGGCCGGCAACTGCTAAGCGAGTTCGTACAGCGCTTCGTCGCTTTCTCGTGATAGGAGGGTAAATATGCCAATAATTATAATCATAAAAACATTCAACCTTATTCAAAATTACATGTACCCCACCAAAACTTTCTGGATCCGCTCTTGTATACAACGTATGGTCACATGTGATATCATTCTCAACCCCCCATTGCAAAATCCTGGCTACGCTAGTAATCGACTTAATGGTGAACAATAAGCAAATTCGAAAGTCACCTAAAGTCGAAAGTCACATTGAAGTCGACAACTCAACATTCACACTGTTTTTGCTTTGACGTATTTCAATGTAATACAGTAATTGCAGTTTGCTTGGGTGTTCTGTTGGTCTTTGAAAACCTATTGGCTATCTGTAAAATGTCTCATGTTGACATTGACTGAAATAGTGTGGTGGAAAACTCGATCATAATAAAATTCTATGTTGGGAAACAGACAAAAAAAGGTTAAGAACCGCTGATGATGTAAAACAAGATGTTAACTAAAACCATATTTTTCAGATTAAAGCTGTTTTTGATGTTCATCTTGATGTTTTCCAATGCCCCGATCCAGCTCAGGTTCACATTTATCACGACAAATTTTGTGATCCGTCGACAGAACAATTTACAAACTGTATGAATTCGCGTGCAGCTCACTACGGGCCGAAAACCCTGCTCTACTACTTGTATTTCGCTGATGAAACCAATAGTGATCTTGTGGAAAAAAATCCTATTCTATGAAACTACAGCAATTATGTTCAGTGCGAATACTCGAACAAAATTTATTTTTGGTACATAATTTTTTTTCACTGTTTCTATTGTACATTCGCGACCCATCTAGGCGCTTTTCTCAAAAAATTGATTATGTTATTTAGTAAGGAAACTAAAACAAAACGTTAATTTTTTTACGAGTGCAGCTCCAAAATAAGCCTTGTTTTAAGTTCAGAGTTACCACGGAGAGTATAAGAAAATATCCTTTTCGTCACATGCCCGAGGATGATTTTTGTTGAAAAAAGCCCTTAACAATAAACCATTTATAAGGGAAACGTTTTATATGCGAAGAGAAAACGATAAGGTCATATTTATTTCTGTGAATAATTCCAATAAAAAGGCAATCACGAATGGACTAAATTTAACGAGACCTTTTGATTAACCCACATCAACTTTAAGTTATGAGCAAATGATATGTGGTAGGCCTTACAGCAGGGGTCGCCAACTTACCTTCCATTGGGATCATCTCGAAAATTTATTAAACTCTTGCGATCGACCTGCCAGCAAGCAAATTACAAGTTATTTTTTCCAAAAATTTTTACACTGTAATGGACTTCTACTGGTACCAACATCGTAAGCAGTGTTTTCAGATTCGAATTAACTTTAAAACCAAATAAAGAAGGTAAAAACAAAGCAAATAAGTGAAGCATTGCAAATACGACAGGTGCGTGTACCGTTTACCATTGCACAGAAATGGGTAAGATTCCATTCTTCATCAAAATACTATCTTTTCCTCTTTAGAGCGCTTATTGTAATTAATTTTGGCTAGGGTTAGGCTGAAATAAATGCACGATACTAATGTTCCTTTACTGTCCAACCAAGAGCAACTAACTTATACCTTACTAACACAAAAACAACTACCAATTCATAGAAAATTTTTTAACAGAAGCAGCTATCAAACTAAAACTGCGCTTTTATAGTGACTAGTCAATGTGCCAATTCATTTCTCAGCATGCATATCAGCTCATAATTGTCGCGAAATGATGTGCATTGTTTCGCGTTAGCTCACGAAGCAATGCTCTGGCTGACCTGAAATTCTCATTTCAGAAACACTGCGTAAAGATGTATTTGAGGAATCTTATTCGTCCTCACAAAATCCTACGCGATCGACAGACTGAGCCTGGGTGATCGACCGGTCGATCGCGATCGACTTGTTGGCCACCTCGCCTTACAGCAATAAGTTTAGCGTATCGTACTGCGTCCAATAAGCGATTTGTTCGCAGGTTTCTACACGAGCTTTCTAGCCTGGTACATTTGCGCCATTGTTCTGAAACCATTTTCAATCATTTAAAGTCGAATTTTATTCAGCCTAGTCGAAAAGTTTCATTAAAGTATATTTCAACCGTAATACAGCAAAATATGGGACCAAAACAGCATAAGCAAGAAAAATAACACCGCAGTAATTTTCAAAACTGGAGTTTCGACTTTCGACAAAGTAAATTCAGCTGTCATCATCAACAGTGTAAGCAAGGCAGTACAAAACTGAAAGGAACTGAAACTAAAACTTTCAATTTTATATTGTCTTGTTTCCACTGCTGATAATGACAACTGAATTTATTTTGTCGAAACGTCTAGTTTTGAAAATTACTGTTGCTTTGTTTTTTCTACTTAAGCTATATTCAATTGTTTCGGCTACTTTTTCCCTGTTTAAACCATCGAAATTTTTTTAAATTCACTTTTTGATGTCGCAAAGTTCTGTTTTGTAGGCTACTAGGCTACATATCCCTGATGTTGTTATACCGTTGAACAATCAAACAGTTTAAATATTACAATACGCAATTCGTATTATTATCGATGTTACCTGACGTAATTTAAGGAAGTCTCTTTGCAGCACTGCAGGATGCTATTTGAAATTTGAATAATGTTACAATTGCAGTGCTTATTTTATGTTTGATGCTTTTTTTCGAGATTGTGCTTGTTTAATTTCAGAACATCTATAGTACTTCCTGCTTTCAAATTATTAATCTTCCACAAAATCAAGTTTATTGAAGATGCACAAAAGTTAACAATTTGGTTTGAATTTTTCTGAATTTGAGACAAGGTGTAAAATTTTATCTTTTAGGATATCACGTGTGTCGAATTTCTATTATAAACTAATCATGTATACTAAATTATGATTCTGCATTTTCAATGCTCTCTTATTTGATAAGTTTCATTCGCATACTGAAAAAAAAAGCTTTCAAACTTACTCACGTGGTGCCGGTAGTAAATAAAGACCTTTCTAAGAACTATGTGATGTACCACAAATTGTTCAAGATCTCAGGTCTAATTTTAAAGATCTACGCTTTAAAAAGCCCACGTAAGGGAAAAAGCAAAATTACAAAAATGTTTGTGCAGTTTTTGTCTCGTCAAATTCTGTAAAAGTAATCCGTATTATTTCTTTGTCATTATTGCTCCAGTCATAGGTGGCGAAAGCGGGGGCACCGGGGGGGCCCTGGCTCCCCCACTTTTTTCAGGGGGGGCTTCGGGTGGCCATAATTTACGCGTTTATTTCTACAATAATACTTATGCATAAATGTATTTGAAACTTACTAGGCCTACCATCGAAATTGAAATCCAGAAACGTTTTCTTTAAAATTTTGTTTGTATGGTGGGGGGAACAGAAAAAGTGTAATTTTCTTATAGCAGAAAGAATTAACTAGCGGCTTGTAAATGTCAAAAAAAATTAACTTGCGACTTGTAAAAAGAATTAACTAGCAAATTGTAAAAGCGATTGGTAAGATCTAAGCCAGGAGTTCTCAACTTGACAACTTCTCAACCGTGGCCCTTGGCCTCCCTAAGAGACTACAGAGCACAGAGTGTTCCCTTGGCAGCCACATTGGTAGAAATCATTAATGAACTATAGCAGACCGGGACTTTTAAACTTACACACTGTAAGGGCCTCGGTCTTTTAGAGGTATGGTCATGGGGCCACGGCTCAGAAAAGATTGAGAATCACTGGTCTAAGCTTTCATTATGGAATAAGCATTTTACAGCACGTTTTGAGACGAGGCGAGGTACAATAGTTGTCGTAAGTGTTGTTTATGGTAAGCAATAGCAACTAAACTCAAAAGTAGGTCCCTACATCCATGCATTGTATACCTTACTACATGCACTGACTTAGCAGACAGTCACTCAAAATAAATGTAGCCTACTGTTTGCAGTGTAATTTTTCATAACGCGAGGGTCGGAGCTAATTCTCGGGGAGGTGGGAGCTTTGCTTTTTTCAGACTTAATTTTGACGTTAACAATTAACCTTCAAAATCGATAAAATAAGCAGCTGTCATAAAATAAAAGCGGCGGGCTGTGCAAAATATCTATAGTCTAGTTTTTGAATCTTTTTGAATGTATTTAATTTTTTAATTCACTTTGTTTTGCTGTGCAGTGCTAACCCTAGCAATTCCTTTGCCAAAGAGATTGCTTTTTCTAGTCAGAGAAAACAATTAAAACGTTTCGATTCTAGTTTTACGTGCGGCGATGCGATTTATAAGGTTCTACTACTTCCCTACGCATTACCTTATCGGTGTAGGAAATAACGTTAGTTGGAGTTGAGCAATAGATCATCCCAACTTTATCTTTTTGTATGCTCCAAATAAGATTACTGCTCACGTTGTTTCCGTGACATAGCCTGCCGTGAAACCTCTATTTGAGCGCCACACGGCCACAACAGCGCTCTATTTTTCAACCCTTCTCTTTTCCAATTGAGGCGTTCTATTAGAAGTGGTGTTCTTCAGTTAGAGCAAGGTTTGGCAAACTTTTCACACTGAGGGCCGCATTGGAAAAAATTTTGAAGCCGAGGGCCGCACTGATTGGAAGAGCAAAAAAAAAGTCATCATGTTTGCACACGTTCTATATACCACTCAATATCAGTAAGGAGCAAAAATTAAGGTCTTTGGCTTGCTTCACGGTAAGAGTTTTTGTTTCTGTAAGTGCTTGCGGGCCGCATAAAATGGTCTAGCGGGCCGGAGTTTGCCCAGCCCTGAGTTAGAGTATGGTGCTATATTTTTTGACTAGGTGGTCAGAATTTCGGGAAAATAAATTTAATTTATGAAAAGAAACAACTTTTATCAGAGTTAACATTTAACCTTTAAAGAGAAAAAACATCCACCGTAACACACTTACTGATAAGTAATCAAAAATTCAATGCGGAAGATCAGAGGACATGTCCCTGCGTGGTCGTCCTCGTCATTTTCAACACCTTCTCCTGTAGTGGCATTAGAGGGCGGCGCTCTATTTTTCCATCCTTCCCCTATAGTGGCTCTCAAATAGAGGCTTTACGCTCGGTTATGTTATTGGAGTTGCTGGGGTTGCTAAAACAATAAACTTTAGCTACACAATTACCCTGTCCACATGTCCAATTTATGTGGGCTTTAGAGTGAAATCCACGGTTCTTGGTTTTAATTTCTGCACCACAAATAAATTTTTTGTTAAGAGTGATTTTGACATCAAAAATTTAATTGTGATGCAGAAACTAGAACCACAAGAAGCGTGGGTCTGAAGCTCACATAAATTGGACATGTCACATGTGGACAGGCTAAATATGGGTTGTAGGCAAAGGAAATCTGGTCATTGCTTTTGGGCCCTCCCCCCTCCCCCACTTTAGAAATGCTTCCGCCATCGTTGGCTTCAGTCTGTCATTGCAGGAGCTATCTGAAGTTTAATATGTCATCATGCATCCGATAACAAATTCACATCATTGTAATATAATCTGGAAGCATTTATTACGCAAGAACAACAATACAAAATAAACTGGATTAGTCATCGCCTTTATAAATTCACTAAACTAACACGAAGCAAACGAAAAATCTCCACGGAATTTAGTTGAAAATGGAAAAATATGAGCCAGTTAAGCTAATTATCCGGTGGAATAGATATCTGTAAAGTTTAAGTCAACTGCCCAAGGTTTTCCATCTCAACTCACAGTATTTGACTTCAGTCATCAGATGATCAAAATGCACCAATACATAAAAAACATTTATTTACATTAAGTTAGGGTTAAAATTTACTCTCGTCATCACCTAATTACGAAATTTATCACAGGATGACCGTAATGTGTAGCTGATTATTTTACAAATCCATTGTAATCGTGTCGAAGTTAGAGAATATCCATGTCCAGCACTAACGTCACAATCAGGGCCACTCCAATTCAGGACACCATACACCACCCAGCGGCCATGTTCACTGCACATTAAAGGACTGCCAGATAAACCCTGCAAAATGCACATGCATTAGGTCCAGCGCTACTCAAACATTTTAATGTAGTTTACCGGCAGCCCACGTTCTGTCGTACGACGTACACAGAGGCGTACGCACGGGGGGATTTCGGAGGTCAACCCCTCCCCCCCCCCCCCATTGACGATCGAAAATAAATGAAAACCTCTTTTTTTAAAACGATCCGCCTTTTTTCATACAGAGATTGCCGAAATTGCTATCAATGATTATCACGTTTTTCCGTGCTATCCAACTTGCTTAAATAATCTTGAAAAACTTTCGTTGTGATGCAATAATACCGGCAGTCAAACTTTTCTGGTGCGTTGTGCTTGACGTTCATGATTGACAATTGCAGAAAAAAAAGAAACCTTTCTTTTTTGAGATGAACCGACTTTTCCTAGTGCGGACTTGCCGAAATTGCTGTCGTGTTTCTGTTCTGTCCAACTTTCTAATTTAATTTCAAGAAACTTTTATTACGATGCGATGCAACAATACCGGTATTCCTACTTTTTTGATGTGTTTTGCTTGAACTGCATTTTTGTCATTGATGCTGTTGTGAAGCTATTAGTAATAGTCTGTAAGCTGAAAATTCTACGAGCTTTAAAACAGGAGTTCGTTCCGAATTTCTAGGGGCTACTTTTAGAAAGAAAATTATTAAAGAGTATGGTCACACAAACTTTTTGTAAAAAGTTCTCCAAAAAATATCCTGCAGTATTTTAGTGATTTAACCTTCAAGAAATTGCGCATGAATACAAACGTTAGAGTTGAGTCGAGTGACGTGCAACACGCTTATCCAATGAAAAAAAAAGAACACTTTAGGGCATTCCCCATATTTCCAAGGAAACTAAACGCCAAAGCGATTGGCGATAATAGTAATCCGTAAGTATAGGTCCAAGTTAATCAAAGCAAATTTGGTTTGAATCGATTTTGATTCGAAGCCGTTTTATAACTTATATTTCAAGATTTATATCAAGCTCAAAAAGTGATATGGGGCATAGTAGGCGACAGAGAAGATACTGATGGGGTTGGATAAAACAAATCTTTCGAAGTTCGTCGTTACTATTTGACCAAGCGTTCATTCCATATCAAGTCCCAGCAACTCTGAGGCCAAACATCTATCCTTTCACCACCTCAGTTCTAAGTAGTAAATTTAAAGTGCACTTCAATAAGCATTATTCCAAAAATCTAGATGCAAAGGTATGGCTGTGCATTTACTCGATTGGGTCTTGCGTTTTCGCAACAGGTTTAATCAACGTAAATCAGTTCAGTTCAAATACATCTATTACTTGACATTGAAAATTTTATTTATTTACGGTATTTTACTTGTTTAAATCAGGCACAACGATGCGGTATGCATTCACAGAACACAAGCATACCCAAAAAATAATAATACGGTATTGGTAATAATAATAACAAAAGCAAATTTAACGTGACTGAACCACAACATTGTTTTAACGTGACTGAAAATTTTAAAGCGAACTAACACATTCGAATTAGCAATAATTCGTCGATAGAAACCATGTGAGCGCATATGCGCATCAAACACTCTTACGCATATGAGCATCGAAGGTGGAATATTGGCATTAACTTAACACAATCTTGTGCTGACATACCTTGGTATACCGTGTAATGAACGAAAAGCATTGTTACACGCGACTCGAATCTTGTTATTGTTTGACCTTAATTAATTACACTACAAATGAGCTAGTACATATCCGCGCAAAATGTGACATTTTTTACTAGTTAAGATCATATATGGAATTGAGATCTAATGGTGTTAGCAGCACTATATAAATAAGGAGCTTGCCTGTTAATGTCAGCATCATTTTTATACTTTAATTACATCAGTAACAAATTTAATAGCACAGTTATCCAACTTGATGTTAGGTTGGAAGTCTAGTAAGCAAAGGAGAAAAAGAAAGCATACCCACAGTCTTATCAGGATTAAATTTAATATTATGAGTCAGAGCATATTTCTCGCACACCTGCAGCATTTTGCGTAGTCCCTTAACACTCCAAAGAGAAGTTACAAAGGTCATCAGCAGACATTAGGTGATTTATTTATACGGTTACCAATGTAGCAACCAGCTCTGATCTGATTTAATGCAGAAGACAGGCTATTAGTATGTAGAGCATACAAATAAGGAATCAAAGTACCACCACATCTTATGCAACGCTACTGAGCGTAAAAAAGATAAAAAACAAGTTCCCCATTTTACAACCATTTGTAATGTGACAACTAAAAACTAAGCAAACAAAACAGAGAGGGGCATTACGTTCAATTGAATTATGAAATTAAATATTGTGACTAACTTGATCCAAGCTTTCGACGAATCAACAAAGACAGAAAACACTGGGCTAACTCGTTCATTATAATGGCCAACAACCTGTTTTAAAGCAAAAACACACTAGTCAGTACCATGCTTTTCTTTAAAGCCGAATTGGTTGTCACACATAGAAAGAAAAGCAATTTAGTAAAATCCAAAGTGACACGTAGAATGTTGGTTCATGTGCAGATGCTGACACATTTGCAAAATGAAATACTGGCACTGAAAAATTATCAGTCGTTACAAAATACTGCAAGAATCAAAAAATGCATATGGGCTAAACTACACAATAAATTCAGAGGTTAAGTTTACTTCCAATTGATGAACAATAAATCTGATCACACAAACCTCCATCAATAGTTCAAAAGGTTTCATTTGACTACTAGATCTTAATTCTCTTGAAGATGATATCATTTGGAAAATAGTGGGATCAGCATTTCCAATTCGTTTTCTGTGTTGTTGTAATCTTTTGTTGTCAATAAACCGCTTGTAAGAGACGTTCTGATAAGTAGATGTTCATTCTTAGACTATATCATTGTGCAAAACTTTTGGTTCGAAAAATAAGCATCAGCATTTTGAAAAACTCACTCCTTTTTTGTTTCCGTTAGGTTAAACTCTTTCCACTCATCACATTTGGTTTTCAAAGTTTTTAGCCGAATGGCCGTCAGCACCTTGACAACACTGTTTGTACTGGTATCTAAACTCTCATAGTGAACTATGCACGTTTGACCAATAAGGCTAAACTGAAGATTACAATTGCTGTGTTGCATTGTTACAAAGCAAAATTCTGCAATAGTAATTAAACACAAGATACTGTTTAAAAATCACATTACCACCACACGCAAGCATAGAATAATCTGAGTTAAACAACTATAACGGGTCTTGTCTAGAGTAAGCCGTCTGCGTAAGGCGATGAAAGGTGTGGACGGCTTACTCTAGATGAAACCCAACCTAACTACACTTATGGCCAACTAGTAGGGAGTACCGGCAATTGAAATGTGCTTTACACTTGCATTATATGGTAAACTAGCTTAAAAGTATATACTTTTCAGTTTCATTTAACATGCCCTTAAACAATTAAAAATGAACCCCGCAAAAGAACTGATAATCGGTACTGGTACCTAAGCCTAGTACCGTACAAAACTTTTATTTTGCCAGTGACTTAAATGCCGGTATATATGTATATAAAATATAAAGGGTTTTCCAATGCTCTAGACACTTCCTTAAAAAAACACTGCTGGCAGTTTATCTAACAGCTTTAACAGTTTAAGGTGCCTTTCACCACCACATTTAGTTGGCAAATCTACTGGTTTAAAGTTGGATGTGGTAATGGTGAATAAGACTAAAGTGATTTTTTGATAAACCTACTAATAGAAATAGCATGAGTTAACTGAATACACCTGAACAATGACTAGTCTATACCAGTACCGGTATGATTGGCTTGCTCGTAGTCTAGAGCAGTTGCACAGTGTATCATTCGTAGGTAAGGTACACTAGCTACCTGGATTCCCTTGTTTTCCTGCTTATTCATTTTGTTCTTAATTTTAAACAGCATAAAAGTGGCCTTGATCGATTTAAGTTCGTTTCTGCTTTCTTTCAACGTAAGCTTAGTGTAATTGACTTCATATTCTTGCACTTTTGCAAGCCGAATTGATTACCAGTTCCATTGAAACCAAGGGGAAACGCCCTAACTGCACATTATTTCATTGGACAAGCGCTTTGTTAAGTCGTTAAAACGTCATCGGTACAAACAAAAATGTTTGTATTCATCCGCATAGTTTAAAGTAAGATTGTAAAAATACTGCAGGAATTTAAGTGGAGAACTTTTAAATTTAAGTTATTCACACATTTTTGTACATAGTTGTTGAAAAAATAATTAGCCCCTCGCTAGCCGGAACGAAATGACAAGTTACAGCTTTCAGCTTACAGACTATAAGGAGTTTCCTTAAATATGGTGTTTCTGCATTAACTATGGCTGCACACAAAATTTTTTTAAAAAATCAAATCAAATCTTCGCTGTATTCGTTTCATTAAACTCGCTGTAGTACTGAAGCGTTGTAGCGAGTGGCGGGATCCGACCGCACGGCTTAGCGACTGGGCAAGTACGCAGCTCTGAAGAAACGTCACAGCGGTGGCGATCCGTTGGCTCCACCGTGTCTGATTTGACCGGTCTGGAAAATGAACCCCAAACCTTCCGCATCGATAGCTACATCTTTAACACTGCGCCATAACCGGCCGGTTTTTTGAAAAATTATTGAAGTATAAAAATCTAAATAGACACTGCTCTATAAGTGCTAAAAATAAAATAAAAATACTGTCAAGGAAGACCAGACCAACAAAAGATTTAGAGAGGTCCAGGGGCGGAATGGGGGGGGGGGGTGGCAAAATTTTTTTTACGCACCGTAACTGTTTTAGGATCCAGCTGGAGTGCTCCGTTTCCCAGACACCCCGAATATGTATTCGAAAGTATCTGATAATATCGACGCTGTGATTTGGGTGAAAAATGCTTCGATAGTATCGACACTGTTTTGATTTTAATCGCATGATTAGAGAGAGATTCTTCTCGCGCGTAATTTATTGTAGTTTAAAAATGTTTCGGTAGGGAGGGCAGTTTATTCTCATGCTTCACTGTCTTCACTTTACAAGACAGGGGAAACTGCCCCTTTCATGAAGAGTGCGTATTAAATGTTTATATCAAGGTTTATATGCGTTATTTATATCAATGTTGGTTCTTAAAAAATATTTTTCTGGAGGAAGCAATTGCCTGTTTCACCCTCCTAGCTAAACACTGTTTGTGACGTTGCGAAAGCTAGCTTACTTTAGTCAGTTAACCTTCCTATGACCCAAAAATAATGTCAACTGCAGTTTTTTCAGTAAATTTTTAACCACAGATTGACAGCTTGAATTTTTGTGAAGCCTTTTTAAAGAATCAAGCAAAAGCACAACTAATAGTTCTTATTGTGCCTGTAGTTCTTATTGTAACTAATAGTTCTTACTGTGCTTGTAGTTCTCATTTATCACATAATATAATTTATTTAAACTTACAATTGTTATTAATATAAAATCGGGCGAAACCTTTTGGACATTCTGTACTTAAATAAAAAAAATCGCGTACCGGGAATCATATTCGTATGTAAAATCACCAATTTTACTACACTGAAGTCATAAACGAGAAAATCGTAAAAGTAATAAATAGTGTAGATCTAAAACCTTTCATCCATTCATCAAAAATGGATGCAAAAATGCATGGCATTACCCTTTAGGCTGAGAGGCTTAACTTATTTATTTTCCCACATTTTGATATAACACACATAGCATCTGCACTTCTAGCCTAAATTCAAGTTAGTTTTACTTGGATTGGTTTTAGTTAAAGTTGGATACTGCTTTTCTGCTAAATTTTGTGTTTAACCTCTGGTATGTTTTTTCTTTTTGGGCTTCTCGGGGTAATTGCTCGAATCTAGCCACAAACAATGTGCACACTTGTAACTCTTGCAGTATCAGCACCTGCGCGTTAATTTTCTCTTGCTTTTACTGTATTATTATGTTAACTATACCTTGCAGTTGTTTTGTTTTGCTAAAGTTGAATCTAGTTTGATTTTATCACAGATATTCAAATTGACGTCGTATTTGAGATGTCGATAGCGACTCTGACAGTTCGTTGGATCGTTCACTGCAACCCAGAAGGCGACTTGGAGAGATTCATCTAAATTTAGCACAACTTAACGAAGCTTAGGCTATATGAGTTGAAATTAACAAAAAAAAAAAATACGAAACAGACTGAATTTTTATTCTACAGTAAGCTATATTATAGCAACATAAAACTGATAAAAAAACTGAATAGGCAAAAATGCTGATGGATTAGATAGACTAACGCCAGAAGGAGAATTCGATAACAAATTGCACCGACTGTAATCCAGCTCACCCATTTCTCCTCCTGAATATCCCGCCATAATGCAAATACGATCAGTAGCAGGAATGACGTTGTAATTGGGAAGACAGATAGGTAAAAAATTTTTGCTCTGCGGTAAATTGTTCTGAAATGAGATTTTTTTGGTACCAACAAGACAACTATGAAAACAATTTAAGTCGCTTTCAGTTTTTAATTATAGCAATAGCCTAGGCACTATTGCGCAAATTTTCTCCATAATCAATTAGTCATCATGCAACAAATAATATGCTAAGAATGCGGATAAGATGTTGTGCATAAGTATGTTTTGAGAATAGAATGGTTCGGCAGTGCATAGGTTAAAAAATCCTCATGACTGAGATTTCGAAGCCAAAAAAGAAGTCGAAAAAGACCTCAATAGTGATGGACATATACGATTATTATCAAAAGGTTAGAAGCGAGTGCTTGACCTTGTACAAACGTATAAAGGCTGTCATTAGAAAGCGCTTACCAACTCCTTCTTGAAAAATGATAACAGCCGTTAAAAATAAAGTTAATGTGAAAACGAAATTTAGACATTACCAGCAACTAGAATTGCAATGATTCTCATGCGTGAGATAGCATAATCAGAAAACTTCAAAGTCCCAAGTTGTCTGCGACTTCACAAGACTCTTTTACGGTATCATTGAATTTTCAGTTTTAAGTCATAGGCTATATTTACGAGTATGTCTGTACAATGGAGCCATTGCCTTTTACGATAAAGTTGCTTAGTAATGCTATATTTATTTACCTATACTGTAAACGTATAAGACTTGCTTAAACGACTGTTTTGTCAGGGTTAAATTATTGCATTTCAGACAACTTAACAATAAAAGTTGCAGCTTTTCCATAAAAAATCTAACGATCTAACTCAAAAAAATCGAGAAAAAACTGTACTGGCCATCGCAGTGATGAGAAAAAGCCATTTCTTCATTTATTAACTTGCCTTCAGTTTAATCAAAGCTACGTCGTTGTGGTTAAAAAGATCATTATAATTGGGATGAAAATGCAACCGATCAATTTCCGCCAAGCATCGTCGACTACCGACATAATACACGATAGCAAATCTGACAAATAACAACTTCGTTTAAGTGGTACTAGGCTGCGAGAGAACTGCAGAAACATTAATTTCACGGTAGGCGTGATAGCAGCACAACTGACTTTTTAAACAAGCTTCCCGGCTGCATCTTGATTGAGGTACTTAGCGATTGCCTTTTTTAAAATTGAACCAAAAAGCTTCGGGGCACCTCCCCATATGTGTCAAAATCACAACCAGAAACAAAGACCTTTTGACTATAGTTATTTATTACTGCTTATTGCATCATATTTTGAGTTCTCAATAACCTCTGGGGAGGATCTAAGCACTAATGTTAAACGAGTGTCTAATTGGTAGCTATCAGCCAGTCTGCCGCCTGTAGGAGAAGTCCTGTCAAGTTGCTGCCAACAGACAATAGCATTAAAATAAGAAAACTTGCCGGTTTGTTCTCCGCACTATCCCTATACTAAACGTGAATCAGGAAAGCTGTAAATACCAGTTCTTGAGTTTTTGATTGGAACTGATTTGGTATCGAAACCCGAGCATGCCATTCTGGAGGCAGACACTACCCGGTCATTTAATTGGCGACACCATATACTCTCACTTGTTGACGTTGATCGGCAGCGAGGCGCAGTGGTTCGGAGCGTCGTTTTTACGACGACCATGATCGCAATGTTAATGGTTCAACTCCCAACCCAGTCTCGTTGTTGCGTCCTTGGATAAGATGCTTCACGATGATAATCTCAAGATGATTCACGATGATAAAAGAAAAGTAAGAAAAAAATTCAATCGTAAAACTTGGAAACGAAGGCAACTCCTAAGCGAATCTGGATGCGTCCTACGCATAGCTCCTTCGCCGCTTTTTAGTGATAGGAGGATAAAGATGAAGAAATCAATCAATCAGTTAATCAATAAAAATGGATTTGAAATACGGCTATGATATTAATTCAGAAGCGAATTGGGAGCCTATACCAGAAAGCTGCATGAACCGTAAGGGTATTAAGAGTCTTCTGGAACTGCCTGTACTTCAAACAGCATTACCGGTAGGCCTACCGAGCGCTAAAAACTATTTTGTGATCTCACCTGTGCGAGTTAGTTTGACCGAAGCAATGTCGAGCTGTCAGTACCCATTTTCGGTTTATTGCTGCTCCTCCGCAAACGACTAGAACAATATGCTCTGAGCTATTGGCTAAAGGTTCAGTTGCTGCAACACTTACAAGCCAAGGTATATTGAAACTCCTGTGTTGCATAATTTCTCCTGTTGGAAAAATAGTTCGAAAAATTATTCAGGTGAAGTGAAAAATGCTGTAATAAACTATAGTTGTCTGTGATGACGTTATCAGTTATCACTGCTTAACTTTTGTGCAAAAATATTAGTCTGGAAGAGAAGTTTCAATATTACAAAATCTGTTGGTTAAAAGGGCTTGTCAAGGGAATCATCACAATGAATAAAAGAAAGAGCTAAGAACGCCTACATAGCAAAAATAGTTGAAGACTAACATTAATTTTAAACCACCCCCTTATCACGAAATCACTGGACAAGGCTGAAAGACTTGTAACTGCGAGGATTTATAAGCTCTAGTCAAAAGCGTGCGTTTTGCACGCCAACTTCATGCAACTGGCAAATCAATTTAGCGAGTCACCGTTGAATAAGGGCAGAAATATAGAGAACAAAAAACGATTGGATTTTGATGCGATAAAACACAGACTTAGGTATAATTCTCAGTTTTGGAGGAGTTGATTCACGTTACAAAAAGCTTCGGAATGTATGAAATATCTTTCGGGCTGTGTTCTACATTGTGGAGAAGGCGGCGGCGCCTAGATCCCTGATTTTGGCAA
This sequence comes from Trididemnum miniatum, assembly GCA_964006365.1. NCBI lineage: Eukaryota > Metazoa > Chordata > Ascidiacea > Aplousobranchia > Didemnidae > Trididemnum > Trididemnum miniatum. The sequence goes on from OZ023239.1 coordinate 16,474,994, forward strand.
TAAGTTAAGACATTTGCCGGCCAATACACGTAAAGTACTGAAAAAGACTTCATCTTTGGCGCATATAAATCGTAATAATAATCAATAACACACTGATAAAGACGAGTAAAACTGATTAACGGCAAGGAAAAAGATGCATTTTTTACAGCTGTAATCACCTAACAGAAGTGTAGTTTGGTTTTCCCAGATAGATGTAAGATTGTCTGATAACCCACATTTGTAGCGAAGATAATTTGCTTCGTTTAAATTCGGTTCTGTAAAACGATGACGTCCCATTTCTGGCAGTTTTCCATAAAAAAAATGCTTGACACCTAAAAATAAAATTAAACCTTTAAAGTTTGACGCCTTCTTAAATAGTTTTAAATCACCGCTTAATGTATCCGTGCACTTGGTGAAGCCCCACTGTAATGTACTCATAGTTTTTCGCTTCAATTATCTGTTTGCCATGAGTCTTCTTCAACATGTTATTATAAAGAGGTGAAAGTTTTTAAAACTTTAGCAGTTAAACAAATAGGCCTACAAAATATGGTATAACCTGATGACAACTGCAACAAAAAATGAGGCAGAGAATTTTATAAACCATCATAAGTAGCAACAAAAATAGAATATATGGGCTCAGCACACCTCCTGCGGATCCATAGAATGTAGACGATTTTGTGAAGTTGTATACATGAGCATGTGGACCTGGTTAATCAAAAATGTTAGAATCAAAATATTGTTACATATATCTGAAATTGTAACATTTTAATTATCACAGTCAGGGTCGAACTCAAGAAAACTAATCGAGTGATAAACTACTGCCGCAACACAAAAACATCTGGTCTGTAATAAACACTCTGTGAACATAGGTGGGACTGGAAAGCAAGCAACAACTTTCATGATAAATAGTGTAGTGATATTCCCTGTAGCATTATATGTTGTAGGCTGCACATTTTCTTCATTAATAGAGTGTATAGGTAGACCCCACTCAGTCCACCGTTTTGAAAGTCTTTGTGGGTAAACAGTGTAATAAGCATCAGATGTAGGAACGAGAGCAGGAAAAGTTAGAGTTAAGTGAGGAAGAAAAACAAAATTACATTCAGTGTTTTCTTCAAGGCGTTTTAAGGAACCAAAATGGTCTCTCAAAATTATTCAGTGGTCTTTCAAAATCTGCTTCTACGATAGTGTAAAAAGCTGCGTTTTACGTTGTTAAAAATTGGCGGTCTTTCAAAATTGCTTAACGGTTCTTCAAGTCAAACCTTAAAAAAACACTGATTACATTTATCATCACATCAACAGCTCTAAATTATTATGAATTACATGAGGTTCTGCATTAAAAACTTTGCAGAACATGTGCTCTACACGTGCTTTACACTCATTTGCAGAACATGTGCTCTACACGTGCTTTACAGCAGTGCGCGAAAGCTTTCTTTTGCAGCAGGATGATGACCAATAAAATAAGCTCACAGAATAAATGACATCACTGAAAATACGATCAACAATGCGACAATTGAATAAAATAAAGTACCGGTATAATTTCTTAATGCCAAAACTCGGTGATAAATAATTCGCATTCAATTGGCGGTGGATTTAGTATCCGCTGATCTTGAAAGTGGGGTCACATTGTAGTAGAGATGGCATGGGCCGCTAAGAAACCCGCTAACAAGCCGTTAACCGGTCTTTCTATTGATCCGCCAACGGTCCAGTTCTATCCTTTGTTTTTAACTGGGCCGCTAACAAGCCTCTTCAAATTTTTGAAATCCCTTTCAATTTTCATTATTCCTTTAAAAGTAATTGAAGATTTATAAAAGAATGGGCTTTGGGCGGGTCGGGCCTTATTTTTGGGATGAGTAGCCGGGTCAGTTACCGCTAAGAAGTTTCGGGCCTTGGGCAGTCTTGGTTGCAAAAAAAGCTAGCCCTTGCCATCTCTACATTGTAGTAATAGCTATTTTGCCGATATTACGCAGGCTTCGTTGATGGTCATATCTAAACCATTAGATAAGTGAAAGGTTGTTTACATAAGCATAAACAAGCGTATATTTTATTATTCTTAACAACTAACCCCGAATAGTCGTGTTCGAAGAAATACTTGCTTGCTTGGCAATTTTATCGGTGTTATTAGAATGCTTCTCAGCAACGCAAGACAAATCTGAAACGACACACAAAGCTTGTGTAATGCCATTTGCAATAAGTCTAATAGGCCTGTCATAGTGAGAATTGTAACTTCTTTCCAAAGTTAAATCAATTTTATGTCTTTACGGTTCACTGCTCTCACGTGCGTAATATTGTCATGACGATCTTGTTTTGCTGGTTAAATGGCTGTTTGGTGATTGGTTTTAGTGAGCGCGTAGTTGTGTTGATCTTTCTTAATCTCCTAAGCCAGTGGTTCTCAAACTTGTCGGAAGTATCGAACCCAACAGGTGTCATGCAACCATACATCGAACCCTTAATTATAACCAGGAGCGGATCCAGAAAATTTTAGAGGGGGGATGCAGTTATGAATTAGGTTGAATGTTAAATGAGTGCAAAGACGTTAGACGTCTAAACCGGAAAAAAGCATAAGCTCTTTGAAAATGTTTCTCGTCAGGGGCGTATTCAGAATATTCTTAAAATGGTGAAGGGTGGCATAAAATTTTTACATTTTTTAAGCGTATTTTTTTCCGGAAAGTTAATTTGAAGCAAATTGAGGAACAAAAATATGGCTCTAGGGGGGTCCGGGGGTATGCTTCCCCGGAAAGTTTTCAAAAATTTAGACACTGTAATGGTCATTTTAGAGCTTTTTGAACAATTTTTATGGCAAATTCTATTTAATTTTTTTGCCTCTAACTCTAAGTCCTTCACCAAATATGATACATTTTGTTCGCACATTTTTGATTTATGCGTGCTTAAGGCGTAAAGATGATTGTTATCAAATAGGTTTGAAATTATGGAAAAATTGTATTCATCAAAAACAGCGTTGAAAGAGTATGGTGGGGGGATGCATCATTCCACGCAGAGATGATCATTTACTACAACTGTATGCCTTTTTGCAAAAACTTATTCTGATCTTAGCCGAACCCCTGCTACAGCCTCACCGAACCCCTGGGGTTCGGTCGAACCCAGTTTAAGAACCACTGTCCTAAGCTGTGTCGGCAAGTATAGAGTAGCCTGTTTTATGTTCCAAACCGCTGGTGATAATTACGTAAATGTTTAGTATCTTGTTAGGTAGGTTTGGGTTAGTTAGATAGTTAGCTCTTTAATTGTTGATTTCCCGTGCACATGGTTTTGCAGTACTGGTAGACGATTAGACGAATACTTTCTTACGTAGCCTTCGGTACGAGTGTCAATGTAGGCCTAAATCTATTGCTTTCGTACTGTTCTCGAATAATTTCTGCAACCTGGCATAGCTGGGTTAGCGTGTGTGATTAACATTGTTTTATTTTTTATTTGAATAAAGTGTCAAGTTGTTCTTAGCGGTCTATAAATTCAGTTTGAATAAAGAAAAATAATAAACACGTTGAGATTCGAGCTAACGTGTTTAGAGTAGAATCTGTCAGACGAGTTTGCTGCTAACATTTCCTAAAAACAACATTGCCGAGATTGTTCATAGTCTTGCTCGATTGTCACACGGTAATGTCAGAGAAGGATGACCAGGTAATTTTTGTTTCTTCATCTGCTTCAAAGACTGCGCAGATGCACGCTGAAGAGGAGGATGCTAACGTTAGAAAGGCAGAAGGGTCGTCCGTGTCACATGCTCCATCGAACTTAACTCGAAGAATTGGTTGACAGCGAGGTCATGGTACAAAGCTGATGCAACAAATTCTCGTAATAACTGATGCCAAAGAATTCTCACGAACTGGTGAAGTGTCTGAATTAAAAGCTCAACTCGATGAGTCTCACAAGAACTACATAGCTTCGGCAGAGGAGTTTTGCAAATCCCTCGATTCAGGCAGTATCCGTTACCAAGAATATGTGACTCAGTTTCATTCTGGAAATGAAGAGCTGGTAAATCTAAATGCACGCATTGCAGAATACCTCCTTGAGGGTATTAAGGGACGCTCTGCTGCTCGTTCCAGTAACTTTAGAATAATGAGTTCCTCTAACAAAGGGCCATCGAAGTGCGGCGGTACCGAAAGAACAACCTCCACTCTTTCGTCAGCTAGTAAGCTTAGGATGGAGGTTAAACTTGCAGAAGTTCGCTTGCAGCAAGCGCGTCGTGAACAGGTACTTGAGGCGAGGCAAGAACGGATTCTGTCAGAGAAGGTGATACTTCAAGCTGAGACTGCTGTTCTAGAAGCACGAACTCGTGCCGAAGCCACAGAGGATCAAGTTTTTAAAAGAGCCTTTTGGTGTTTATCGAGTGATGTCTCCATATGGTAAGGAGGATGAGTACTTGCGATCGGTGCTGGCCTCGCCAGCTAAAGATTGTTCCCCATCTCTACATCCAGTGCCCGATACTGCTGTTACGGAGACACATGTCCCTCCTTCTGATTCCTCTCCTCAATTCCCTGTACTCCTACCTGAAGCTACCCCCACCCCCATTCCCGTCTCTGATTCTGAAGCGGTTAATTTGCATGATTAAGCTGCACTGTATACTTCCATGTCATCTAGGATGGTTGGTGCTAAAGCTCCAGCTTTCCACAGGCCGGCTACTGCAGCGTCAGGTCTGTCCTAAGAACTCCCTACAAGCTTACTCTTTTTACATGTGCCCGGGCCACTTCATAGCTCTGTTCAGGTTTCTACGCGTCATTTACAGATGTCTCTTGGTGTCGACGCTTCGGCTTGTCAGGCATTTAAACTGCCCGCTTCTCAGAGAGTGTCTACCTCCATTTCTTTGGTTGCTAGATCAGATGTCTTAGTACGCCACACTACTGTTGACCCCAAACGTAATCCGCCTGCTGTCCTTGTAAATCACACTCTTCTTCCTCGTTCGGCTTCATTAGCTATGTTTCCTTCTACCCAAGTGGCATACGCAGGATTTTTCATTGGGAGGGGTTTCAGTGACGTCACATCGTAATGACGTAAAAATTCTACGTCATCACGATAAGACGTCACTGGCTGTGTCAATTTAGATTTTTAACGTTTATAATAATTTTTCATCAAACCGGGCTGTTATGGCGTAGTTTTAAAGAGCTTGAAGTATCGCTACCACGCTTCGGTACTACAGCGAGTGTAATGAAACGAGTACAGTGAAGATTTGATTTAATTAAAAAAAAAAAAATTTATGCGCAGCCATAGCTTCTGCAGAGACACCGTGTATAAGAAAACTTCTACTTACCAACTGCTTCGCAGCAGCATCAATGACAAAAATGCAGTTCAAGCAAAACACATAACAAAAGCTGGACTTCCAGTATTGCTGCATATCGCATCCGACGCATCGCAATGAAAGTTTCTCGAGGTTATATTGGAAAGTTGGACAGAACAGAAAAAACATGATAGCAATTTCAGCCACCTCCGCACGAAGAAAAGTCGGTTCGTTTCAAAATTAAGAAAGGTTTCATTTTTCAGCAATCGTCACGGGGGGAATTGTCTCCCGGCCCCCTCCCTTGCATACGCCACTAAGGCTCATTCCGTGACTCAGCGCAAGGGGAACACAGAAATGTTGCAGCGGTGGCGAGTCGTTGGCGATACTGTGCCGATTTGACCAGCCCTGGAATTAAGCCCCCGACCTTCTGCACCGATAATATAAGCGCTTAACCATTAAGCTAACGGCCGGTACCGGCCCAGAAATTGAACCCAAAGCCTCCCGCACCGATAGCGATGTCTTTGGTTAACTGTAACTGGCTGGTTTGGTAAACTCAAAACCATGACATCGCAAGCGAAACATATGCCTGCGTTGCATCCATTCTCTTCCAAGAATACCTTCTGCGCTGGAACTTCGTGTTGTCCAGCCATGATAGCCCTTGAGAACAATATCTATATGACATCACAACACGACTCCAGCTTTAACAATACCCATTGACTTTATCCAGGCTTGCATTTTGAGTTAGTCGTTGGTTCAAGCGCAGCCCACCAAAAAAGTTTGACTACCGGAATTGTTGCATCACAATAAAAGTTTCTCAAGATTAATAAGCAAGTTCGATAGCACAGAAAAACATGACAGCAGTTTCGGAAATCTTTGTATAAAAAAAGGCGGGTGGTTCCGAAAAGAGTGGTTTTTATTTTTTTTAAATCGTCAATGGGGGGGAGTTGACCCCCCCTCGTGCGTACGCCACTGTTCTACCCTTTCTCAGCCCAACGCAACGTTTGGTTTAACTATTCCGGCTAATATGGTTCGCCCAATTAGCTCTGTGTCTCAAGGGCCCGCTACGACTGAATTCCAGTATCCTTTCTCTCGAACTCAGCCTCCTTCTAATTTGCACCAGGCTGCCTATTCCCAACCCGTAATTCGATCCGCACCACCCCTTACTGAAGTACTTCAGTCTTCCTGCTTTCCTCCCCAGTGTCAAATTAGCCCATCTCAAGTCAGTACCCCTAGTACCACAGTGAACCGACTTGTTACTACCTTTCTAACTTCACCTATTTACACCTCTCCCGTAAAGACCATTCACCCTATCTCTCAAGCTTCATCATTGAGTAGTTCTCAAGACCAACATGGTCAGTCTAAGTCTACCTCAATCGTTGATGACATGGCGCGTATGTTGTGCGTTGCCACGCAACACGCAGTCTGCCTGAAGAAGTGAAATTTGACGGCAACCCCTTTAATACCACTTGTTCATGCGTCGAGTTCAAGGTCGTATCTTGAATGTATATGGAAGTTCGACTCGTATCTTGAATGTATATGGAAGTTCATGCTTTTCAACTCCTGCTGGAAGCTACCGAAGGCTGGCAAGAAAAATTATAAACGGATGCATCATGCTGCAACCTGATGAGGCTCTTGAAAAATCTCGAGAGCTACTTTACAAGGTTTTTGGCTCCCCCGATGTCACTGCTAAAGCACACATTAAAGCAGTGACAGAAAGACCCACTATTTGCACAAATGAACGAAATCTCCAAGATTTCTACTCTGATTTGGTAAATTGCAAATATGAATTGGAATCTGCTGGTGCCCTTCAACAACTGAACGCCGCTGCCACTTTAGAAGGTGCATTTGGTGGGCTACCCAAACGCAACCAAGAGTGTTTTGCTGAATTGGCCCTACGAAGAAGGTATAGCATGGACATGGTTCCATTTGACTTAGTAATCGAATATATCGACCAAACTCAGCAGCTTGCTGCATCACGGCTCGGTCGTCTCATGATCGCCCAAAGGATCAAATCTAGCATGTCCGGTAGTGGATGGACTAAAGATACTAATAAGCCTTGCCGAGCTCATTTTGTTCAGATGAATTCCAAGCCAAATCCAGTACAAAAAGACATTCAGCAAATTCCTTCAAAGTTACGATAATGTACTGTCTGCGAGTCATCTGCTCACATCGTTTGGAGATGCGAGAAGTTCGTTAAAATGCCACTGCTGACCATAGGGCACTCGTACGGCAAAGGCATGTTTGCCTCAATTGTCTTGGGACCGGGCATGGAGTTAAAACGTGCCCGAGCAAAGGTCGTTGTCGGACTTGCTCACAAACTCACTATACTCTGTTTCATCCTGAGGTCGTTGATAAACCCGATAGTCAGCCCCCAAGCCAGGACTCCTCCGTCGCATCTGCTATCAGTATGGAGACGGCACAAGAAGATGACAAACCATCAAAGCTGAAAATAAGTGCGTCTCATTCTGTAAGGGTCACCAAGCAACTACAAGTGCTGCCTGTATGTGTGATCAATATGGTGAGGGGCGAAACTAAGCAAGTTTGAGCACTATTAGATAGTGGTGCGGGCACGCATCTTATGACACGACGGCTGTATTCAGAACTAAGACTAGTTGGAAAACCTCTCAAATCCAAGCTACAGTTAGCTGATGGAACTTTTAAAACTTTAGACACCTTTGAGACAAAACTATTAGTTCGAGAGGTAAAAGAAGGAAGTACCTTTGTTTTGGAGGACGTCCGTGTCATGGAATGTCTGCCTGATCTTGTCGGAAATGCATCTACAAGAACTGATCTTGGAGATCACCAACACTTGGCTGATGTTGAGATTCCTGAAATCGATTCGGATGGTATTGATTTGTTAATCAGCATGAACTCGCCAAAATTGTATGTGTTTTCTGAAGTACGTCAAGGCAGTGAGGGGTTATTGTGGGCTGGGAAATCCCCTCTCGGTTGGGTCTTGTTCGAAAGAAATTCTGCGGATGAAGATCACAGCAAGCTCGCAACTTCTGGTTATGTGAGTTTAGTAGCTACCTCCAACTTGGAAACAACCGCTGAGGCTATCTGCCCCTGTCAGTGGATTTGGCTCAAGATGACCATACTTGTCTACCTTCACTTGATGATAATGATGCACTGAGTGTGATGCGAAGTTCTTGTACATTCAAAGATGGGCACTACTGCATGCGCCTTCCATGGAAGAAAGGATGCCCCAGTCTTCCCAACAACTACAACATGACATTGTCCCGTTTGACAAGCTTGGGTAGGTGGCTGAGACGGGATCAGGATGCACTTGTAAAGTACAGGAATAAAATAAGTAAAATGATACAACTCGGTCACGCAGTGAGGTTCCGTCACGAAATTAGGAAGACTGCAAAGGAAGGACTTGGTACATCCCACTCCACTGTACTGGAGGAAACTTTAAAGTAGTCTTTGATTGCTCTGCTGCTGTTGAGAGCATATCTCTCAATCGACAACTGCTTCAAGGCGCTGATAACACGAGTTCACTTCTCGGAGTGCTATTCCGTTTTAGACCCCATGCTGTTGCTCTGATTGGTGATGAGCGAAATATGTTTCACCAAGTTAACGTAGATCCCATGGACCTGACAGCACTCAGGTTTCTTTGGTGGACTGATGACAACCTTAATATAGCGGTTAAAGCTTATCAGCTAACTGTCCGCACCTTCGGGCCTACGTCATCACCCAGTGTTGCGGTATATGCCTTACGCTGCACGGCAAGAGATATCGCACAAACGTTTCGGTTTATGCTACTTCTACTGTTGAACGAAACTTTTATGTGGACGACCTGTTCAGAGATGGAAGTCGGGTCGGGTTTTTCGGGTCGGGTTCGGGTCGGGTCGGGTTCGGGCCGGGTTCGGGCCTAACTTTCATAAGGAATCGGGCTCAATCGAGGGCACACTAGCTAATAATTTTTTTACATTGGGATATTTCTCAAAACTAGATTTTTGTGCGCCGAACGGCCGAAGTGATTAGCTGGTAGTGTACTACAGATTTAGTAATAATTAGAAGCTCTTCTGCACTAAGATCATTAACAAAAGACACTGTGTTATGCATTGCTAATAAGTGCTCTAGCGCTCAGTCGGAACGCGACTTTTCCTCCAGCGGACTGACCATAACAGCAAGGTGGACATTGCTATCTCCAGAAACCGTGGAGGCTATAAAACTACTGAATTCTGCTTATCAATAAATAAATCAATCATTGATTTATTAGTGTTTCTGTTTTGTTTTTTTCTAAACAATAAAACTGCTTTGCAGCACATTACCATTCAATTATGTAGCATAGCCTACTTAATGAACCGGAAAAACTACTGTAGGGCCGAATCGGGCTTCCTTATGAGGCCTCGAGTTCGGGCTTACTTCTTCGGGTTCGGGCTGAACCAACACCGCCCGATTCCATCTTTGGACCTGTTAACTTCTGTGCAAAGTAGTGAAAAGGCTGTTCAACTACTACAAGAATTAGATGCACTTTCTTGCAAGCGGAGGTTTCCAGGTGGCAAAGTGGGCAAGTAACCACCCGGAAGTGCTTGAAACAATTCCGGCTTGCCTTCTTGCTTCTCAACTTCACGAGGTCGATCTTCATGAAGAGAATTTTTCTTCGCAGAAAGCACCGGGTCTGGTTTGGAACGCGAACGCCGCGAACCTGCATTAAGGTGGTCATTCCTGGTCACCCTTGGACTCGGCGTGGTTTACTTTCTGTCTTGGCTAGCGTATACGACCCACTTGGTGTAGTGGGCCCCTCTACGCTGCCCTCAAAATTGCTTCTTCAGCGCTTGCCTAAGAAAAGCTTCGGCTGGGACAGTGTTATCCCCGATGAGGGACGGCTTTCATGGAAAAAGAAGTTGGATGCCCAGCCCCATCTAAATGGATGGTCGATTTTACGCTGTTATTCAAGACTCAAAAATGCACAAGAGATTGAGCTGCACTTCTTCGCTGATGCCAGGGGCGATGACTATGGAGCAGTGAGTTACATTCAGACTAAATCTGGTTTAGTTTACGCTTGTTCATTCATTATCGGCAATTGTAGAGTCGCCCCTTCCCATCGGTTGATCACTCCTCGGTTGGAGCTGTGTGCTGCATTAACCGCCGTTAGATTGTCAAAGATCGTTATCCGAGAGCATGACTTCCATTTTAATCGAGTTGTATTTTGGTCGGACCCTACGACGGTCTTGAGCTACTTGAAGAACACCTCCAAACGTCGTCCAGCCTTTGAGACGAACCGTATTGAACTGATTCGAAAGATGTCTACGGTAGATCAGTGGCGATGGCTTGATACGGCTAAGAATTCAGTTGATTACTACTCAGTACTCAAGAGGGGTGTCACCCAACACCTAGAAATGTGCACAAGGCAGAACGATGGCTTCGTGCTTCTGCCTTCTTATTCGATGATGAAACAAAGTGGCCAGATCCTGATAATCAAACACGAGCTCAGTTGTGCGCCGAGTCAAGGTTCGAGTTGCATCAGGGAAAACATTTCTAAGAGACATTAGAAACTTGTGCATGCTCGAATGTGATGTATAAATATGACGTCATCATATGGACTGTTTACGTTATACACCGCTGCGGATTTTGATCGCGCTTGTGTTTTGCATAGGCCTGCTGGTTCGTGCGGACATTTAGTTTTTGTGATTTAAGGTGACATCACATTGTTATGGGCTGTCGAATTACAATCACACGCAGACTGCTTATCACAACTTTACACATACATCTTTCTTCTTTCGGAAGCACTTTCCTTTGCATGAGCAAGATAGTAGGCCAACATGTTGATTTTGAATTTTTCTACTACATTTTTGTGGTCACACTGTTTATTATTGAAAAACTGCTTAGTCAATTGTGTTCAACTTTAACTGCACAATTTTTGGACCGGCCATTTCACACTGAAAATTGCAACTTCTTTCCAAAGTTAAATCAATTTTATGTCTTTATGGTTCACTGCTCTCATGTGCGTAATATTGCCATGACGATCTTGTTTTGCTGGTTAAATGGCTGTTTGGTGATTGGTTTTAGTGAGCGTGTAGTTGCGTTGATCTGTTGATCTTTCTTAATCTACTAAGCAGTATCAGTAAGTAATAAGTATAGTGTAGCCTGTTTAATGTGCTTAACTGCTGTTGATAATTACGTAAATGTTTAGTATCTTGTTAGGTATGTTTGGGTTAGTTAGATAGTTAGCTCTTTAATTGTTGATTTCCCGTGCACACCGCACATGGTTTTGCGGTACTGGTAGACGATTAGACGAATACTTTCTTACGTAGCCTTCGGTGCGAGTGTTAATGTAGGCATAAATCTATTGCTTTCGTACTGTTCTCGAATAATTGTGCTGCATTAACCGCCGTTAGATTGTCAAAGATCGTTATCCGAGAGCATGACTTCCATTTCAATCGAGTTGTATTTTGGCCGGACCCTACGACGGTCTTAAGCTACTTGAAGAACACCTCCAAACGTCGTCCAGCCTTTGAGACGAACCGTATTGAACTGATTCGAAAGATGTCTACGATAGATCAGTGGCAATGGCTTGATATGTATGTGTGTGTGTTCTTGTATGTGTGTGTGTTCTAGTATGTGTGTGTGTTCTTGTATGTGTGTGTGTTCTTGTATGTGTGTGTGTTCTTTTTCTTTATTTGATAAATCTCTATTGTCGGGTGCTGCAACCATGCTTCTCATGTTACTTTTCTTGATCTTCTATTCTCCCCTTGCATGTTACAACGTTTATCGTTTTGTTGCTTCTTCCCTTTTCTCGTGCTGTCCAATTATACTGTATGTTATTTATGCATGTTATTCTTGTGTTGACGGTACGGAAATAAAAGACACTAACTAACTTTCTGCGACCTGGCATAACTGGGTTAGCGAGTGTGATTAACATTGTTTTATTTGCTATTTGAAGACAGAGGAGTAACTAGAGTTAGCTGAGACCCTGGGCATTGCCCATTCTCCCAATGGCGAAGCACAGCAATGAGCTATGGTAAAATGTGAAATATTACATGGAGATTACATGCGTTTTTGGTAGTTTGCAACAAAATAGTGTGATCAATTTAACTGCGTCGATTGAGACTTTTTAACGTCCGAGTTTCGTAAAAAGTGAAACAAAGAAGCTCTGCAAACCTTAACCTACTGACCACATTGAATGGCTGAGTGTAACTTCATTTAAGTAGGCCTAATAAAATGGATGGATGACCCAAAGCGTTCGCTACCAGATGCAGCGAAAATCAGAGCCAGAAAGATATCAATCTGACAAACACAACTGTAGTAGCTCACGTTTAAGAATTTCTGTGGCATAGCATATGTCATCTTAATTGGCCTAAAGAATGACTATAACGATGTGATGCGTGGCCCATATCTGAGTCGGGGTGATAAAGGTCACCGCACTCCGTAAAATTGTTCGCACCGCTTGCAAAATTCGAGGAGTCTTTATCTGACATTAAACTGGAACCTAGTTTGTTTTATTGTCGATTATTGACCGAAAATTTTTGCCAAAAAATTCGGTCATTGACCGAATATTTTTGGCAATGACCGAATTTCTTTTCGGTCACAATGACCGAAAGAAATTTGCAATTGTTTTAGCTTGACAATTGCTCTTTTCTTCTGGTGATATTAATAGCTAGGCCTATTTTACCGGTAATAACATAAAGTGTCTTTAATACGTTGCTCAGTTCCCAGCATAACTAATTGCTTGTTTGTACCACATCATGCTTTCGAATTTCCCATTTTAGTAGTCGTACGTATCTTGTTTGAAAACTTCATTAAATTTTATAGTTCACGAAAGTGTTGAAAATGCGGTTTCTAAGTTAAAGTTAGAATATGACCGAAAAAAAATTGAATTGACTGAAAAAAATGGTGCAAGCTTAGCTAAAGTCAGTCAAATGACCGAAACAAACTTTCGAAAAAACAGACTGGGACGTATTTCACCCTCCTCCCCAATCAAAGCTTCCGTAATTGCGACTTGCGAGCCTGTTCAGAAAAGTTTGAACGAAAGTGCAAACACCGTACAACAAAGCAGTTAACGCTCAGGCTTTCAGTTGAGAAATTATGAATAATCAGAGTTTGGTAGGAAGAAGTTGTGTCTGCGATTTTGTTTTGCTGTCTCTTTCTTTAGTAACTTCCAGAGGTTGCGTTACCTCTGCGGTATCTTGGTTTTCTACATCTGATCTGCTATTGCTACCACTACTATTGGTAGGTCTATTGCAAATAAAAAATTTTCGTATGTCCATAATTATTCTGCAACACACTGACATATAGTTTCGAAACAAGTGATTCAACGATTGAACAAATTTCCAAAACTGTCCAAGAACTAACTTAGATGTAGGTAGGCCCATATATGCCGAATGGAGTTCGAGTATTAAGCCTATACTAACTATATTTTCATTACTTCGACTCGACCAAGTATAAACAATATTCGACCGAGCACCAGTATTATCAGTGTAGGCCTATTTGACAATATTATTAGTGCTACCTACCACACGTGCTTGGTGAACTGAACGCCTAAAAATTTTTTCACCTGCATAAGAACAAACAATCTCTGCTCCAAACACTATTTTCTATAGTTACTAACAAAACAAACAAAAATGTCAAAACTCAAGAAAAAATTGCTATTGTGTATGGATTATGTGAAAGGTCTTCCCCAAAACTATCATTTAGACTAGAACTGTTCCCTTGGTCCAAACAATAGCCTTCTAAAGTGAGTTCCAAAGAAACTGAAAAGCAAAAAAATGCCAAAACTTCACAAATATTCCCAACTTTTTATGTATTTAATGGCAAAATTATTTACGCAGGCCTATATTGAACTTCATTAAAACAAAGGAACTGTGTGCAAATTACCGCAAGATAGCTTTGACTATACCTTGGCTTGAAGGCATTACGAACACCCACAGTAGAAAAAAAACTGGGCATTTTGAAAAAGACCCTGGACATTTGCCCCCAATAAAAAGCCTAGTTACGCCACTGTTTGAAGAAGGTATCGCGTTGTTCTTAACTATCTATAAATTCTGTTTGAATAAAGAAAAATAATAAACACGTTGAGATTCGAGCTAACCTGTTTAAAGTAGAATCTGTCGGAAGAGTTTGCTGCTAACAAGGCCAATGTCAAATATTGTGCTACTGCTATTACTCATCAATACATTTAAACTTTAAACAGCTCAGATGGCCGAGTGGTATAGAGCGTCTGTCTCTTGAGATGTAGACTCGGGTTTGATTCCGAGTCGGGTCAAACCAATGACTTTATAAATTGGTATTCACAGCTTCCCTGCTTGACGCTCAGCTTTAAAGGGACAGTGTGGAGAACAAGCCGGCAAGTTTTCTTGTTGTGCGGTTGGGAAAGGCACTTAGCGGGATTCCACCATTTTGGTGTGGTAGACAGATGGCTGGCAACTCCTAAGCGAGCTCGTATAGCGCATTGATCGCTTTCAATCAGGTGAGATAGGAGGATAAATATGCAACTAACTAACTAACTAACTTACTGAGTAGCATGCTTATAGGTGGTATGTATGGGATTATTGTATTGAATCGTTCGTTTGTGTGAGCAAGATCTTCATCACCTATCAGGCAAGGTTAATGTAGCCTTGTGGTGGGTTCATCATTCATGTGGAGCAGTCCAACTATACCATGAAGTGGAGAGTACAAGGAATAGTGAGCCATCAGGTGCACTGCCGTTTGATTCTCAGCACTACAGTCGCACGCCGCAGATGAAATTGTTACCCAATTGTGCAGAGTTGAAAGGAATCGTCCTACATCACCAGCACGTACAGATGGTTCAGCCAAACCCAAAAACGTCGAAGAGGATGCATACCTGGAGGAGGGGTATCGGTGTTGCAGTAGAGGTGGTGGAGTTGGGTGCTATTATTATTCCATCGGAGTTCCCTGAATGTTCCACGTAGTTCTTCGCCCTGATCACTAGTTGGTTGGTTGAGATAGTAGTTCTGGCGCGAGGCAGAAAAGGGTGTCTTTGGTTAAAGCACCCAGATCGCCTTAGTTTTGGGCTAGTAGTCTTGTGTTGGAGCAGGTGAATAGGCTCCAGAGCTCGGCGAGCGAGACCTAGAGTGGCTTGTCTGCGGCGAAGCTCTACACGTGAAATGCCAGGAAAAACCGGTAGGCAATCCGTTGGCATGGGATGCAGGCATCCAGTCACAGTGCGTCGTTAATAACTGGATCAATCAGGTGAGTGTTGGAACAGCAGCACCAGACAGGTGCGCAATAGTCGGCGGTAGAATACACAAGGGCAAGACTTGTAGTGCGTAGGACAGAAACACCATGACCTCATGAGGTTCCAGTTAGTTGTCAGATTAACAAATCTCCTGTGCTTAGTTTTTTACGCAATGACTCCTGACTTCGTCTGTGCGTGAGAGATCTATCCGATGCTACGTCACAATACTTTGAAGTAGCACCGAATAGAAGTAGCTTGCCTTTAAGATCCATCCAAAGATCACGCTATATGTTTCCCCATTGGTATGGTAGAATACAAACGACACTGCTGTTTTCGTTTCGCTAAGCTTCAATTTTCATTTCTAGAAGCGCGTTTTTAGAGTCGTCATGGCTTGACTTGGACCCTTCTCCATAGTTTGCCAATCACCAGTAGAACGCACGAGCGCTGGATTGTCAGCATAAGCAAATTTGCCCGGGCCGTTGAGAGCCAAGCCCGGGCCCGGTACCAAAATTAAATTTGGGCCCCCCGCAAAGTGACAAAAGAATGGTCCGCCAAAATGATAAAAGAGTAGATTTGCCAGAAGAGGCACTTCGTCATATAAAAATCGATTAACAACCAAAAAATGGCCAACAAAGCTCTTGACTAGGTGGTGCTTGCTGTTTAGCCATCCTAGTTGAAATATTGGCCTATCATTTAGCTACTGGTAATTCTTGAGCATAGAACACAGCAAAAACATCGGACAATAACCAGAAGCGTCGTGCTACCAAAAAATTTGGAGGGGCCCGAAAAACAACTTATACAGATATACTGATTGCGACCTTTGTAAAAGCCGTATTTGAGCATTGAGTAACATCACGAAAAAAGAGAAGCTATAAGAAATGACACCAAAATGCACTATGTCGTGATATCCTGTATTTTTGGATAAGAAATCAAAATTCATTTTGATACCCTCGCCCGCTTCTAAATTATAGACATTATGCGCAATTAGTGGGACCCCCACCATTTAGCAAGGGAGACATAGTTTGGATTAGGCCCCAGTCACCAACGGATATTTACGGCTTTCACATAAAAAACACCAGTGGTGTAAAAAAGAAGACCAGGAATTTACTTCAGTAAAAGTATTGTTACTGATGGCGGAAGCTACTTGAAGCAGAGTAGAAAGTAGAGGATGTAAAAAGTAACCAAGTAGAAGTAAAAAGTACCAACAATTTGAAGCTACTTAAGTAAAAAGTAGCGTTTGCAAAACCAAGGTCATTGCAAAATTATATTAAGTCTTATCTGCAAAGTAATGTTCGAATGTCCAATCTCCTGAGTAAAGTTCGACCGATTGCACTCTGTTCTGAATTATTTGCTGTATCGATGGTGACGGACGATGATTTTAACTGACTTGCGTTCTCTCGTAACAGGAAACACGCAGAACTAGTTTTGGTTGCAAGTAATATTCGCAGCTTTAACACAGGTAACGTAATTCCAGACTTCGAAGAAAGCGCAGATCCAAAATGCACTCCAACAAATGTATGAAGCGCAAGGACGCACTTGAAGAACGCAGTTTTTCTGAGTACAATAACAGAAATTTAAACATTTATCAGGCAAATAAATTATTATCTCGAAGAAGCACACTTAGTATCACTCACCGTTCGTTGGCAAATTCGCACAGTTGCACGACGAAGAACACAAAAAAGATTGTAAACATCCGCTTGCATTAAAACTTAAACTCAAAAACAAGTCACGTTCGGCTCGCTCGCCTTGTTATACTGATTAAGCAACGTGACTAGGGTTGCCAATAAAAAATATAAATCAACTGGGGTAGGAAATAAGTTCCAACCGGATACGAAGTGAAAAAACAAAAAAGGAGCATCCATAAACTTAGAAGCACGTTAACACCGCGGCATGAGGGAAGTAAACCCAGGGAAGGACGTGGGAAAAAATTTAGCTTACAAGGTGCGGAAATTCTTACAGTCATAAAGCTGAGCTTTGGAAAAAGATAATTTGCTCACTTCGAAACTTGACATATATTTTGCCGATGTTGAAGTATATTTAGGATAATTAGCACATTTCTTTGACGAAAATAAAAAAGTGAAATGTGCCATAATCTGCACAATGCAACCTCAGAGTCCACGCCAAACACAAACAACAAAAGACCACTTAATATCACGAAATTGTAAAACTTATATAATAAAATAAAACAATACCTAATACTGATGTTGCCAATTTTATCATCAAGCATGATTATTTATCATTTGCGTGATACATTGCTTAATATTAACATTTATCATTTTTAAAGCCACTTAAGCAGCGCTACTTTCTGATGGAACTACGTAAGTAGAAGTAGAAGTACAGTAGTTGAAATTAAACCACTTAAGTACAAGTTACCAAGCAATAATACTTAATGTAACGATATAAATGTTTTATATGCTTTGTATACTGTTAAAGGTGCTAGACCGATGCGTTGTTTTCCGAAGTATATTCGTAGGATTGTTTTGTAAGGTTGCATTATGAAGTCATAATTGTATACTGACGTAATTGTTTCGTGAATATTCTGGATAGATCTTTCCGTTACGTAATTTCACTGAGTTAAAATTTGTGCTTGTGACGTCACAATTGTGTTTACTGCGGTTTGGTGTAAATTTTTGCAAGGTATATGATTTCTCTTGACGTCACAATCGTGTTTACCGTGGTTTGGTGTGAGTTTTGCATGTCATGTGATTTGTCTTCTTGTTTCTTTTTGAGTATGCCGTAGAACTTTCTCGAAACTGAATTTGGAGCATAAATAGGCGTGAATTTTCGAGCGTAATTATTCGAGTGTAAATTTTGTGTGCGTGGAGTAAGTAATTTTGGTGCATGCTGAAGGGTATAGCCCTTGTATTGTGTTACTGAAGTGAGCAGTAGTGCTTGTGTTTATTGAAAAGTAGTACGGTCAGTACCGTAGCAAAGTGAGTTAACTTGGGTGGATTATTATATTCGTTTGGTGAAGAAGGTCTTGGTTTTTTTTTGTGAGGTCAGATCTAAGAACGAATTAATTCCTACGGTTTGTCATACAATTCTTATCAATCGTCCTGTCAGCGAAGTAAGACCATTTTCCTATTTCGCGACACTTAAGTAGTCTACTTAAGTAAAATCACTTTGTTACTTTACACCACTGAAAAACACTCGTTTTAGCACACTTTATTATTGAAAAAAGGCATACCGGTCCCTGCTGTGAGTGTAGTCACTATTTAGTGTGAGACAATACAAAAATATTTTAGTACCCTACGTCTAAAAGCAGAAGCTTGGCTAAAATAGATAAAAGGAGGCTATAATCATTATTAGTTTTGGCGCATCTGATGGGATTAGGTGTAGGTGTGTTCTATAATTTTCAACAATGCATGCAAAATGTTTCCTAAATTCTAACTACAGATCAAGAAACTAACTTTACTCCTAATTCGGACCGATTGATTGAAGCAGAAATTAATAAACAAAAATGGAATTTGTAGTATAAGAAGGGGGGCGGTTAGGATGAACTTGCACTGGCTAAATTTTTCATTTTTTTAATTTTCAATTTTTTAAATCATGAAAGAAATTTCAGAAAACTTGGGAGTTCCGGGCCCCAATGGAACGACGCTTTTAACTATAACTGATCAAACCATAGTGGTACCGGTTCTAGGTTAATTTGCATACTTTGATAAAATTATTTCCTCTCCGTGGCCTTTCTCTTTTTTGAGCCCTATTTGGTAGTCGATATGACCAGTAGCGTATGCAGAGGGGCTCCTAAGCATGCGCCCCCCTCAGGCCTTCTTCGATGCATATTAAAACAAGTTAAGAGGTGACGTGGTTAATGGTTATGTCAAGATAGCAGCAACAAATCTAAAAGCAATAGCAGCGATACCCCAGCATACCACACAGCATTATGGAGTCGGAACTTATTTAAGACATTTTTGGTTGATAGTCTACTTTAGCTGTGGTGCAGACTGGGGGAAGAGTAGTACTCCAGCTGTGAGTGAGTGGTACTATTACCAGTAGGTGGTGGTAAGGGGTGACTTTGCCTGCCCTCAATCTGTCTAGAGTTGCCTTTTCAAACTATTTACAAAATTTTTTACGCGCGGCATTCTCAAAAATTCGGTTTCCTCAAAAATTCCGGGCCCGGTACCAAAGGTACCTCCTGGACCCCCTCTTAACGGCCCTGAAATTTGCTGGAAGTGGTAGGCGGTAAATTACTGACGTAGTAACTTAGGAGGTAAATTAAATCAAAAGAAGGAAATCTGTGGAATTCTGTTCTTTGGGCGTCTGATTCTGCTTTGTTTTCCAGTACCAGTAAAGGTGAGGGTAACATTGTGGTTCTGGCAAGACAAGGACAGGCATCAGCCGCAAGAGTATGCAGGTGAAGCTACGATGCGACAGTGCCACATGATATCGTAGGCTGCTGCGAGATCCACAACGATAGCACTAGCCTTCTTTATAGGCGAGAAACAGTCCTTGATTTCTTAAGTCATCAAGGAGAACTGATCTTTCGATCTTCCACATTGGAAGCCTGATTGCCTATGTGAAAGCAGAAGGTCGGTCGACGATAAGCTCGATGGTGATGTACATAAGCCTCTCGAGGATCTTATATGAGATGCAGAGTAAAGAGATCGGATGATAGCTTTTAGCATCCTCCAATGGTTCGTTCGGCTTTGGCATAGCAACTGCCAGGGAACGCTTCCAATTCAAACTTTTGAAATTTTGAGTTGGCGAAGTCGGGAAGAAAGAAATTTGCACATCTAAAGTTTGATAGTGTGCCCAGCATAAATTAAAACTTCAGGGCATATTTAGTTAGGGGCAGGCGCTTTGCTAGGCTTCAGCATCTGGAGGGAAGTAGCAAAATCAGCCGAAGAAAATTTTTCAGTCCAAGATGAACCTCCAGGTGTAGAAGTCTTCCAGAGTTCAGAGGCCTCTGCTCTCACGAGTTTTGTTGTTTCTCGGTTTCTCGACGTGTACCTCCCATTTTTTACCAGCTGAAAAGCAATAGCATTAGGTAAAATAGGACCTCACGAGGGAGGTGTGCAGAGTGACCTGTTAAGTTGTTCTTATAATGCTCCATTCCCTGCAACTGTAGACCTAGTGGGTAAATTGATGGATCGTACAGCCTCGTTCCATTTCCTACGTCTCTCCTCGTTAAGTTTCGGCAAGAAGGCTTAAGCAGTCCCTTTAGGATCTGGTGCATCAGGAGCCAAAGTGAAATCTTCTTGGAGGCTTCCGCACTTCTTGCTCCAGCATGGGATGTAATAATTGCGTGTACGACTACATGGGATGGTTTCTTTAGTCGCAAAAAACAGAACTCGGCAAAAATCCTTAAACGCGTCATCAAGTAATTATGCTCGAGTATGATAGTCTGACTCATATTAAGCTGATCAGAGATGAGGCTCTGCCATTTTCACTCTGCTTTGCGGAAGTTTACAAGTCTAGAAGATGTTATTAGTGAAGGCCGGTACTGAAACTGCGATAGTTAATTCTCAAGGACAGGTCTGCTGGGGAGTTGGTCGCTACCTCAGGTGCTTGCAAATGCAAGATCAGGGTTGGTTTCCGATCCCGAAGTTCTAAAAGCGTACTAGCTGGTCCCATGGGATCCTACAAAAGAGATAGATTGCCATGTGCTGACCAAGTGCCTAAGCGACTTCCATTGTTCGTATTGATGTAGCCTAGTTCGTGTGCTGACAGTTGAAGTCACCAGCATGGACACAGGGGTGTGAGAATATTGGAACTGACGTGAGTGATTTGCGAGGGTCAGGACTTGTAGACATTGACGATTTTAAAACCACAGATAAGCACACACAAACACTCAATAACTGAATCGATCGAAAATTGACTAGCAAGATTCCGAAAGAACTTCTCATGTACAAACGTCGAAGCAATGCCATGCTTCCTGCTGAGAATTGCTCCAGCTAATACAAACCGAGATTGTACTAGCTTTTCTGCATTGTGGCAATGAGTCTCATGGAAGAGTGTAACGAGGTGCAGGGGTTCAGATATAAGTTGTTCAGTGATCCCCCTGATGTAGCCTTCAGTATTTAGGTGCAGTGCTGTAGTGGGTCTTTGATACCAATTGGCTTTGGTATCGCGCCCTAAGAATGACGTATTGTATCCGCCGTTCCGTCTTGGTTGAGATGTTCTTAGCAATGAACGAGGCCAAAGGTCAATCTTTTTACCACCCCGGGAATGCAACGGAATGGCTCGGTTTGTTGCCATTGGTAAGTGATACTTTTCCTCAGTTATTAGGATGCACCACGTAGAGGTTGGTAAATTGCAATCCTCTTACTGTTACAGTATTGGATAGTTGAACCCAGTAATATGTTTGCTCAGTTATTGAGCCGATTGAGCCGTTTAAAAACTAATTATGAGTTTATCCTCTGCGGAGGGTTAGGCTTTTAGGGATAGGTTCTGATTCCAAATTATGTCATAAAATGTGACGGTAAGTTATCACCAAATTTAATACCTACGATTTTTCATTGGTTTATGGCGATGCAGCAAAGCAACATTAATCAAACATACACTGTGTCTTAACTCTCCCAACTCTATTTTTCAGAATCAAAAATTTGTAAATATGTATCAGCTTATTTTCTGCCCAAGGTGCAAGAGAGGCAGCGATAGAATATGCTCATTGAAACAAACTATTTGTCTAATGTCATAGCATAACGAATGATTCATATAACGAATAAGTTCTAAAGACGACTGCAGTGGTCACTTAATAGTATTCCGGTAGTGAATAATCATGCGGTGAATAATTAGTCATTGTAAGTGTACAAAGTATTGCAACAATGCAAAGCATATTTTGCAAAGGAACAATAACAACGATAATATCGTTATTGATATCACAACGAAGAATATCGATTCGATATCACCACAAGCTTAATAGTTTTCTATTCAGTATTGCATTTCTAGCCAATAGTTTTGTTCACTGTGAATTAATATTACACAAATCATACTTACAAACAAAAGGTACGACGATATATAACGCAAAGCTAACCACCAATATCCCAATCGATATCAGCAACATTCGATGATTGCGGCCGAATCCAGGGCTGTCAGATTGCGCCATGTTACAAAAATTGCTCCAAATCGAAGAATTTCCTGTTAGAAGAAATAGATTGCAGCTTTAGATTCGCACACCAAGAGTTTTTGTGCTAGCTGATCCGTTCCACCGTTCTGTGTCTTTCTGTTCTTAAACTTCTCCGAGTGAATGCCTGCTAGGCCTAACTGCTCGTTTCATTAAAGCTTAACGATTTTTTAGTGTAGTTTGTTGTGGCCACTTATTTGAGATACGTACCGGCACAGCTATAAATGAATGCTTAGAAAGTTTTCAGTACCGAAATTGAGAATTGCAATTCCGGATGTTAAGCGTCAGATCGAGATTAGAAGTCGCTGCGAACCAAGAGGAAATAGAATATAGCCTATATCAATTGGTCTATTTCATCGTGACTGCATTTAACCACACTGGCCGCTAAACTAAAAAGAAGTCTTGATTCATTCAATAATAGCATTTGTTGATATGTCAACTGCAAAACAGCCAATGTAATATATGCTGCTATACCATCATTAGTGCGTAGCAATCTTCTACAGCGAACCACAAACACAAAGTTATTCCATACTGATATAAAGCAGACCGGTTAGGGGGAGGTATGGAGTTAGACTCCCAAACTATTCTCATGGAATAGAGTATCGCCAACCGTTCGCCTCCGCTGCGACGATTCTTCGAGGCTATATTGTTGCCCATGATAATCCGAGGAGATAGTCCCCATTACTTGTTACACGCTGCGGCGTAATGCTGTGAGTGTAATGAAAATTATGATTTTTTTTGTTTTTACAAGGGAAAACGCGATATTTAAAAAATGGCTGCAAAGCGCCAAAGCATACTTAACAACGAACATCGTTTTTTAATAGGATCATCAATACAGTCAAAGATCTTAAGATTGAACAACGTGTGTTGTCCAGCATACTGTGGCGTTCTGAAGAAGTCATTTAATGAAGATTTTGATTTCGTTATCAAAATATCATAGTGGAATAATTTAATTTGAGTTTGTGGCTCGTAAGAGGTTGCTACTAAAGTACAAGTGCTAGCACTATTTGTCTCATCTCTAAAGTTAGGAAAACCATAAATTATAGGCCTATTTCAAAAAACGGTAAACATGCCGATAATTTTTAGTCGATAACTTTTCTACAGCATATAGTAGGCTGTAATATAGCCAGGTTTACCAATCCACGTAGCATGTCCTACGGTCCTACGGGCTTTTTAAGAGGCCCGCACTTCCGGTACTTCAGATCACTACTTTGGTTTCTGCTAAAACTATTCATAATTTACAAACAACTATACATACAAATTAGCTCTACCATTCAGAAAACAAAATCAGTCTTGTCTGCTTGCTTCAAAAGTTGTTCGAGTTTGGAATCGCAAAATAAGTTCCTCAAGAAGGGTTTTGTAGCGCTAAGAATTGTGAACAATTACCGGTAGCTGCAAGGCTTGAAGAATTAAAACATAATTTAGCCTACTGTTTCCCGACAAATAATAAGCCTAGCGAAATTTTGATCAAAGGAAACTACATTTGGTTGTGCTGCGAACTTACAAAAAGTATTGCTCTGCTGAAACATTGCTACGGCGACCACACCAGCGTAATCCAGGCCCGGGAAGGCCTATTGCGTCAACTAAAGCAGTGGCGGCTCGTCTAAGGGGACTGCTAGAATGCAGCGCGAGTCGGGTCAAAATTCTTTGCAGTCCCTCTCTCGAAAGCAACTTGATTACAGCTTTGTTACATTACTGCGAAAGGAAGCCATATACGCTTAGGGTTGACATGCAATATGGTGCAAATAGACTTCTCTCTTGTTACTCTATAGTGAGAATAAGCTACATTCTTACATGCGCAAGAATGCTGTATACTTAGGCTACCGGTACTCAGCTTATGTGATTATCAAGAAGTAAGATTATTACGATGACGAAGAGCGGGGCTACGAACTCGCAAGTATTTGCTTATGCGTAGATGGGAGTTAGTCTTTTTCCCTTCGCACATTTTCCATCTGTGTTTCCGATTGGCTAAGCCTCAGATATAATTTTATTTATAGTGATAATACAGACAACTGCAGTCTCTGCAATTGTGAAGACTACAACTGTTTCGAAAAATCTGATCAGTGCAGCATGACAGGAATCAAAAAGAGGGACGACCGATTAAAACTGTGTACTTAATTCCACAAACTATGCTATTTTAACAAGGCAACATTGAAGGCATAAAGTGATTTACATTTGGTTGTGATTTACATCACCACGCAAGATGACATCGTGGTCACAATAAGAAATCTTGAATCTCTGAGAACCATAGAAACAACTTATTCTGGCTAAGGGCGTTGGAAGGTGGGGGCTGAAGTTTTTAAAATGACTGGTGGGTGGATGCATACCTCTCAACCTACCTACCCGGCTCCGCTCCAGGAATAAGCTACGAAAACCATCAAAAGAGTCTGGCATATTTGTCACCATTAATCTTGCTCTTTGTTACTAAAAGGCAGAAACAAAAGGGGGGATGGCATGGCACAATGCCCCCCTAAATACCCTCCTGCCTAGGAGCTTGTGAACGGATAATAAGTTATTTTAAGGGAGGAGTAAACACCTTTATAAACGTCGATCTGGCTACTGTGTTTATGCTAGAGAAATACCTGAGTTCATCAAGCAGTCTCCAAATGACTTTTACTGAAGTAAAGTGCATGATACGTATGATGTATGTTGCGACAACAAGGAGGGGGGCGAAGCCCCCTAGACGTTGGTATGATAACACAAATTCAGCCCCCTACTTGAAAGTACTTTCAACGCCCTTGATTCTGGCTTATGTTGAAGATATGTGGTCATAAACTTTAAAATTTCGTAAAATCAGCTCGATCTGATGGCCAATGGTCAAACTTAGAAAATAAAATTACTCCGCAGTGAAACAGCTACTCCATGCCGAGACAAGCCTTCTGACCCAACCAATAGCTATGTCCCTACCAGTTTCAGCACTTTAGCTCACCCGGTTTGTTTTGTTAACCTCGTTTTGTTTTGACTATAATTTTATTTACGTTTTTTAATAGCATTCATTTTATTTCAGTGACTTTTATCAGAAGAGTTGGCTGAGCATTAAAAAATTCGTACGTTTCTTTGGTTTTGTGATTAATAATAACCAATCAATGTAATTATTATTATTATTACGCTGATCCAGTGCCAAAGCACAACAGCACAAAACAAAGAAGCAAAAGTAGCATTTAGCAGTATAATGAAAACAAAATGGTCTCTATCTATTATTGCTAAAAAGGGAGAAAAGAAAAAAATAAAAATCGAAACATACGGTAGCAATGGGGTGCGAAATTCCACAAACAAGTGCAGAAAATAAAGCCGCAAGTCTGCCAATTACTCACAAACACAGTCAAGAAATATCAATATGCAAATGAGGCCTATAGCAAATTAAGGTTAACATATGAAGAAATTGCAATATCAATATCAGTTCACTAACTAGCACTTTACAAGTTAACATATGAAGAAATTGCAATATCTATATCAGTTCACTAACTAGCACTTTACAAATTCGTTGCTTAGTGGCCTACCGGTATATACCAGTAAGCAAGACTGAACCTTGAAAAGAGCAATAAAAACCTCAGCTTATAATCAGATCATAGATTTTTACAATACTGCGCAACTATTTACAGAGTACAGAAAAACAAAACGCTGTAACAAGGCAAAAATAGGCCTACCTAGATTGCATTTTTCGAAAGCACTGGCAAAAATTGCAAGCACAACATTTGGAAGAACGCAAATCAGAGTTAAACACAGAAAAAAAAACATAATATGAATAATATTAGCTACTAAGGCTCATACTTTTCTGCAATTTACGTTTAAACTGGGTGACAGAAATTGACTCAACAACATCATTAGGCAAATTGTTCCAAATATCAATCACTCGGTTGGAGAAGCAATGCTTTTGAAAATCATGTATGACCTGGTTTTTGAATAATTTGAAACGATGGCCTCTGGTATGAGAAACTGATGAATGAAACATAAACATTTTATCAAAGTCCGTTGTGGATACCCCTACTAGAATCTTAAATACCTCTACTAGATCAAAAAACGTCCAGCGCTTTCCAAGGGTGTCGATTTTCAGCAATGCATGCCTTTCTTCATAATTCTTATTTGCTAACCCATTGACACATTTTGCCTCTCTCCTGGAGCTGTATGTCTCGTTTGGAATATGGGTTCCACACAAGTGTGACATATTTCAAATGCGGTCTTACCAATTGTTTACACAACTTAACAAATATAAGTTTCTGCTGATAACAGTTTCTTTTAATATAGCAAGGCAGCTTTCTGTTTTTCTTACCGCAGCTGCCACGTGTCTTAATGGCTTGAGGTCAGAGCGTACAGTTATCCCCAAGTCCTGTTCACTCTTATTATTAGAAAGATTAATATCTTTCAACTGGTAAATATGATTAGCATTTTTGTAACCAAAGTGTAATGTCGTACACTTAGATATATTAAATTTTAGTTACCAATGTAAGGCCCAATTTTCAAGTGAAGCTAAATCTGTTTCCATGTTAGAAATTGCTTGTTGATTGTGGTATACGAGTACCTAAAACAAAGTTTTATGTCATCGGCATATTTTAATACAGAACGGTAGGTTACCTAATCATCTACGTCGTTAACATATGAGATAAAAAGTAGTGAACCAAGATAACTACCTTGTGGCATTCCTGATATCATTTCTTTAGCACTGCTTTTACATCCGTCACCTACCACTACCTCTTTACGATCACAGAGAAAAGAGCAAATCCAGTCATTCAAAGTTCCATTTATTCCCAAAGCAGACAGTTTACCCAAAAGCCTGATATGTGGAACAGAGTTAAAAGCTTTTTTGAAACCCAAATACACAATATCTACCAGTTGACCCTGATCTACTGCGGATGTAACATCGTACAAGTATTGTAGTAACTGTGATGAGCAAGATGAGCCTGGAATAAATCCAAACTGCAAAGGAAGGATCAATTTTCTTTTATCCCCAAATTTTCAGACTTCTCTGAAGCATGATTCCGTGAGCTTACACACGCAGGACGTTAAACTGACTGGGCGGTAATTTCCAGCTTCTTTTCTGTTACCTTTTTCAAAAATAGGGGTGATATACGCAGTTTTCCATTTAACTGGAAGCTTTGCCGCATTGAAAAATCTTTGAAAAAGAATGGAGAGTAGAGGTGTTCAGATTTTGGACATTTTTAAAAAGTGCAGGTG
Source organism: Trididemnum miniatum (assembly GCA_964006365.1). Lineage (NCBI taxonomy): Eukaryota > Metazoa > Chordata > Ascidiacea > Aplousobranchia > Didemnidae > Trididemnum > Trididemnum miniatum. The sequence goes on from OZ023239.1 coordinate 16,502,582, forward strand.
CTCAGGGCTTAGGCATGGTGCATTTCCCTTAAAAACACCCCCTGTGCAAAAAAATTCAAAAATTTTGCCTCTACCTTATCGCTCATAGCGGTTTAATAAGCATGCCCATTTTACTTCAAGGGGAATCCCCTTATGACGTCATTTTTATTTAAAACTACCATAACTTGAGTTTTAAAACAAGTAGAAAATCCAAGCCAATTGTATTCTTTTTCTTCGAGGGTGTGGTGTACACTGAGGGTGCAAATGACGACGTCACTTATGTATGACGTCATATTCAGCATTTGTGGGGGGTGTCTGATCTGTGTGGGATAATCTTTCATACTTGGAGCTAAATCAGCTGTGTTTTATTTGTTCGAGCGCCGTGTGATTCGCACTGCGTTAAAAGTGATGACGTCACCGATGCATACGTCATATCTGGCACTCATGGAGCTTAAGTTTTTTTTATAATTTTATTAACCTTGTTAAGATTTAGTAGCATTTTTTCATTTACGTTAACATAGCCATACCAGCAAGACCAATTAAGCAGTGTGCAGAAAACGCACTTGCATTACTAGGTGCCGCTCCCTTCAATTTCTTTCATCACAAGCCTGGCGCTACTTCAAGTGCCCGATGAATGGGCCAAGTGCTATATTGTCAAAAAATGTTTCTGTGGGCCGACCAACTGTCTTATGACAGCATGCACGTCCGCAGGGGGGCAAGAGGGGGCACTTGCCCTCCCCTGAAAAAACAAAAAAGCTGAAAAAATACGCATGAAAAAATGCAAGTTAAGAAACTACACAAAAAGTTGAAACATACAGATGGGTTTACTACAAAACGAATAAAATATCAAAACATTTCGCGATAATCTGTTTAATTAAAGCAGGGGTGGGCAACTTTCTGGTGATACTGGGCCACAAATTATAAATAAAGGTTTTCAGCGGGCCGCAGTTTTTAGAAAAAAAAAACACTTCTTGGCAAGAGTAATACTAAAAAAGGGTCTGTCGCGTGAAAAAAAGGTCTCTGAAATAAGAGATGACTAGAAAAACAAAATCTTCAGCCTGGAAAATAGCATTCAAAGCAGTTCTTGTGTTGATTGGGTTTGAACTTGATCACAAAAAAAAAAACAGGTTTCGGAACCAATTGGCTATTAGCACATGCTTTGGCGGGCTACAGGTTGCCCACCTCTGAATTAAAACATAAAAGAGTTTGTCTAAAAGCTGCTGTCTAAATTAGTCCGGCCGTTCAATGAGTGGAAACTCCACCCTTCACACATCATTGAAACTGGTTTTACGTTTAGGCATGCTGTTACCAAGGCCAGTGCTAAGCACGTTAGAAAATATCGGTACAGGTCCCGAACATCATTTTACGTTGATCAGTACGAGTTATTGCTTGATACTTAATTCATTTTTTGTTCTCTGCATGATTCCATTCGTTTAGGTTACTTTCTTGTCTTTCAAGGCCGTACGCAATAGTACATACTATCGCATTCTATTCAGGTCAACAGACATGGCGATTTATCTTTTGTCATGACGCAAAGACTAGAAAAGTGTCTTTGTGTCAAATGCTACTCTTCAGTCAAACCACAATCGGATAGACTGGTGGAAGATAAGCAGGCGCACACTTCGCATAAGATGAAGAATTCGGTTAAAAGTTTTTGAGCGTCTTTTTTATTGATCTTCAATCTCAAATCTTGGTTATACTCGTGGTATTACCCAGAAGCTGCGTGCTACGAGTGGCGAAGACCATCTCCGTAACTTAGCGAGTGGGCAACTTAGCTTCGAACTCCGAAGAAACGTGGCGAGTCATTGGCGGTGGCCGTGAACAGCACTGTATTCGATTTGACAGGTCGGATATCGAACCCCAGATCTCTGACTTTAAAAGCAATATCGTTATTGCTACATCAATCAGCCAATTACCAATCCGTCATGTGGACGTACGTATACTAGCAAATTCACGCGGCAACAGCAGCATGTCCAATTTTACTTTTTGCATCTTGTATAGAAAAATTCTGGTTTTTGCCTTTATACCGAGTATCGTATCTTGTATCTCGTATCTTGTAAAACAAATTTGGACTTGTTGCTGATGTGCTACTGGTACGCCTTGATGGCAGAAACTGCGCTGCCGGTACATTGCAATAAAAAAATTGAGGAGCACTGATTTATAGGCCGTAGCTATAAGTTTGATTTTCAGAGCTCAAACTACTTTTTATTTTGACATTTTGGATCAGAACGTCGCTATCGGTGCGGGAAGTCTGGGGTTTGATTCCCAGATTGGTCAAATCGGACACAGTATCGCTAACGGCTCACCACCGTTGCGACGTTTCCTCGAAGGTTAAGCAGCGGAGACGGGCCCCGCCACTCGTTACACACTCTGGCGTAATAGCGCAAGTATAGTGAAGATTTGATTGTTTTGAAATGTAAGCATCAAATCAACCACATATCACAAAACCTAAGAAAACAATGCAAAAAACAAGTTGTTTTAACAGACTGTCAAGCCTAGTGGCACATAAATTGATTTATGTCCGCATAATGCACAATAACATGAAAGAAGAGTTCTGCACGTACGGCATCGGACGATGCCGGACGTATTGTCAGTTGGTCACCCTATCACTGACACTTACCTGACTATAGCTTTCACTAAGATGGCCATCTCGAGAATGTTTTTGCCTACCCTGCATTTTTTTCTGCGGACGCCCATGTATGACAGTGAGTTTTTGGCAAAGTTTCAACAAATCAATGTGCTTATTGCTTTTTTTATGTTCCTTCATCGCTCAAATCCAGCATCGGTTTGGACGCTCCGAAAAACGATTTGACATTTTTGCAGGACATGTTACGTTACAAGAAAGAGAATCCAGCTGTAGTAGACGCTGCTTTTATGAAACTTTCAGCTCACCAGTGGTATTTGACTAAAGAAATAGCGGCATTCTCGTTTTTTAGTCGGCATTCTTACCTTACAAACAAAGTCGAAGAATCTATGGTACTAAGATTGCTATCGATGTCACCGCCAGATGAATTCTGCCGGAGTATTCTTGTTTTTATACGAGTGATTGATGAGGATTCCAAGCTACAGTAATTGACTTCATTGGACCGGAAACGTGGTTCATTTTTGATGCTTTAAATTTGGATAAAAGCTGAATTTAAGACTCCCTTGGGTCGTGGAGTTGTAATGAACGTTAAGAAGGGCCGAAAGTTTGTTGCCACATTAAAGTTTACCTGATGAGCATCGGTTTGGACATTAGAGTCTACCTGATGAACGGTCAAACCGCGAAACTAGTCGTAGAATTGGTTTTTACAACGTTTATTTAGTAAGTCTTGAGGCCTACCTTAATATCTAGTGATATTTCATTTATATAGGCTTACATCGGCTCCACATATTTCAGCATTGCAGTTGTAAACGATGCAGCTGAGAGGGGCGTTAAGGTTCACTCTGATTACGCCGCCTTTTTGACAGCAATGGAAGAACAACGAGCAAGCCTTCTGCTAGTAGTTGAAAAACACTGAAAGCAATACGTTGTTTTAAAAAAATCAACTTTAGCCCTTACTTCTACGGATTAAATACTTGCAATGAACAATTGTGCGGCAAATGAAATGTATATTTACTCGGCGACCGCGTTGTCTTATTTTGACGACCTCATGATCTTTCGCTCCTCCTCGTCGCGCTTTTTTTATGGTTATTGTGTATTATCAGTATATTTTGTTTTTTATGGGCCGACAATAAAACGTACTACTACTACTACTAATGTTTTGTTACTTTCTTTAAGCTAAAATTTTTCTTTTTGTATTTTGATACATAGCTTCTGTTTGTACTCGGTCAATGTAAAGTAATAGTGCAATTCACGCTCCATGCTGAGCAGTATTTAATTCGAAACTGAACACTACCCTGCAAAATAATGTATAAATACCAAGACTAATCTGATACTCTTTATGGCTTGTAGTATTTGCTTATGCTTTTCGATTTAAATCTATATTGCGAAAATTTGACGTTAACATTGATGTTTTTCTTCACACACCTTCCTTTAAATTATGCTTTGAAATACGCCTATGACTAAAGCTGCTTGAGACTGTATTTTGACTTAAACCCAGAACATGACGTAAATTGGAAAGTAATTCACAAAGACTGCAATAATTATATAGGCCTACGATTTGCGTAAATATAAGAAGCGGTGGGTAAATCAACAGAAATACTTAAGTTTTAAATATGGCGTCATTCATCAGTGACGCCATATATCGGTAACGTCATCACTTTTAACCCGGTGCGAATCACACGGCGCTCGAACAAATAAAACACAGCTGATTTAGCTCCAAGTATGAAAGATTATCCCGCACAGATCAGACACCCCCCACAAATGCTGAATATGACGTCATACATAAGTGACGTCGTCATTTGCACCCTCAGTGCACACCACACCCTCGAAGAAAAAGAATACAATTGGCTTGGATTTTCTACTTGTTTTAAAACTCAAGTTATGGTAGTTTTAAATAAAAATGACGTCATAAGGGGATTCCCCTTGAAGTAAAATGGGCATGCTTATTAAACCGCTATGAGCGATAAGGTAGAGGCAAAATTTTTGAATTTTTTTGCACAGGGGGTGTTTTTAAGGGAAATGCACCATGCCTAAGCCCTGAGCACCTGCACTTTTTAAAAATGTCCAAAATCTGAACACTTAATGCAGAGCTTATTGAGAAGAAAAGAACCACTTAAGAATTATGTATGGAATTTTATCTGGCCCAGGGGAAGAGTAATTCTTCATTCTTTGCAAATTTCTTGAAAGTTCTACTGTAAATTCAATATGAGTCAACTCATTTTGGGTCTTTGGAGCCATAAAAGGAACGTCGCTTAAAGACTCACGAGTAAAAACTGTTGAGTAAAAGTCACTTAAAATCTGAGTTCATTGTAGAGCACTTTCTGATAGAGTACCAGTTGATGGGTCAACAAGAGGTCCCACTAGTGTTTTTAACTTGTTTTTAGAACGTATATAATGCCAGAAAGGCTTTGCATCAGCATTAGTAGCTAACTGATTTTCAGAATCCATTACAGCATTTTTAACAACGCTTTTCAATTGCATTGACGACTCTCTACGTTTGATTTTACAAGCCTCTGACTTATCAAAGAGATATCTTCTTTCAGGTTTGTTTCGCTGTTTTCGCGCTTCTCGAACAACTGATGAGTCCCATAAAGGCGAGTGTCTCCTACCGTGGCAGCGCATTTTTGATGGTATAGCATAGTTTCTCGCCATATGAATGACGCAGGAAAATCTCTTGCAAATTTCATCTACGTCAGTGAAAATGAATACATCGTCCCAATCAGCATATTGAAGAAGTCAGAGGTGGGCACAATTTCGTTAATCGTTAATTCGTTAGTAACGAAGCTAACTTTTTTTTAACTAGTTAATTCGTTAAATTTCTTTTTGAAATTAACGGATTAAATTAACTTCCGTTAGTGCTTGATAACTTCCGTTAAATGTTTGTACTTTGTAAACGCTTATTTCTCTTTTTGTTGGTTAAGTTTGACATTGATAAACTAGCAAAATACGACCAATGCGGTCAAAAAGAGAAATAAATACAACAAAACATATTGCTAGTGAGCAGAAAAATTGCTTAAATGCTTACGAAAACATTGATATTTAAAAATTTTAAGCTTTTTTTTTTTAATGCCGTTTTAAATCAAAATTAACGAATTTAATTACAGCAACTTCCGTTAAATGGAGCTGAATTTAACGAATTACTGTAACGTTAACGGAGGTACATAAATGTGTAAACGAAGTAGTGGTTAACGAAGCTAACGTTGTGCATTAACTTGCCCATATATGGAAAAGTTCTTGATAATACAACCAATCAGCTTTTTGATAATCAAAACTTTCAAATGTTTTCTTTGCAGATAGAGGTGCTTCAAGCTCACATAGAGTCATGTTGTGATCTGATGTACCAAGTGGCTCAATAATGTCTATGTTAGACATTAAATCTAGACTATCCGAAAAAATTAAATCAAAATTTGCATTATCCCGAGTTGGTTGCAAGACATGCTGCTGCAAGTTTAATTCAAAAACTGCATCCATATACTCATCTTTGCTGGGAGGGTAATCAAGATTCACCCAATCGATATCAGAAAAATTAAAATCATCTGTTGATCGGTCATTTGTTCGATTTGAGGAGGTCGGTATACAACTCCTAATAACAGGGTCTTCTTCCTTCCCAAAAATAGTTTACACCAGACAGACTCAGCAAAATCACATTCCGATGAAAGTTCAACTTGTTCATATTTAAATCTGTTTGATACCAACAACATGACTCCACCGCCTTTGTTTCTAGTTCTGTCTTTTCTAAACGCTTGATACCCGTCTATAGCAACTACACAGTCAGGTATAGTCTGAGCAGCCCAGGTGTCAGTTATGGCAATGAAGCATGGCTTATAATGTGCAATGTACAGATGAAGCTAGTCATTTATACTTCTTGCATTAAGCAATAACAAAAGTTCTGAGAATCGGTTTATGGCACCTATAAGTTTTTTGAATGCTCCTTTGGACTTTGCTGACCAACATCATTACTACTCGATGAGTATTCACACTGAAGTTGATTACTTGATAAAGAATTTGAAACTGTTTTGTTCTTCATATTATTTGCACTGTCACCAAGTAATGTAACGCTTAATACCTTCCAGTCTTTCCAGTGCCTTCATATACCCACAATGAATTGTAAAGCAGGACACGGTTTAGGCTATTAGAAAAAAACAACAACAACAGTAGGCTAAGCCTCCTACAAAAAAATGGCAGTTCTTCGAGAGAAACGTGCACGAGCCGCCACTGAACTAAAATATTAAAAAAATGATACTCACCAAATATTTTGCGAGGAATTCGAGTTACCGTTGACAAATCCAGAAAACAGGCAAAGTTGTTGCTTTTTTGTGTTTTTTTTTTTTTTTTTGGCAATAGACCAACATCATGGCGACTGAAAGCAGTTTCCAAGTATAAAATACAGGTGTTTAAAAATGAAGACTATAAGTATGGCAACAATAAGATAATTGCAATAATATTTTTTGTGACGTAATAATGCCGCAAATGTATTTTTAAATGACTGGTCTATTAAAATTGCTTTGGCCCCATGCTGGCACATCTAAAATTGTAGAAATAAACCACCGGCACCGGTGATTCAGTCATTCTCTGGCAGTGGCGTTGGAAGTGCTTTTAAGTAGGGGGGGCTGAAGCTTATGTTACCAATTTACCATACCAACGTCTGGGGGGGCTTCGCCCTTCTTGTTATCGCAACTTTCATCATGCGCATCATGTACTTCGTTACAATAAAAGTCACTTGGAGACTGCTTGATTAACTTAAGGTCTCCTCTGGTTAGCATGGCACACTGTTGCCAGATCGACGTTTGTAAACGTCTTAACCTCATTTAAGTGAATTTATTATCCGTTCACAAGCTCCTAGGCAAGAGGGTATTTAGGGAGGTTATTATGCCGTGTCCCCCCGGCCCGTTTGACTCTGCCTTCTAGTAAAAAAGAGCAAAACTAATGGTGCCAAGTGACTGAAATATGCCCGACTCTTTTGATGGTTTCTGTAGCTTATGGCCAGGGGCGGATCTAGGGGGTAGGATGACGATATGCATCCACCCATCAACCGTTTTCAAAAATGTCTTTGATGCATACAATTTTTCCATCATTTCGAACATCTTCGATAGCAAAAAGTCTTGCGCCTTAAGCACTAGGGTAGAGTGAAAAATTTTTTTTTGAAAATCGGAAAAAGTTTAGTTCTCAAATCCTGGAAAATAGTCTAAAACTTCTTGAAAAGTTGGTTTTAGGGGGTTGCTCCCATTTTCCGGCCTGCTACCCCCAAAAATATTATCGCAATTGTTGACGCGGGGGTAATTCTTATATCTCGATAACCACTGGTCGGAGAGTTATGGTATATGGCTCAAAATCTGCGGAAATACCATGTTCCTATCTGTTATAAGAAGAAACTTTTCTGTATTTTCAACACAAGAAAAGTTACAGCCGAAAAACAAAAATTACGACCATTTTGGGTATTTTTTTTTTTGGAAAATTCCCTTATGAGTAATTGAGTAAGAAGCATAGTCGTTTAATTTTGATCTGTGAAATTAATTCCACTCGTATAACTAACACTGTTTGTGATTTAATGCATGAATGAATGGACGGATGGTGACTTCCACTATTGCTGAAATAGTATGAGTACTAGTAACAATTGCCTCAAATCAGCAAGAACATGCAACCACAAAAGTAAGTCACTGAAATAGGCATCCAGCAAATTTAGTGATTTTAGTAAATTGATTTTAATTTAATGCGAAATTGTTTTTAAATTAAACACGAAAAAAGTGGAACATATAAAGGCTGGATGGTATCAAGACTGATTTCACGACAAAATAATACAATGTAAGATGAAATAAATGACTGTTTTTGGCTGCCTAACCTGCAGCTTCAAATAATTGCTGGAAGTTGTTGCTGGAAGAATCAAAATTGGCTAATTCGTAACAAGCATTTGCTTCCAAGTTCAGCGATGGTAAATCGAACAAGCGAATCAAATTGCTGTTCAGTGCATGGGGGCTTTCATCGTTATTTGCACTTTCTTCAGCTACTTGTTTCCGATGTGCCAGCACTTCTGCCACTCCAACATTTCTTGCATTTTCATTATCATCCCCGAACATCATCACATAATCAGATAACCCATGGATCCAGTAACTTTTTCAACTTAGTTCAGATGATTAGGAATTTCTCTAACAAACGTGTTGAAATTACTGCACTTTGAGTGTGTTGCAACGAAACGTTATTTTGCTTACCAAGAATACGCTTTGATTGCGATGTTAGGGGATTATAATGAAAATGTAAGAAATGTAGGAGAGGTGAAAATGCTATCACGTCGGAAACAAGTGGCGGAAGAAAGTGCTAATAACGATGAGTGCCCCCATGCACTGAGCAGCAGCTTGATTCGCTTGTTCGATTTACCATCGCTGAACTTGGAAGCAAATGTTTACTACAAATTATCAAATTTCGATTCTTACCAGCAAAAGCCTCCAGCAATTGCAAACCTTACAGATACAGAAATAGAAGAACGTCTGGAGAAACTTCTGGTATTAGCCTGCACTACCCATATGTCATAGCCCAGGGGTGGCGAATTTATGGCACGCGTGCCAGATGTGGCAAGCTGCAGATTTTTTTCTGGCATGCCACTTGATATTTTAATCTTGATTTCGTTCAACTCAGGGGTCTTCAACCTTTTTTACACAATCACCCATTTTCGGAAAGTGTCGGTCGAAATTGCCCTCACAAGCCTTCACGTTCATAGAGCTATTATTTTTCCCACTGGATACAGGTGAAGACCAAAAAAAATGTCTTTCACGTCCGCTGAACCAAATTCGTTTAATGTAATGGCACGGCTTTAACTTGCAAAACATATTTTTGATATTTCGGCACGTTCGCCAAAAAAGGTTCGCCACAGTATAGTTGTAGATGCGCCATTTCTGACCAAAAGTGGTGAGCAAATTGGAGAGCCGAAAATGACGTCATACGTCGCGACCAATCTATGCCTCTCGATTATCCACGTGTCTCCGGAAAAGCAAAATATTTTCGTTCTTTTAGAGATTATGTAGTTCAGTTGGTAACAATTTGTGGCAATATCATTTTGGGATATGTGATAGTTTAGTTAACAACGTCTTACAAACTTACTTGCATTGACAAAATCGCTTGTTTACTGCTTGACATAATTTGATTTACTGTAATCAGTCCTTGTTCAGTTATGTGAATTGCAGTCTTTTATCTTAACGTTTTTATGTTTGGAAATTGCAAGTTTGAATTCACATCCAAACTATTACACTGATTGTCAACACGAATTCCTTTCACGTATTAATTTTTTTTTATTTGAAAGCATTTTTTATTATGAAATAAATTATGTAAAGATTTAATTATTTTTAAAATTTTTGATATAGTATTGAATTTTATGCAAATAAAAATATTAAAAAATTTAATAGTTTTTGTTTTTTATGAAAGAAATATCGGTTGAATACTTCTTCCTAAAAATTATTGTTGCATTTTATTTTCACGTATTTTGACAGAAATTATACTTTGGTTATTTTGATAACTCTAAAATTATCGTTACAGTTTTTGCTCAGTTACGTGAATTGCAATATTTTATCCTTTAACGTTTTTACGTTTGGAAATTGCAATTTTGAATTCACACCCAAACTATTACATTGATTTTCAACACGAATTTCTTTCATGCATTAATTTTTTTATTTGAAAGTGTTTTTTATTATGAAATAAACTATGTAAAGATTTAATGACTTCTAAAACTTTTGTTGTAGTGTTGAATTTTATGCAATTAAAAATTATGCTATCGTTATGATTTTATATGAAAATGTTGAAAAATTAAATAGTTTTTTTATTTTGATGAAAGAAATATCAATTCAATACTTCTTACTTAAAATTATTGTTGCATTTTATTTTCACGCATTTTGACAGAAATTATACTTTGGTTATTTTGATAACTTTAAAATTATTGTTACAGTTTTTGCTCAGTTATGTGAATTGCAATCTTTTATCCTTAATGCTTTTATGTTTGGAAATTACAATTTTGAATTCACACCCAATCTATTACATTGATTTTCAATAACAAAATTCAATTTTCTGTAATTATTTTACTTCATTTTAGCGAACATTAAATTCGACATTTTGTCATCCATCAGCCATCAAAACATCAAATTTTCATTATACTTGTGACAGCACGCCGAAGAGTTGAAGTTGAAAACACATATTACGTACCACAAGTATAAAACTTTTATCAACTTAAATAATACGTTTACGTTAGCAAGAAAATTGAAATCAGTGGTGTGAAATCCTTAATTTGACGATACTTGGCCAAAAATGTAATATGCAAACAAAATGTCGAATTTAATGTTCGCTAAAATGAAGTAAAATAATTACAGAAAATTGAATTTTGTTATTGAAAATCAATGTAATAGATTGGGTGTGAATTCAAAATTGTAATTTCCAAACATAAAAGCATTAAGGATAAAAGATTGCAATTCACATAACTGAGCAAAAACTGTAACAATAATTTTAAAGTTATCAAAATAACCAAAGTATAATTTCTGTCAAAATGCGTGAAAATAAAATGCAACAATAATTTTAAGTAAGAAGTATTGAATTGATATTTCTTTCATCAAAATAAAAAAACTATTTAATTTTTCAACATTTTCATATAAAATCATAACGATAGCATAATTTTTAATTGCATAAAATTCAACACTACAACAAAAGTTTTAGAAGTCATTAAATCTTTACATAGTTTATTTCATAATAAAAAACACTTTCAAATAAAAAAATTAATGCATGAAAGAAATTCGTGTTGAAAATCAATGTAATAGTTTGGGTGTGAATTCAAAATTGCAATTTCCAAACGTAAAAACGTTAAAGGATAAAATATTGCAATTCACGTAACTGAGCAAAAACTGTAACGATAATTTTAGAGTTATCAAAATAACCAAAGTATAATTTCTGTCAAAATACGTGAAAATAAAATGCAACAATAATTTTTAGGAAGAAGTATTCAACCGATATTTCTTTCATAAAAAACAAAAACTATTAAATTTTTTAATATTTTTATTTGCATAAAATTCAATACTATATCAAAAATTTTAAAAATAATTAAATCTTTACATAATTTATTTCATAATAAAAAATGCTTTCAAATAAAAAAAAATTAATACGTGAAAGGAATTCGTGTTGACAATCAGTGTAATAGTTTGGATGTGAATTCAAACTTGCAATTTCCAAACATAAAAACGTTAAGATAAAAGACTGCAATTCACATAACTGAACAAGGACTGATTACAGTAAATCAAATTATGTCAAGCAGTAAACAAGCGATTTTGTCAATGCAAGTAAGTTTGTAAGACGTTGTTAACTAAACTATCACATATCCCAAAATGATATTGCCACAAATTGTTACCAACTGAACTACATAATCTCTAAAAGAACGAAAATATTTTGCTTTTCCGGAGACACGTGGATAATCGAGAGGCATAGATTGGTCGCGACGTATGACGTCATTTTCGGCTCTCCAATTTGCTCACCACTTTTGGTCAGAAATGGCGCATCTACAACTACTGTGGCGAACCTTTTTTGGCGAACGTGCCGAAATATCAAAAATATGTTTTGCAAGTTAAAGCCGTGCCATTACATTAAACGAATTTGGTTCAGCGGACGTGAAAGACATTTTTTTTGGTCTTCACCTGTATCCAGTGGGAAAAATAATAGCTCTATGAACGTGAAGGCTTGTGAGGGCAATTTCGACCGACACTTTCCGAAAATGGGTGATTGTGTAAAAAAGGTTGAAGACCCCTGAGTTGAACGAAATCAAGATTAAAATATCAAGTGGCATGCCAGAAAAAAATCTGCGGCTTGCCACATCTGGCACGCGTGCCATAAATTCGCCACCCCTGGGCTATGACATATGGGTAGTGCAGGCTAATACCAGAAGTTTCTCCAGACGTTCTTCTATTTCTGTATCTATAAGGTTTGCAATTGCTGGAGGCTTTTGCTGGTAAGAATCGAAATTTGATAATTTGTAGTAAACATTTGCTTCCAAGTTCAGCGATGGTAAATCGAACAAGCGAATCAAGCTGCTGCTCAGTGCATGGGGGCACTCATCGTTATTAGCACTTTCTTCCGCCACTTGTTTCCGACGTGATAGCATTTTCACCTCTCCTACATTTCTTACATTTTCATTATAATCCCCTAACATCGCAATCAAAGCGTATTCTTGGTAAGCAAAATAACGTTTCGTTGCAACACACTCAAAGTGCAGTAATTTCAACACGTTTGTTAGAGAAATTCCTAATCATCTGAACTAAGTTGAAAAAGTTACTGGATCCATGGGTTATCTGATTATGTGATGATGTTCGGAGATGATAATGAAAATGCAAGAAATGTTGGAGTGGCAGAAGTGCTGGCACATCGGAAACAAGTAGCTGAAGAAAGTGCAAATAACGATGAAAGCCCCCATGCACTGAACAGCAATTTGATTCGCTTGTTCGATTTACCATCGCTGAACTTGGAAGCAAATGCTTGTTACGAATTAGCCAATTTTGATTCTTCCAGCAACAACTTCCAGCAATTATTTGAAGCTGCAGGTTAGGCAGCCAAAAACAGTCATTTATTTCATCTTACATTGTATTATTTTGTCGTGAAATCAGTCTTGATACCATCCAGCCTTTATATGTTCCACTTTTTTCGTGTTTAATTTAAAAACAATTTCGCATTAAATTAAAATCAATTTACTAAAATCACTAAATTTGCTGGATGCCTATTTCAGTGACTTACTTTTGTGGTTACATGTTCTTGCTGATTTGAGGCAATTGTTACTAGTACTCATACTATTTCAGCAATAGTGGAAGTCACCATCCGTCCATTCATTCATGCATTAAATCACAAACAGTATTAGTTATACGAGTGGAATTAATTTCACAGATCAAAATTAAACGACTATGCTTCTTACTCAATTACTCATAAGGGAATTTTCAAAAAAAAATACTTTCCGGGTTTTTCCGCGAAAAGCATTTTCGAAAAGTACCGCGAAACCACGTTGTTGTAGATCAGTGGTCGGCAACCACCGGGCTGCGGTCCCCTGCCGGTCCATGCGAAGTTTGTTATCGGTCCGCATGCGTTTTCAGAATAAATGCTTTGAATTTGAAACATTTTTATAACGTTGGACGCAATTTCAGCCGCCAACGAATTATTGCGGTTTTCACGTGAAAAACACTCATTTTAGCGAACTTATTTATCGAAAAAGGGCATGCAGTGAGTGCAGTCACTATGGACAATGCAAAAATATTTTCGTAGTTTATGTCTAAAAGCAGAAGCTTGGCTAAAATAAATGAAAAGAGGCTGCCACCATTAGAGTTCGAAATTTTTTTGATTAAAAGTTAGGTTTTAGCACCTTATTACAGGGTCAAAGAGGGGGGGGGCATGGCACCGTAGCTTCCTTCTGCGTTCGCCTGTAACGGCAGTTTTTTAACATCCCCTAGAAGTGCCGTTATAGACGAATTCCACTGCCAATATTGTTAACAATTGATATCTGAATAGAAGTAAATTCAATAACAATGGAAATCGGTGTTTCAAAAAGTGCTGGGTAACTGAGTTCAGTTAGAGCACATATACAAATTCACTCACCACAGTTTAATATATCATCTATTTAAAACCCGACAGTCTGCTTCACTCAAGAGGGATCATCAGGGCTATCTTATTCAAATAGAATCTATTCTATTTGAATAAGATAAAGAGAAACAGACTGTCGAGTTTTAAATAGATGTTTCTAGACTGTGGTGAATTTGTAGAAATAAATTCAGATTTATTAGCAACATACCTATTTAATGATCTTTCAAAAACTTTTACAAACGTGTTGCCAATAACGAAGTTTTATAAAAATCATAAAAACTTCCTTAACGCCAGAGTTGGGCAAACGACGGGCCGCATACTGATTAATTTTGCTCTTCACCGATTTTCAGTGGAAAAATAGTAAATCTGCGGAAGTGTAGATTTTTTATATTTACTCATCAATGCTTTGTGGGGGCAATTTGGACCCACACTTTTCAAAAAGAAGGATTGTGTAAAAATGGTTGAATACCCTTGGTCTAGACTATGTGGAAAAATTATTGCTGCGTCATTGAATCGAAGTAAAACTATAGACCTGCAAATTCTGAGAAAAATGTAGATTTTGATTCATGTAAAAGTTCTGAGTATGCTGCTACTGATACACCAACCTCTACTGAAAGTGGCATTGAAAATGAAAACATTATCCTTCAACACAATAATGAAATTCACACTGCAAGCCTTTGCAACATTTTTTCGTATATAGGCCATAAGCTCTTTTACGTCCTTATCATTGTTCGAATGTAGTAACGTAGCCAGATAAGCAGAGGTGTGACAAAAGTTTCTGCTTTCCAGGGCGAGTTTTTGATGATGACAGGGTTGCCACATCCTGGAAAAGTACTGGATTTTTTTTGCTGTCCTGGAAAGTCCTTGAATTTTGTTTTAAGCCCTGGAAAGTCCTTGAATTTCGTTTTAACTCCTGGACAGCATTAGAAAGTTTTACCCGTGCTTTGCCAGGACAGAATAGTGAAACCACTTACCCAGTGACTTGCAAGAGACGAAAGAAGGGACTTCCCTTCAAAAAGTCCTGGAAAAGTTCTGCAAAATGTCTTTAAAAAGTCCTGGAATTAAATTTTGCGATTCTGTGGCAACCCTGGATGATACTCTTTATTTAGAAATGTCAACCGCGCAGCTTGCGCGGCCGCTTTTATCGTTTATTTGCAGCGTGCCGCCCTGCCGCGTAGTGAAGGCGTGCCGCGCAAAGTATATTTCTATTTTCAAATACTTTTACCGGAAAAAATAGGAAGAAAAATAAATACCTTTCCGAAAACGCGAAACATCATTTTCATTTGCATTGTTCATTTCTTTGTTTCCGGTATTTTAGGATATAATACGGTACCGGTAGTTCATTGAATCATTTGCAGTGTTGCCAACTGGTATATTTATATACCAGATTTCACAAATCTGGTATATTTTTTGGACCGTTTGGTAGGTGAAATTATGGTTTGGTATATGTCCTTAAATTTGGTATATTTTTATGCCTTTTGGTAGTGTTTTTTTGCGCTTGGTATATTTCAGAAATTTAATGTAACTGATATGCTGAAGATTACTAGAAAGCTCTTTAATTGCCGGATTACCTAATAAATCCTTTCCACGGATTTGAGCGATGCAGTTTTACACAACTGGCAACACTACTTGTGGCGATTTTTTTTGCACAATGTGCCAATGAGGCAAAAGCTCTAGAATTTGCCTGAGAATTGTTACCTGAGAATTGTGCACTGTGAAGTGTTGATTAATTTCAAGTAATGGGGGCTAGTTTAATTGAAACTGTAAGTTTTGTGCAGTACATCTTTTTGTTAGGCTACCTGAGAATTGTGGACTGTAAAGTGTTGATTAATTTCAATTAAACTGTTGTATTTGTGACTATTCAATTCAATTTATTCCACAAAGTGGCAACACATGAACGAATTAATATAGCTGTAGGTGTACAAGTGGAACCACTTGGTGAGGAGACAGCGAAAAGATCGTACGGTCACCTAGTCTGCTGCCACCTCACCAGCACGGCTTCAGTCTTACATAAGTGCACAACACCGTAAAACAAGAAAACAAAACTACAAAAAAAAACAAAAAAAACAACAATTTGTTGCTTAATAAGCTAAGCAAATAAAAAAAAATCATTTGTTTAACCTAATATCAGAACATGCAGTATGTGGATACTTCAGCACATTAATGTTCACTCAGTGTAATTTAATAATGTAATCAATTGGTTGGTTTGTATTGTTCCAGCAAATAATTAACATACAGTTTTTTAAACTTAACTGTTGATAAAGATTTGATGCTCTGTGTTACTTCACGCCATATCTGTGCTCCAGCAAATGCAGGCAAGAATTTTCCCGAATTGGTGCGAATATTAGAAATGAGAAAATTATGTTGGGATGATGCTCTGGTGCTGTGATTATGCAATTTTTTTAGTTTTATCGAGTTGTTAATTTACCATGTACCGGTATTGTTTTTATTGTTTATATGATGCATCATTTTCGCAATTTGAAGTTTATGCACATCATCAATTTTTAGAATTTCTAGTTGAAAGAATAGTGGTGCAGAGGGTGTTCGATATGGAGTTTTGGTTATTAGTCTTAACACACGTTTTGAATGATACTGAGGGGTTTGAGAACGCTTTTAGCAGCTCTTCCCCAGCTAGATATGCAATATTGTAAGTGAGGGTATATTAAACTGTAATACAGTATTCTTGATGTATGAAGGTCAACATAATTTTGGGTCCGACTAAACACCGCAAGGAACTACAAGGTACTACAAGGAACTACAAGGTACTTTTAAACCTTCAAAATGCTTGAAAACACTACAAGGAACTACAAGGTACTTTTACAGCTGCTACAAGGTAGTTGAAAACAGCACAAGGAACTACAAGGTACTTTTAAACCAAGTACAAAGTAGCTGAAAACACTACAAGGAACTACAAGGTACTTTTAAACCAACTGCAAGATAGTTGAAAACACTACAAGGAACTACAAGGTACTTTTATAGCTATTACAAGGTAGTTGAAAGCACCACAAGGAACTACAAGGTGCTTTTATAGCTGCTACAAGGTAGTTGAAAACACTACAAGGAACTACAAGGTACTTTTAAACCAAGTACAAAGTAGCTGAAAACACTACAAGGAACTACAAGGTACTTTTAAACCTTCAAAATGCTTGAAAACACTACAAGGAACTACAAGCTACTTTTATAGCTGCTACAAGGTAGTTGAAAACAGCACAAGGAACTACAAGGTACTTTTAAACCAAGTACAAAGTAGCTGAAAACACTACAAGGAACTACAAGGTACTTTTAAACCAACTACAGGGTGGTTGAAAACAGC